>CM055911.1:13388955-13873955 GCA_029582155.1 Panopea generosa | reverse complement strand
AAGAATTTAAGACACAATTCTGTCACATATAATTAATACATAAAAAAAAAAGTATATTTTTTTTATCTCACATATTTTATTTATCGGCGCATACTAGTGTGTGTCCACGGCAATTAATTTAGTAAACTTATGTTTTAAACTGATGGCATTGTTGAAATATAATAGTAAAACAAGGTAAGAAAGTTTTGTTTTGGTTTATCATTCATGTCACATCTAGCTTTGATGCAATACCCATATTTGCGTTTTAAAGGCGATACGTATTATGCCATATATAAACTCAGCCTTGAGAATGTGTCTTCAGTAAAATAATAAATTCATTTTTACAGCATGGTAAGGTAATAAAACAAACAAAAAGGTACATCAATTTAGTTCAGACGGCGGGCTATCATTTTCTTTATAACTTCAATTAAAAAAAATATATTTACAAAGAAATATCAAAAAGAAAGAAGTATAGAAACAACAGGAGTAGTTTGTGCTAAACGCCGCCGAATCTTCAACATCTCTCCGATTACAGGGTTTATCTACCGATTCAGAGTCGAGCTGGGGAAGTTTTAGAATGCATCTTTCTGTTTAAATTATCATGGGTAGAAAATCTAACAATTTTAAGTGTTTTACGAGTTATGCAAAATGTGAATCTATTAGCAAGCGAGATGGTATCGCGTGGATATTCTCGCCAGTTTCTCTGATGTTGGAGTACAGACGTAAGTGGGCAAATATAATAACTCCAGGGAGCAAAATAGGCCAAACCGTACAAAATGAGTGGGTTTGTCTTGAACATAGTTTTCACTTAGAGTTTATTGATTTATTTAAGCCAAATATAGCCCATGGACATTCATACAATAATATACAATTGAATAGTACATGTACAGATGGCAGGTATTTTATATATGCAGCAATAGTAACTACAGCTGTATTAATGTTTATAATTAAATCGGTTTATGTGTTTCTCTTTTAAATAGATCTTGGTTGTTGTGATGTTACAAAACGTTACAGATTTCTTGGGAGAGATATACCGATTCCGTTTTTGTCATACAACTTTATCGATACAATTGGTCTGCAAAAATATCCCTAAATGCATGTTTTAAGGAAAACTTTCTTAATTTACATTCTCTTGGAGAACATAACATCCGCTAGAAATAAGAGATTTTTTCTTTCTATTCAGTATGTACACCGTTAACACAGTGAAAACTAGACTTAAAATAATGAATTCATACCCCAACTTTCCAATCCTCCATTTCTTTACCTAATTCACATTTCAGATATAACATGGTTTTCAAGGGATTAAAATATGCCAATAACCATATTTAAACCACACAAATAATATAAGTGAAATGCATTTCAAGGTAAAAAGACACAGGGATTATTTATGACCGCCATTGTGTAACCCCCACGGAAGGACTTCCAGTTGCCAATGGGCATGTTTTATTGTTGAAGAAAAGTCTCAGATGTTTAGCCATGGCTCTGGGTACATATACTGTCCTCGCACATTCTGAGTACAAATACCATCCTACAACATTCTGAGTACAAAACCTTCCTCGCAATTCTGATTAAAATACCGTCCTCCCACATTCTGAGTAAAAATACCGTCCTCCCACATTCTGAGTAAAATGCCGTCTTCAACATTCTGATTAAAAATGCTCCTCTCAAACTCTGAGTAAAATACCGTCCTCGCACATTCTGAGTGCAAACACCGTCCTCACACATTCTGAGTACAAATACCGCCTTCCCTCATTTTAAGTTAAAACATCATCCCCCCACGAGTAACATGTCCTTAATTGATGGGTCCACCGTGGTTTCGTGGTCTAAGGTCCTGATGACAGTTCATTTTGATATTTTATCTATCAATAAACCTGGATAACCTGTATTGAATTGAAAATGGAGATGTGCACCGACGTATATGGAAACTATTCAATTGATAATACACGGGAACGAAAAAAAATGTTAAGATTAATTGCATGGTACATGCATTGAAGTGATTTAACGGTAATGCTTCTCTAATCAAAGTAGACACTCGGAGTTCTGTCTCGTGCATGGCATATCAAATGCGATGTATAAACAAGCTACATTATATCCAATCCCACGCCCACGTCAAGATCACGCTTCTACACCCGTCCATCGCGACCAGGACCAGGACCACGACAAGGACCAGGACCACGACTACGATCACGACCACGACCACGACCACGACCAGAACCAGAACCAGGACCAGGACCACGACACAACCACAACCACGACCACGTCAAGATCACGCTCGTACACCCGTCTATTGCGACCAGGACCAGGACAAGAACCAGGACCAGGACCACTACCACGACCACGACCACGACCACGACCAAAACGACAACGACAACACTACGCTACCAACCACAACCCCTTTTCTAGTTGTTCAATATCAATAGAATACATATATCATGTAATGAAAGGCAAGCTGTATGATACAACAACAACAACAACAACAACAACAACAACAACAACAACATCACATACACCTAGTAACCAAACTATACCACGCGTTGTTAAGTCGTTTTTTGTATGTTTGTAAAACCAAACTTGCTAGAAACACACAAACAAAAAGAAACACATCTTGTATTTGTGTTGCCTGTATTATGACTGGATCTCTTTTATGTTACATCTCGATAACGAATTGAAGTCCCGCCCCATCGTGCATTTCAAGTGGTGTATGTTGAAAATACTAATAACTTCTACATCAAACAGAATGTAGAAGACCGCCTCTTTTGATAAACTTTTAATTTAAGTACGCGATAACTGTTCGTCGTAATTGAAAATATTTCCAAAATTCAGAATTATTACACCGATCGTATATTTATCACTGTTCCCCCCAGAACTGTCTTTAAGTTGACTGTCTCAGTGTTGATAAACAGATATATATTATCATAAACTTGCGTTAATTAAAATAATTATCTCAACAATAACAAAACACTATACGAGTAAACCGCACAAAATCATTAAAGACAAGATCAGTTTAAATTCAAGCGATATATCACATAGATGATGATGGTGATGATGATGTTGTTGTTGGTGGTGGTGATGAAACAAATGATGCTGTTTGTGATGATGAAGATATTTATTATTATGATGATGATGCTAATGTTGTTGTTGTTGTTGTTGTTGTTGTTGTGAGTGCATACTAATTTGTTTTTGCCCGATTTCGAAGTAAGCTTGGAGGTTATGCGAATGGCTCTCTGGTTCTCTTCCTAGGTGGAACCAGCACTGCCTGTTGTATTGGAGAGACCAACGGACCGAGCATGGGATCCAACACGCTAACTCTAACGTGAGCGACCAATAGTCTACCGACTGGACTACCAGCCAGTTTTTGCTGTTATTGTTGATGTGGTTG
Source organism: Panopea generosa (assembly GCA_029582155.1). NCBI lineage: Eukaryota > Metazoa > Mollusca > Bivalvia > Adapedonta > Hiatellidae > Panopea > Panopea generosa. The sequence continues at coordinate 13,870,597 of CM055911.1, read as the reverse complement.
TTGTTGCTGCTGCTGCTGCTGATGATGATGATGATGATATTGACGACGGTGACGACGACGACAACAATGACTAAGACGACGATGACGATGACGATAATGGCGACGATGACGATAACGATAACGATGACGATGACGATGACGATGACGATAACGATAACGATAACGATGACGATAACGATGATAATGATGATGATGATGATGATTCTCTTCACATTTTACGACTTTATTTTGAAGTGATTAATTCATTCCTGTCATGTGTAGACTGGCCAGTATTAAAGCGAGGTGCCACTGAACGTTTGAAATTGATAGCAGATTTGTTGCCAATTCTGTCTTCATCTTTACTTTGATCGAATCTGATCCTGATAACATTGCTTACATATTAATACTCGGAAAATTGTATCACAGAATCAAAGATTTTAAAATAAAAGAAAACTTGGTGAAGGTATGTATTTTTTTCTTCTGTTTATAATGTAGATCTTGGACCAATGAAGAATTTGAGCCTAGTTATGATTTTTCCCAATCATTTGGGCAAAGCGATTATAATGAAGTTCGATGGAGAATGTATCAGCAGCGCGAGGCGTTAAGAGAAACTGACAGATATGCACGATGAAAAATTAGCGGATTCTGATTTCTTTCACAAAACAGGTACTAGACTATAATTGGGACAATATTAGGAATTGTTGAATGCAATCTGAAGTCTAAATATTTCAATATGACCGATGGTTAAGATTTGTATTTTATTTCATATATTTATTATTGAGTTTTCATAATTGTATATGTAGCAATTTTGGATATTCATGCATACTATGGAGAAATATTCATAATCGCACCATTAGTGCAAAGCGGTACCAAGTACCTTCTTATTTCATACACTCTTGGTACAGTACTGCACTAATGGGACAGTATGTCTAATGTATGGCGGAAAGTTGGTTTACTATGCAGAATGCCATTTTGATAGTGTTCAGTATGAACTTTTTAGTACCTCTGCCCTTCTAAACATATCACAGGCATGTCACACTTTCTTGTTCAAAAGGTTTTGTCTTACTTTGATTGTGTCAAATCTCATCTTTCTAGTACCTCTGTCTACCTAAACATACCACAGGCGTGTCACACTTTCTTGTTCAGATTGTTTTGTCATACTTTGATAGTGTTCAGTCTCAACTTTCTAGTACCTCTGTCCTCCTAAACATACCACAGGCGTGTCACACTTTCTTGTTCATATGGTTTTGTCATACTTTGATCGTGTCCAATCTCATCTTTCTTGTACCTCTACTCTTCTAAACATATCACAGGCGTGTCACACTTTCTTGTCCAGATGGTTTTGCCATACTTTGATAGTGTCTAATCTCATCTTTCTTGTACCTCTGCCCTTCTAAACATATCATAGGCGTGTCACACTCTCTTGTTCATAAGGTTTTGTCATACTTTGATAGTGTCTAATCTCATCTTTCTTGTACCTCTGCCCTTCTAAACATACCACAGGCGTGTCACACTTTCTTGTCCAGATGGTTTTGCCATACTTTGATAGTGTCTAATCTCATCTTTCTTGTACCTCTGCCCTTCTAAACATATCATAGGCGTGTCACACTCTCTTGTTCATAAGGTTTTGTCATATTTTGAAAGTGTCCAATCTCAACTTTCTTGTGCCTCTGCTCTCCTAAACATACCACAGGCGTGTCACATTTTCTTGTTCAGATTGTTTTGTCATATTTTCATAGTGTTCAATTTCATCTTTGTAGTACCTCTGCTCTCCTAAATATATCACAGGTGTGTCACACTTTCTTGTTCAGACTGTTTTGTCATATTTTGATAGTGTTCATTTTCATCTTTGTAGTACCTCTGCTCTCCTAAACATATCACAGGTTCTTGTTCAAATTGTTTTGTCATATTTTGATAGTGTTCAATCTCATCTTTGTAGTACCTCTGCCCCTTTAAACATGTCACATGACTAGTGTGTCACACTTTCTTGTTAATAGTTTTGCCACACATAATTCCTATCCTATGGGCATGCTTATTACTCAGACTGTGTTTTTTTATTTGGTTTTTACGTTAATTCATTGCCCCACCCAATGGTTTATACATACAATAATATAATTGATGGTCTTAAAGGGTAGTTGTTGCATTTTTACCAAGTGACCAGTTACCGGATGCCTTCGGTCGTTGTTGATTTTCGTTTTATTCAATTGTACGTCAAAACATTGAATTTAGAGTATTTTTTTTTAAACTTCTCCAGTCTTTTTATAGATAATTTTGCATATTATCTACTGGGCTTTTGTTGACCTTTCTGTATTGACAGTACTACGTAAACAGGTTAGTGGAATATTGTGCACGAAGATAGCGTCTATTGTTTGCTTTTGTGGTTAACATATTTCTGAAATTGAAGTTTTATCTCAAAGAACTTAAATTGCACAGGTTGTGTTCTACAATATCATTGTTTTAATCAAAATGAATGTATTTCAACCTCTTTTCAGTCATTATGTCGCTTTTACTTTTCCTTGTGGTTGTGAAATTTTCTGACCTGTTTGGGACAGAAATGAACATAGAAATGGGTTGTGCATCATACCATGTGTCTGTGGCATGAAACTGCAGTGTAGCAGCGCTCAGAATACTGTCTGAAGTAAATACCGTCGTACTATAACTGAAAAATTATTGAAAGCGACGCTAAACAACATACAACAACTACAACATCTTTGGTAGGAAATATGCATTTTGACTAAACCTTTACTAATTTCAGAACTAGTGTCGATACGGGAATGGATTTAACTTTATTGAACTTATATTGGATTTCACTACATCAGCCATATAATAACGTCATTGATTACGTCATTGATTACAGTGACTACTAATCAATGATAACATAGTATGTTAATGCTGAATCTTTAAATTTTAAAAACATTATATTCAAGAGACTCACTTCACTATTACCTCCCTTGAATACTCCAGACCTACGCATGGGGGAGATGGAAGTAGAGTGTTATCTATGGTTAATTTTTCTTCCCTTTTCTGGACTTTGTAGTGAAACGATTCATTTTTTTTTGTGTAGAAAGGCCAACGATACAGAGAGTTGAACATTTGATGCTGATATGATATTTTTGGTCAATTCTGTCTCAACTTTGACTTGGTGACGACATGAAATAGTTCTTGATATGTTGCTATGGTTACAGTGCTGATATTACAATAATCTCATAGGCTTTTATTCAGTTTTCCAAGCATTTGTTTATTTTGAACTTTTTAATGTCCAATTGTTCTGGCCGGGATAAATAATTCATGTTTCATCTTATTTAAAACAATGCATTTTCCTTATCCAAGAGCTCATTTTTTTTTATTTGAATGGCATTATTGATGTATTTTGATCGTTTTGAAGCATTCCTATGTTTGAATTGTGACTGTAGAAAAAAATGTTGATACTTGGAAATTTAAGTATAAAATACATTATTTCTGAAGTATGTTTTTATTTGTCAAATGTGTACATACTGAGCGGAAACACATCTCTTTGATGCAACATGAAACCTTCATCAAAAGGAACTATGGCAATGTCAATTTTTGTCAACAGAAATAAAACAGTACGTTTCCCCTCCTTGAGTGGGGGCTTTCTATGAATAACAAGGATTTATTTTTTTTATTCACGGTGGGCTTGCAACTAGACAACCTGGCCGCGGTGGTCTTTTTCTCAATATGGAAAATCAAACATATCTATATTTTTTAATTTATTATCAATAACATGTCGTGCATGTTTTACTACTCAATTTGTAAAAATGTTATGTAAATAATTGAATGTTTTTTTGTTTTTTTTTTATATATTTCGTCTGTCACGTAACACACACTCATCAGGACTTCAAAACAAATATACAAAATGTGTTAATTTTCATGTAACGTTATGTGAAATTATAACAACGTTTCTTTCAACTATCGTACAAAGAGAACTCGGACTTCAGTTGAAGCAACAGAAGAAGAAAAATATCTTCCAAATCATCAAAGCCACGACAAACAATGCACAAACATTTATCCTTCAAAGCAAAATATTTTCGTTAACAGGAGAGCACTCGCTACTGTGGTAGCATGGGGGAGATTAAAGTGTTTATTGCACCCGGACCAATCATGTTAAGCCGCTGTACAAATGATTCGAAATTAAAGCCCTATCCCACTAGCGTTTGATGTCGGTTGGGGTTTATTTAAAGAGAAGATTTTAGCACATTTTAAAGGAATTTAAGGGTATAGTTTGTCGTTCTGCTTACCCGATTATGTGATTGTTTATAACTCAAGGCGGGATCAAACATTCACCGTATACCCGTAATCTCGTGTTGATGGGGCGAGATTCCGCGGTAACTTGGGTGATCGGATTGGAGTGTGGCACGTTGTTTAAGCTCAGTGACGGCTGTAAATGTATATCAACATAAACCTCTACATGACCGCTGACGTGATTATATGCGTGTAACTCTCGATGGTGCGGGTTGAAATTTCAAGGTTGTCTATATGTTGGTTTGTTATCGATTTTTATCAAATAGGCCGATTTGTGACTGTTAAATTGTTATGTTGTTTGCTGATATCTAAATGGGACGACACCGAGATGGTAGTTCCGAACTGCAGACTACATTTGGTAACTTTGATACCACAAGTCAGTTGAACGAACTGTATGCTATAAACTTTTACTAACATCAGATTCGTATACTTGTGTTTAATTATCACGTGGATCCTCCGTGGCCGAGCGACCGCGCCGTCTCAATATCACTTACCTCTCACCGAAAATGTCGTAGGTTCGAGTCCCGCTCGTTCAAAAAACTTTATATGAGAATGTTTCAATCACTTGCGGAAGGACGGTGGTTCTGCTCAGTCTGACTCAGTCTGAGATTTTCCTCCGCCAGTAAAACTGGATATACCATATATAACCTGAAATGGCTTGACACCCCATTCAAAAATAAAAATAATAATAATTATCACGCGACTTAAAACGAAATGGTGGGTACAGAGCCGATGTAGTCCGAGTTCCATTTATTGGTAGTTTTGATCATTTCCAACGTTCGTTTTTCCAAATGATTGAAATCTTGACAATTTCTTCTGTAACAAAACAACTGTTACGGGATTCTAAAAAGTCTGTGATTGGTTGATTCAAACAGTTGGACTGCTTTGGCGATTTTCATATTATTTTCCCAGACTATCATTAAATTTACAGATTTATTTCTTTATTTATTAGATTTTTTTGATATGACAAATATCTTATTCTAGATTTATCATTATCATTATTAACAATGAAGTTTATATATGCATGGTACAGAAAAGTGAATTAATATAAAGAAACACATTGTCATTTTTGGAATTTAAAGTTATTTCCAACAAACTATTACTGTTTATTCCAAATCATTAACAGAATGTGGTGCTATCGGCGAAGCTATGTGCAATTTCTGCACAGACGGCCAACTTCATTCTTCCGTGTTTTTTTTTTCTTGAATGTCGCATCAACAAATAATGCATATTCTAGTTATCATTCGGAATTAATGAATGTATAACACAGCCGTTTTTGAAGCATAACCTGTACTTAAGGTCCCAGTTAGAAGTGTGAAAAGAAAACAGGAACATTATACGTACTAATTACAATTTGCCCGACATTGATATGAGAGTTGTTTATGAATGACCTTTGAAATGATGATTGAAATCGGATCGCTATATTCGAGGGAGCAAATCGAAATAGAATTTTCGCCAATTTTACAAACCATAGTATTGACAATGGATTTGCCATTACATCAGTCGTTCTGTACGCCTGAGCACTTTGATAGACTAATAATATACATGTCAACTGGGTTTTATTGGTAGATGGTTATCCCGACAGAACGAATCTGTGCAAAACCATTCTCTATTTCTTATTCTACCCCCATCTACCCCATCGCAATAAAGCGATAATATGGCAGAGACTACTGAAAGATGATCAGAGAAATCATATGCATATTGAATATTTTTCATAACTTGGCAAATAGTTGTAACTACACAGAAAATTGAATCAGTGTCTGAAAATAAGGTACATTAAAAAATGAAATTTTATATATAAAAAGATAAAATACATTTTTGTTAAAATAAAAAACAACATTTCGTATAGTTATATTAGGTAGATTTTCAATTTCCAAATAAAATGGTAACAACTCAATCAAACAAGTTTGCAACAAATGCCCAATAGATAATAAGTACATGGCATTCAATGTACAATTCTGCATATCTATAGACACGTTTAGCTATGAGAAAAGAAATTATGACATATGTACTATTTCGCATTGACAACCAAAAGTAATGCGACAACAAATGAAAACAACCAAAGTCAAACTGCAACTGATCTCTTGTCAAGAATGTAATAACCGCCTTTTAATGTCTTAGGAAGCGTACGCTGTTTTTTTAAAGAGTAGATCTGCCATTGATACAGGCTTACACGTAGTAAAAATTGTTTCATCTTAGAAAGAGTTCGAATGACGTCAAGCAGTAGATAATTGCTGTCTAATTTTAAAATGGACATTTCCTTTCAAGATTACTACTCCAATTTAAATTTCGATTTTGTCATGTTTTGGTGGATTTGACATACCAAACCATTCACATTTTATCAATATATGATAATGATATGCTTTTCATCCATTTTAGTATTTATTTTATATTTAAGACATTGAAGCGTTTTTGTCTGATATAATCACTTTAATGACAAAAGCAATTTAAGATATAATGTCTTACTCAGTAAGAATGCACAAGAGAATTCTGTGTGACTAAGTATTTTTGAGGTTGATAGCGCTAAAGAAAGACAATAAAACCATATGAACAATTAACGAAATGTAATGGATAGTTTCTTTAACAGTTTTTGCTGTTTTCAGTAACATTAAATAAGTTGAATTAACCCTTCACGAATGGATAGAAAATTTCTTAATGCTATTGATTTGGTAACCGGATGAAAGCAGTTTCAAAATAATCAGTCGTCAATAGTTATTTTTAAAGGAATACGTAGTCAATAGTTAATTTTATTTGACCGGTTTTGTTCAGTTTTCAACCAGTCAGATTGAAGCATTCATAATGGATGATATATAATAAAAATAAGTAAATCACTTTTAATATAAATTACTGAAAACAATGATATAATATAACAATATGTCTATCTCTACCGCCACCATCTATGGGTCCAAATATTCAAGAGCGATAATAATGCAGCTGCGTTATTCAGAAATTGCATTGTTGAAACTGTTAATATGATATTGTAAATATTTAGTGTAATTATTTTTAAGATTAATCAAAATGACCAATGTTTTGAGTCAAAGACTGAGTTTTGGAATTTGATGGAGATTTAGCCTTTATATAGATGTCATGTGGTACAATGCCGTAAGACATTAATATTATCAATATCTTGTTTTGTCCTTTTTTTTCAAAATGGTCTGATCAGTTTATCTCTTACACGGTGGCGAACCCACGTGACTTAATGCCATGTTAAGGATATAGAGTGGTGTAACGAATGGAGAAAAAAATGTCCGCTTCGGGTAGATATTTTGCATGGCCATTTGGTTACACCGGTGGTTCATGTCTATCATTTTGTTAATAAATGAACATACAAACCATGGCAACAGCATGATGCATGAACGATATAACAACACTAATATACAGAAATTATCATAACGATACACACATATAGGTCATAAAATACACATGGATACCAAGGATAATACAGCAAAAGAGAATACGGGTTTTCTCTTATTTCCACTGTGGTCCTTGAATATTGATGGCACCCCATAGAACGTCGTGTAATTGTTAGTAATCATTTTAAGTACATCACAGTAAAAGGTTAAACATGAGATCATAGTTGATTAGTTAATTGTCTTTAAATATATATGTACTATTAAATGTCACAGAACGCCAGTATTATTTCATATTTCATCTTATGTCATTGTTATCTCATTGGTTTTACATACTATATTCAAACAATATGTTATATAACATGACCTCACTTTAATGTCACTTTATTATAATAGCAACAACAACTACAACAACAACAACAACAACAACAACAACAACAACAACAACAACAACAAGAGCAGCAACAGCAACCGCAACAGCAACAGCAACAGCAACAGCAACAGCAGCAACAACAACAACAACAACAACAATGATAATAATGATGATTATAAAAACAATAATACTTCTCCTACTTATACTAAAAAAAATAATAATAGTGATAATGAAAAATAATAATAATAATAATAATCCCTCAAAGAGCTTCATCACAGTGAGTGCTAGATTACATACTGCAAATTCATGCAAATTATTTTATATTAATAAATTACAAATATTAAAAAAGTACCTGTACTTAATAAAAATATATTGGTAAACTGAATAATATATCAAATGGAAAGTGAACAGACAGACGGCGTTCGTCTTTGTTTCGTGACTTTTCATGAACTATTAATAAAGTTGTCTGCAGAATACAGCCAGTTTCGTTTTATAAAACATGTTAAATACAAGTACAGAGGAAGCATTCACACATAAACGTATTCATTCTAGATATTGTTAAATTCCGTTACTCACTTTATAAGATTTTTTTGCACCTCCGTGTAGTTAACACTTATTTGGTTTACGTTTTCAAGTTTGCTTAAAAAATTGTAGTCGGTGAGATCACAGCGTTCTCACCTGTGTATTTAAACATCAAAGGACCGCCCATTCGATGTCTCAATGACAGCGTTAATATCTTATGCAAATAAAATGTTACTTTATATTTCATAGATCAATATCACCCGCGCCGCGCTAGTTCAAATTCTGAATCCCGTTCTGTGAACTTTATTGAGAAAAAACATGGTTGAAGTATTGGAATGTATCTTGTATTTTTTTCTTTCCATAGCATGTGCTACACGGGAGATGGCAACATAACCGTGATATGCTCCAGTTTGTTTCAAGTGAAAGTTATCATTCCTTACAGGTATCATATGTAGTTTGGTAGTGATTATAATTAAGGACTTGTATAGACGAAAAATTTCGTTATTTTAGCTGCAGTAACAAATTTTGTAATCACAAGTACTTCAACAATTTTAAACACAAAATTGTTGGAATGGTTTTGTTTTGATAACACTTTCATTCTGCAGTGTAAGAATTTTAATTTTAATTCCTGAGATAAATGGAAGTTAAGATAATTAAAAACGAGATTTTGCGCGAATACGCGAGCGTTCACACAATCCCAAACAGTTGTCTTTCCTCCTCTATATAATTCCTTGTTATAATGTTGTTTAGTAGTGATTATATATAGTTTACTAGTGAATATATATACGAGTAGTTCAGTAGTGATCTTATATAGTTCAATAGTTATTATATATAGTTTACTAGTGAATATATATACGAGTAGTTTAGTAGTGTATATATTTAGTTTAATAGTTATTATATATAGTTTACTAGTAAATATATATACGAGTAATTTAGTATTGATTATATAAAGTTTAATAGGGCTTATATGCAGTTCAATAGTTATTATATATACGAATAGTTTAGTAGTGATCATATGTAGTTTACTAGTGAATATATATATAATTTAGTAGTGAATATATGTAGTTTAATAGTGATTATATGTAGTTTTTTAGTAATCATGTTTAGTTTTATATTGATCATATGTGATTTAATAATGATCATATGTAGTTTAATAGTGATTAAATGTAGTTTTATAGTGATTATGTGTAGTTTTATAGTGATCATGTGTAGTTTAATAGTGGTCATATGTAGTTAAATAATGATCATATGTAGTTTAATAATGATCATATGTAGTTTAATAGGGATTAAATATTGTTTAATAGTGATTATGTGTAGTTTTATAGTGATCATATGTAGTTTAATAGTGATCATATGTAGTTAAATAATGATCATATGTAGTTTAATAATGATCATATGTAGTTTAATAATGATCATATGTAGTTTAATAGTGATTAAATATTGTTTAATAGTGATTATGTGTAGTTTTATAGTGATCATATATAGTTTAATAGTGATCATATGTAGTTAAATAATGATCATATGTAGTTTAATAATGATCATATGTAGTTTAATAGTGATTACATGTAGTTTAATAGTGATCATATGTTGTTAAATGATGATCATAAGTAGTTTAATAATGATTGTGCAGTTTTATAGTGATCATATGTAGTTTAAAAGTGATTATATGTAGTTTAATAATGATCATATGTAGTTAAATAATGAGTATATGTATTTCTATAGTGATTATATATACTTTAATAGTGATCATATGTACAGGTTGTTTAATATTGACCATATGTAGTTAACTATTTATAATATATAGTTTAAAAGTGATTATATATTTTTATAATGATTATACATTAAAAGAAGCGTTTTTTATAGTTTGATAGTAATTATGTACAGTTTGATAATGACTATATACACTTCAGTAATGTGTATACATATTTTAATCTTATTATATATATTTTAATACCGACTATATATAGTTTAATAGTGATTATACACAGTTTCATACTGATTATATACACTTTGCAACTGATTATATATAGTTTAATAGTTATTATTTATAGTATCATAGTGATTATAATTATTTAGTTTAATAGTGACTTATATTTTAATAAATATTATATACAAATTAAAAGTGATTATATATTAGTGATTATAAATAGACATAATTTTTGATGATATATATTACGTATATATTGCTTAACAGTAACAATACGTACAACTAACACTTCATCAGACAACTACGGTGTTCCATGGATGTCATCATCATCATCATCGTAATAGTAAGAAGTACCATCACGTCTTTTTGATAGAGTCTATTGTAAGGGCAATAACCTATACATTAACACTGTACGTTTTGTAATTGAGTTACTTCCCCTGAATTGAAAAAAAAGGGAATAACTATTTCATATCTTGTAGGAATGTCAATTATAATCTAGAGCTCATTGTTAACATATCACAACACAACACAACACAGCACATATACGAACCTTATATATATATATATATAAATATAAATTCTATCTTGCATTTAAAACTGTTTTAATTTTTTTCTAAATTCGAATTTTTCAGCTAATTAAGACATGTTTGGATTCCGTTTAATTGACTGCCATTGTGTATTGATGAACTCTTGTTTTCGTGTCTAGTTTATCTGAAGCAAGATATATTAAAATGGAAGTGGAATCTTTAATAAGAATTTGTAAATGAAGTAAGCGAGCTATCGCTTAACTGGATGGGTGTACTTTTCGAATTCGATCGATTGCAGTACTTTTAACGTTCCGCCCTAATAAATTGTCAAACTTACGTCATTATGGTCAGATTTCAATGATCAAATCCAAAATAATAGTTTCAACTTCATTGAGCAGATAAAAGTTAATTGTTTTTCGTTTTCTGGCATTCACGTAATGTAGCTCTTCATTCTCGGAGGTTACTATAGCGTAGTGTTGTCAGTGTCTCAAGTTGAGTTTAAGTCCACCATTGAGTTTTGTTCTTTATTTTAGAGTAAATAAAAACAAATTTTCATGCTTGTCATTCACTAAAGGACCCAAAGAAAGAAGTGAAACTTACATTTTATTGATTGTTTTCTTTGAAAGTGAAAGTAGACGTCAGAAATAATGTTCATAACCAAATTCCCAAGCATTATTTTGTTTTATAAAGTCACACTTCAAACATGACATGAATGATCAAAATGAACCAATAACACCATTAAAATAAAAAAAAAAATGAGCTTAAAAATAAGAAAAAAACAAGAATTATTTATGACCGCCATTATGTCCCTACCCAAAAGAAGCATTACCAATTTCCAATGATGGTACTACACCCTGGTAACTGAAAGTGAATAATAAATTAACTTTAGTCTATTAACTTTAGTCTATTAACTTTAGGCTTTTAACTTTAGTCTATTAACTTTAGTCTATTAACTTTAGTCTATTAACTTTAGGCTATTAACTTTAGGCTATTAACTTTAGTCTATAAACTTTAGTCTATTAACTTTAGGCTATTAACTTTAGGCTATTAACTTTAGTCTATTAACTTTAGGCTTTTAACTTTAGTCTATTAACTTTAGTCTATTAACTTTATTCTATTAACTTTAGGCTATTAACTTTAGGCTATTAATTTAAGTCTATTAACTTTAGGCTATTAACTTTAGTCTATTAACTTTAGGCTATTATTATGGAAATATTTCATAGAAATCGATTATTAACACACAAAATGATAACTTAAAAAGAAGGATACTAGCGTTTGATCACTCAAAACAATCATACATAACAAAAAGTCCTTTATAAAGACTTGATATAATGGTTTCCTGCAATAAACAAAAGTGTCATTTGAGCATGCGCATATCTGGACTGGTTATCTATAATTTAATTCACAACGCTTGATCGAAAGCGGAACGCAGTCTAATTGACCAAGTTTCCTAAGTCAACCACTACAGAGATATCTGGAGACCTCGCCAATAATGTCTGGCAATTTTGTTCTTTTAAAGTATCACCAATATATTTTTTCAGTATTTATCCAAACTGTATATAAAGCAGGGCCAGATAAGCATCTCGTCTCGTATTCCAGCGGGCATACTCAGTAAATAGGCTAAATTTGAATGAATAACACTCATCAATAAGTACTTGATTTTCCTTGAATCAGGTTCGCATCTGAGAATTATACGCTAAACAGAGTCACTAGTATTTTATTCTAGACGTATGATTACCCTAGATAAACTGTAGTTACTGTATTACAACTGGAGTTATTGTTGCTGCGACTACTTTTACGTATTTATAACATATTTTATGGAGTAAAATACTAGCTGTGGACTCGGTATAATATGGAAATATATTGAACAGAACAGCTAGCCCCCCCCCCCACCCCCACCCCCACCCTCTAGTCTATGTAAAATCAACACATGTTTTCTGTTAATATCGTATACACATTTTATGTTGTAAATACTAAAGTAGCGATTAAGCTGTCCTGTTCATTATATATTCAATCGGTCCACAATTGTGTGTGTGTGTATAAGTAAGTTCCTTCTAGTTCTTTAACGTGCTTGGTGTATAACACCGTCACAGGGACCCTCGATTTAAAGTCCAATCCGTATGACTGTTTGTATTTCTAATTGTCCAGCTCCAGGAATCGAATCTGCAACCCCAAGACTAGAAGTTTCGTGCACAACCGACTGAGCTAATGGGGATTATTTGGCGGCGGGTGTTGAAGTCGCGTACTACTATTTCGCCCCATTGGTGCAAAAAGATACCAAATGCCTTCTTATTTCATATAGACCTGGCACCTTATTGGACCAATGGGACGATTTATAGAATGTACAAACGACGCCTAGACATTTTACGGTGGTTCTATTGGGTCCTCCCCCGGATATCTTTCAAAAAGTGCCAATTGGGTTGTGTGGGTATTTTTTTTCTATGCAAAGCATACACTTACGTGCGGGCATTTCAATTAAATGAGATTTATTATATTTTTCTGAGAAAAATGAAGTCGCGGGCAACTACCACCTAACTTCGCGGCAGTTCCTGTTTTCAATGGTTTTGTTATGAAAATCATCAAGGTTTGATTTTCTGAGAACAAACCTCTTGACATGCCGTGCAGGAAAAAAAATAAAAAAAGGACGTAAGATTTAATTCCCTGAAACAAACCCTCAAACTTCCCCTACAGAATACACTTAACCTATTTAGAAACGTAAACGTTGCATATTGATGATTTTTACAATATTAAAACAATCAGAATTTATTCAAATTTCATACATATACATCATGATATACAACGCATACTCTATTCAAATGTTATCTGTATATCGCAATAAATGGGCACATCACAACGTCCTAAATAACATCGGAGCTTCATGTCAAATTCACCACAAAGTAATACCGCAATACAGACTACATCGACGACATTGGTAGCCATACGTGGGCTTGGGGTGTTGTGAACGCCGTTAGGGCGTCATCCTCACCGACCGACACAAGACATTACGTACCAGATAGACGAAGTTCACCCAAAGACAGTGGGGGTCAGTTCTCTTTGCTTTAACGCCGATAAAACAGATGGCCGTTTACGAGTATATCATGTAAGAGATGAACGTATTAATAAGAACTGTGTGTTGAGAGACAAAGTCGTCGTGTTGGCGGGTCGAAACCACGCCTCTACCACTGGACCACGCAATCCACTCATCACTTGAACAGGTTCGAGGAGGAAATGCCCATGTTTGGAATTACACGTCATGCTAAAACGGATTACGTTGTGTTGGACAGGAAAGTGACAGCCGATCCGTACATTAAAGATGTGCTGGTTCCCGTTGCTATGCCATTCACGAGGCGCCTTTTTTCTATGCGCTGGTTGACAATGCCCACACACATCGCGCACGGCTGCTAACCTCCAGACAAAAAACTTTGAAGTGATGTGTTGGTCCGCGTTATCAAGGGCGTAGCTTGGCTCAAAACGATGTGTAGGCACAGTTGTAGGGGGTCCGGGGGCAGCCTGGTTGTCCTTGATATTAACATTGAATTCACTGTTTTATAACAAGATAAATGTAATGTTTTAATGAAGTAACACAGGAGTCAAATTTATTACATTTCTTGGCATTTTTATTGATCGATTTCTCAGAAAAAAAAGTGTAGGCACGTGCCTATAGTGCCTATAGGAAACAACGCCTCTGGTTATTCCCAGTAATGGCTCCTTTGGAGCATGTTTGTGATGAGCTCGGACGGCGGGTCCGTGCACGCGATACACCGTAAAGAAAAACGTCAAATATTTAGGCCACACCCCCGCTCATGAGTGGAACAACATTCAACAAAGTTGTATAGCTACCGTAGTGTCAAGCACGACCACGAGTAAGATTATACTAGAAAAACCAGAGTTGTTATTGCCCTCGATTTAGCAATTTTTTTTTTATTAAACAGGACCATCATAGCAGAGAGTCTCTGTTTTAGCAAAATAAATTTTCTATCATTTTTAATCAATAACTCTTATAATACAGTAAGTACCAAATTTTGTAAGTGGATGTTGAGATTTTGGGTGGAAAAATTGGGTCACTATGATCTTGACATTAACTGTTAATTTAGAATAGTTTTTCACTACAGGACAAACAAGTATCAACTTGTTGAGCTCAGGTGAGAAATTTAGGGTCCCCATGGACCTCTTGTTTTCTTTTTTATTGTTTGTTCCTGACATTTTAGCTTGTAAACAACGTGCCTATATCTACAGTACACGCAGTCTTATATCCATTGTGTTAAGCGTTTGAGTTCATACGAACGTTCTTTGGCCATCATGATCATCTTGTATACATTTCTATTTTATTTTCTGACGTTTTTTTTGTCAAGCCCACTGGCGTTCAGCTTGACATGGCCTTCACAATGACGGTTCGACGTATGTGCGTTAGTCCGTCGGTTCGTTCGTCCGACTTCAATTTGTATATTGAACGATTTTCCTCATTATATCATAATACACGTGCAACTGACAGCTGACTACCTGATAACCTTTTACATTGTCATTTCTTCTTTAATTTCTTTTATTTTCTTATTGTCAAAGATTAATGTCCTGTTGCAAAAAATGAACACAAACAAATACACTAAAACAGGGGTATCCACGCCCCATGGATACACTTTTATCGACTGAACCTTTATCAAAGCTATTCATATTATACTCCATCCCCATCCATTTCACGGACCAAATAATGTAAAGAAGTTTAACCAATACATATCATGTCTGCTATCATAAAACACTATAAAAGCGTAATGATTCGATAATGAGGCGAAACGGAGCGACAACAAACCGTGAAGTTACAATGGCAGCACTTTTGTGCATCATTATTCGCGCAACGTAATCACACTTTCGTCAATTTGTCAGGCAGGGCCTTATCTTGCCACAAATTGTGTCAATTAGTGCATTGTCCTTCCACAATGTTTGCCATGTTATACATTGTCTTTCCATCAAATTGTCAGCCAATGCCTTATCCTGCCACCAATGTTGTGTATTAGTGCATTTTCCTGCTAACACGTGCAACACATAATGCATTTCCCTGCTACCACGTGTGTCAATTAGTTTATTTCCCTGCTACCACGCATATCAATTAGTGCATTTTCCTGCTACCACGTGTGTCAATAAGTGCATTTTCATGCTACCACGTGTGTAAATTAGTGCATTTCCCTGCTAACACATGTGTCAATTAGTGCCTTATCCTGCATCAATGTTGTCAGCTAGTGCCGGTCCTGCACCAATGTTGTCAGCTAGTGCCGGTCCTGCACCAGTGTTGTCAGGTAGTGCCGATCCTGCACCAATGTTGTCAGCTAGTTCCGGTCCTGCACCAATGTTGTCAGCTAGTGCCCGTCCTGCACCAATGTTGTCAGCTAGTGCCGGTCCTGCACCAGTGTTGTCAGCTAGTGCCAGTCTTGCACCAGTGTTATCAGCTAGTGCCTTGTCCTGCCACACTTAACAGTTCGGCGTATGTGTGCTAGTCCGTCCAACCGATTGACCTCCCTACTCACAGAGGGATTTGACTCATAATACAAGAATGTTTCACATGCAGCTGACAGCTCTCTACTTTCAATGTCAAGGTTGCACTGTTGTCATGTCTTCTTTAACTTCGTTTATTTTGTTTTTGTCATTTTTTTTCTGTTATGAAAAAAAGAATACAAATAAATCTCAATACACATGTACCTGCTTCAGAGGTATTTATACTCGTATATGCACATTTGCTTACAGGAGTAAATATGGTTATGTGAACGCATTTACACATGTACGTCAATTTATTCCATATGCAAATTTGCACCTAGTGGGGACAACGTGCAGATAAACTTTTGCATATATAAGTAATATTTCAGATTATTATAGCTCACAAAAACACTAATGTATAATTTCCCATACACCAGCGATTACGATTCTTACTGTATTGTTGTACTGTTAAGACTTGGACTGTTTTGCGGAAATGAACAGAGATTTTGGGCTGCATTGAAAGCATTGGATACCGGTCTAAAACCGACATTTGTCCTAGGCGCAAATATGGAAATTTAAACAAAAATGACAATATATATTCTCATCGACAGAGCATTATTTTAATAAAACTTGCTTTAAGTAAGAAAATAAACAGAACTTAAGTATGAACGTCATGCGACGGAATGGTATCGAGATATCCACATATACGGATGGATAACATTGCCAAATTAAATGCTATGTCTCTTTCTGTTATA
Source organism: Panopea generosa (assembly GCA_029582155.1). NCBI lineage: Eukaryota > Metazoa > Mollusca > Bivalvia > Adapedonta > Hiatellidae > Panopea > Panopea generosa. The sequence goes on along the minus strand of CM055911.1, from coordinate 13,853,441 downwards.
TAAGAACATTGAACGATATCGCTAGACGGTTAAAATTTGATTTTTGATCTGCATCATGGGCGTAGACACGTGTGCAATTTCCAAACATACTGAGGTTGAGCTAAAGTCGCACAGTTAAAGTAACTATTAATAGTAATGATTTATTTTCACACACCTTGTATAACATCCGGGGACTCATATAAGACTGGTTCTGTTCATTTTAAAATATACAAAAAGAACAAGTTCTGTAAAATGTTTAGCTGTACCAATATCGAATTCGTGTCTACGCCCCTGTACACACATAACATAACTTCTAGATTTACAACTCTTTTTTTTCTGCATAGAAAATTTATTAAAGATTTATACCACTTGCTCTATAATACACCCGTCTTGTCAACATTTTAATCCAAAGGTGTAAGGCCATTGGTGTCTTATTGCTGTATATGCTATGCATTTCTACGATCTATTTATCTGCATCAAGTACGTGTATTAACAATTGTTATGAATCATTTAGTCCAAAGCAAATTAAGTACATTGGAATTTCAGCACAATAATTGTCTCACCGCCGCTAAAAAGGGGAATAACTGTGTAGCGACGATGTTTACTGTCATTGACTAGACTCATGTGTAGTAACAGTCAACGGACTTCCTCAATATCACCGCTGTAGCTATCACCATACCACCGCTGCAGCTATCCTATACCACTGCTGCAGCTATCACTATACCATCGCTGCAGCTATCACAATATCACCGCTGCGACTATCACTATACCACCGCTGCGGTTACCACTATACCACCACTGCGGCTGTCACTTTACTACCGCTGCAGCTACCACTATACCACCGCTACAGCTATCACTATACCGCCTCTGTGGCTATCACTATAGCACCGCTGCGGCTATCACTATACCACTGCTGCGGCTATTACAATACCACCACTGCGGCTATCAGAAAACCACCGCTGCGGCTATCAGTATATCACCGCTGCGGTTATCAGTATACCACAGCTGCGGGTATCAGTATACCACCGCTGCAGCTATCACTATACCACCGCTGCAGCTATCACTATACCACTGCTGCGGCTATCTTTATACCACCGCTACAGCTATATGTATATCACCGCTGTGGCTATCACTATATCACCGCTGCGGCTATAACTATACGGCCGCTGCAGCTATCACTATACCAACGCTGCGGCTATCACTAGCTAACAGCTGCGAATCTTACTGAACCACCGCTGCGGCGAACATTAATCATTCGTGGCGCCCTCCAATAGACCAACACTTTGAGATCGACTCATGAATTCAACCAAAATTTATTTTTGAAGTGCAATACGTTATTATTATTAGACATCCCTTATGTCGACTGGATGTGTTTTATAGAATGTAGGGATGCGGTTATTTAGTGTGTTAACTACGAATGACAACTGTCGTGTCATTGTCTGTATACCCGTGTTTTTTATACCGGACTGGATATCTTCTGCAATGGAATGAAGAAGACACGTGGAGTGTCCACTGATATGTCCGCTAATTGTATGACGACCATCATAATATTTTGCTTTCATTTAGGACGAACGAGAATTGGAGCAGCTAAGAGTGACGGCTTGCTGGTAGACTTGCTGATGTAGCGAAGCGTCGCGACTCCGTTTCGAGAATCCATCAGGATGCTTTCTCTTGTTATTTTAAGACAGAATATTTTATGCAAGAAAACGTAGTATCCCTGGCGGAAACGTTTGTTACACATTGCGTATATAACTGAGTTTAGACAACTATTGCTATGTCCCAGCACTGTTCCTATGACGTAAACTTCCTTTGGCCACGAGTCCCGGAAGTCCACAATAATGGCGATCATGTAAGGACTCCAGCAGACGACGAACACTAAAAACGTCATAAACAACGTAAACGCCAACTGAAGGTCCTCCTGTTTAACTGACGGTGTTTTTTGGTGTTTATCATTAATTAATAAGTTTCCCCTAACTCGTGAATGTTTACTTCCAGATACCTTGGCTAAGGTTGCCCGTGAATCGCGCACAAATAGATATACACCTAGGTATGACACGAGCACCACTATCATTGGAACAGCTATTGACATTGATGCGAGGAATATTGTGTATGAATAGTTGGCTGTTCTGTCAAACGTGCATCCCATTTCTTTCAGGCCGAATGTGTGACCTCCCCAACCGACCCAGTTAGGAAGGTCCAACGTCATGGCGAACAACCAGAGACCGAGGCAGTATAGCAAGGTCTTCTTGCGTGTGTAGAACGAACGGTACGCAAAGAATCGACATATGCAGACGACCCTGAAAAAAAGAGTTAAATATTTATAAAGTATCATATGTTGTTGGGTATTTACTTAGGTAAATGTTGACGAACTACTTTCAGAAGCTAAATCTGATATATGTTTTTGTGTTTGAATGCTTAGCGTCATTTTAAAGCAATCGAGGGCTAACAGACGATCAGTTAACCTAGCCACTTCTTCCTGGGATCCTGGATGGTTAACCAGTATTCGAGTACATCCGTAATGAACGTTACTGCTAACGTCCCATTTGAATGGTCTGGGTGGGGAGACAAATACCGATGGAACAAAAAAAAATAAGAAGAGAAAAAAACTGTGGTTAGACGGGGATTTGAATCCTGGATTGATAGCCTGACGTGCTACCGAATGAGCTAACTCTGCTAGACTTTACTTAAATAAAGCAATTTTGTTTAGCTCAGGTTACTTGAGAAAAGATATATTGACTGGTACCCATAATATACCATGCTGTCCCTGGCACATACTGATATATGTTTCTATGTCAATACCGGGCTGGCGTTACAGTGTACCAGGAAATGCGAACGCGTTATGCACTACTGTCGTCAGAGTCTGCAATTGTCAATTAAGTGTTAAGTACTTGGCAGAAATAATATTTGTTGACCAACTGCACAGCATGCAACAATTAGACGTCTTCAGTTGGGTAATATGGTATTCCCTATTCCTGTAATATTTTAGGTTAAATTGTTTTCCATCTAATATGACTTGTTCACACTGCAGATCTTCATGAACGAAAATATATGGTTTTATATAAACTGTAGTTAAAAGGGAATGGTCGTATCTTATGTTGAGACGGAACATGCTGTCTGACCCTTGTATCTACATGCACAATGCATGACGATATAAGTGTTTATATTGCAATCAATTGTGTTTAGACTTTAGACAAACTCAAAGTCACAAAAATGATGTCAAACAAACACACCCCAACCAAAATGGTTAGGTACGGCATTTCGTTCAATTTGATTTAATCGGACTAGCCGGGCCCGATTGGCTGAGTCGGTAACGCGTCTGACTATCAATCCAGGGGTCGTGAGTTCGAATCCCCGCCCGGTAACAGTCTCCGTGCTGACTGATTTACGAACTGTGTCTCAATATCATTCGTCTATCACCGCTGATTCAAGTTGGAAAGTTATCAGTTACTTATGGAGCTGGGTACTGGTTAAGATTTTAGGATCCCAGGAAACAGTTGCTATGTTAACTGATCGTCTGTTAGCCCTCGATGGCATAAAAATGACGCTAGCTGTTCTATCAAACAATTCAACTAATTTGACTATGTACCTGTTAACCGCCACAGCAGCAATGGACCACATGGACACGATACAGCTCACTGTACAGATGCTGCCCAACATGTTACACAACATCACCTTGTCCAGGTAAAAACGGGGACCCTTCAACACACCTGAAATTACCACAGATAAACACATAAAGGGAATATATCAGGATTTTTCTATTATTTCCAACTTTTGAAGTTAGCTAAAGCATTTTTTCCCAATATAGTATGCCTATATATACTAACTGACCCCGTTTTGCCAAAATGATAACTTTTAAACATGCCAAAATAATATATTGAAAAGGGATTTCCTAATTTGAACTACGCGCTTAGGTTTGACTAAAATAGATTTCACGTTTTAAATTGCACACAATTTTTGACGTCTTAAATGAGTCACGTGATTTTATTTTTATTTCAATTTGACCTGTTTTTCAGGTTAACACGTATTAACAATTGTTCCATCTTAGAAAGCATCCGAATGAATTTGTGAAGGTCGTCAAGCACTAGTTAAGTGCATTCTATTGTAAGAACGTCGATTTCGTTTGAATTTTTATCACTCCAATTTCAATATCTATTTTTCTCATGTTTTGGTGGATTTGACATACCAAACAATTCGGAATTTATTCGTTTATGATAATTAGATGCTTTTTTTATCCATTTTAATAATATATTACATTTGTAGCGTTTTCCCCCTGATTTACTCACTTTAAGTGTTCGGATATTTCACGCATGCTCGGTTAATACATATAACAGTGACATCATACCTAGTAACTTGGCAACGTTCTCAAACTTCCAAGTTTATATTATGATTGTCATTGAATATTGGTAATTAATTACACACTGTGTTTGCATATCGACTTTAATCGATATTATAATATATTTTGTATAGACTATTTATTTACTGTTTTGTTAACTTTATCCAGTCACTAATTTAAATTATATTAATTTGTTTTATTGCATTGGTTGTCCGACTGTGTAATAATCGTTTTAATTATATAATCTAAGTTTTATACAATTCAGCCCGCAAAATAATCACTTTCAGATACTATCAAGTTATAGTCTCGCTTAATCATGGGTTATCTATTATTGTCATAATAGCATTGTGTGTATAAAAATACCTATTTATGTGTTAATTTGCTGTGAAACACCATTCATTCGTTCGTTCGTTCGTTCGTTCGTTCGTTCGTTCGTTCGTTCATTCATTCATTCACGTAATCATCCATTCATTCATTTCATTCATTCATTCATTCATTCATTCATTTCATTCATTCATTCATTCATTCATTCATTCATTCATTCATTCATTCATTCATTCATTCATTCATTCATTCATTCATTCATTCATTCATTCAAAATGGATCGATGATTGAGTAAAAATGCCTTAAACTCTTACCCCCATACAATATATTAACACACAAATGAGCAAGCAAAACATCACTAACCAATCATATTCATGGGACTGACAATGGAGGTTATACAGAGGTCAGCTATGGCGAGGTTCACTATAAACAAGTTTCCATTGTTACGGAGTAGTCTCTTATAACTCAAAACTGCACCAATCACCTGAAAAGAAAAAAAAAGAAAATTTATTTTTATAAAATAAAAAGCATTCGAAACTCAATACTTTAGCAATACCACGAATGGTTTCATCAATTATAAAGCATTTTAAACTTAGTCACCTGAAACAGAAAGCAAGCATGTTATATATAAAACGACATAATTCTAAAATTAAGGCCTCACTTTAAACAGTACCCCTCTTACATGACGGTACCTAGTAAGATGTGCCCAAGAAATCAAAGCTGTGTAAACTAGTTTTACCATATTTGGACGACAGTACGGTCTGTTGGATGAATTTGCTTAAAAGTGCGTAGTGAGTAGTCAAGGGAGGTTATTAAAACGCTCTTTCTCTATATAAGCTGCCATTTTATTTTGCGGTGGTGGATTTACAATAAATACTAGTGTTTGATTAAATGATGCTATCTATTAACGAGTCCGGTTTCAATAAATGTCACGTCGTTGTAACATTTTATACATACTACAAAGAATTTGTATGTATTTAATTTAAACATTAGCTAGAATTTTAAACCTTTATGAATAAAACTAATTGTATTGCTTGCACCTGTATCTATCTGTACGAAATGCTGTAGTCACGAACAATACCTGTCCAGAAGTGGTCACGCTAATATTTTACAATAATTGTTATAATAATATTAGATACTGTATCCGTGCTGACGGAATAGCGTAGTGGATAGTCTATTGGCTTAGTTAACTAAATATCCCGTGTTCAGTACCCAAGTAGGAATTTGCGATTGGCTTAGCAGCAAAAATAAAGATCACAAATTTATGTCAGCTAAAAAACCTTTGATATCAATGTGTATCCTATTGGTTAAAACATATTCTCATATATTTGAGTCTGCTGTCGCACAGTCAAATATGTTTAATATTTAGTATATGTCTGGCATGCATAGATGTGTTATTTTACCAGCTGTTACAACTCAAATTCTGATTTATCTTTGTATTTGGTCATGCAACCCGTTACTTCATTGCAGTATTCTTTCTATAATGGACATTTTTCAATTTCAAAATGTTTTACATTTGTGACAAATTTTAATAAGTTGTTTTATGTTGCCTTTTCTTATATTTTCAGTTATATATTATTATATATTCTTTTCACAAACTATTATAACTATAACTAATTAATATCAACTATTATTTTTCATAGTTATAGATCCTCAAGGATGTGCACGTGATGTATGTTAAACGACCTATTGTGTTATTTCCATCAATGGTAATGTAAATCATCCATATTATGGAGAGGAACATCATACGATGTTATTTCGTTCCAATCCTTTTTTCTGATATTGTATATAATATTAATGCTGTAAAGATATGACCAAACATAATAAAAGTTGGAACACATTTTAATAAATGGGTATAGAATAACACGCTAAATGATCAATGCAAATGAAGTTATAGCATTTTAAAATTAAAAAAAAATGAGTTGAGTGAAATCTCAATTTGAGAATTTTAAATAAAATTTGTGCCAGGCCACAATTTCACTAAACATCTCAATTCGAAAGTTATATATGAGCGCCAGTTCTTCATATTGAAGCATGTTTAGCAAATAACTTAATTCTACTGTTATCTTATTTGAAAAAAAAACATATATTATATTTGTGTACAGGTACATATTAAAACATATTGATTTAGATAATTATAGTGTTAACATTATTGTTTTCAAATAGTTGTAATTGAGATTTTTGCAAATGAACATCAGGATCAATTTCCAATCATTGCACTCACTCATTGACTGACTTTCCCAGGGCGAGGTTAATTAGATATTATTGTGTCTATGGTTTTGAGCTGTCCTCAGTGTCCATAAAGGGGATCAGCATGTCTGTCTTGTAGGTTTTAATTACGCCCGTACTTAGCTCTAAGCGTTTCGGCGGGCATGCTATGACGATTTTGTAGCCACTGGACAGCATCGACAGGTTCGCTACATCTCTCGGTGCTGCACCACTGGCTGAATAAGACGATTATTAATGTAATAAATAGGTTGGCTCTACGTCGATTATGATGATAGTGATTCTTAAAGATGAATTTTTCTTGTAATTGATTATTTCTTGAAGATGATTTATTTCCAGTCGGTTAAGGTTCCAATCGCTGTTCTCCAGAGGTGGATGTCGCAATGGTGCTTCTTATTGAACAGTGGTTTCTTTCTTTGCGTCGAAGCAATACTTTCTCGGGTAATTTTCAAAGCATAAAATCAATGCTGTTTTAAAATAGATTTCACCACCAATCATCAATGTAGAGGCATCCGCCGCGGTTGGAAAATACAGCTTATCATCCATATATCATTCATTCATTTACAACAAGCATAACGTTGATTCACTTTGAAGACTGAAGCGGAGTTGCATACGTCCTTCCGTCTCGGCGGTCGCTTGTGGAGCATGAAAGTGGAGCGGCTTTACATCCGATCTTATGAGCAATGTGTCTTCTGTCGGGAAGCAGTGTCCATTATGGCCAAGTACTGTACTCTCGGTTTGATGACATGCTTATTAATTGTATACCAGACCCCAGTTTCACTCAAACATCTATCTCAACTTGAAATTTTCCACTATTCAAATTTTCGAAATATTATAACGTTATTTACATTGTGCCCGCTATTCCTTACCAATCAACAGTGATGTGTTCTGAATTCAGTTCTTATGGTTATTTAATGTGTAACGCGTTTAAGTTATAGGTCAGAGAATTTGTGAAGACTTCTGAGTTGAAAAAAAAAACCAGCCTGAGATATTCAGTGAAACAGGATACTGATATATCTGAAATTATCGTAAAAATAAACTGCATTATGCTCAGTTTGTGTCTCTTTTATACTATTATTTCGTATTACTCATTCTTTGTCATAATATTATTTATAGTCTTTACATAATTTCGACCATCATATTAAAAGTGATCATAAAAGAAACTAAGCAAAGTTAATAAAATACAGTTATTCGTTTTATTCATTTTTGTCAACACGTTGTGTTACTTCACACACGAACCGCACTTTTTATTGAACTGTGAACTTTACCCTCATTTAAGAGAACTGACAATAGGTGATATTTTAGGACACTACTAACTCTTCAGGTTCATGGAAATATGTCATATTTGATACATATCCAAGAAAAGTTGCAAAATATATGAACATTCATATACTAGTAGGACATTAATACAGTTATCTTCGAGGTTTGTTGCTCAATTCACTTTTAAATTGAGTTCATTCATACATAATTATGTAAAGATGTAACAGAGATGATTTTATGGTTTGTTTTGACGATGCCGTAACCATACGTCAATTATTGAAAATATATATTTCATCTCCTCGTTTTATTTACATATTTTAACCATATATATAAGATCAGCCATCAATATTTCATCACTTCCAGCACATATCACGTGGTTTCTTTGAAAACACCTTCTCATGGGTTTATGGAATTAGAAGTAAAATCTTATGACGATAAAGGTTAGTGTAAAATCAGAAGTGACAAAAAGTAGTGTCACGTCCGTGCATTGTGTTAGTTATTTTTAGAGCATAGGCCTAAAAGGAAGTAGTACATGTAATTAAATTAACTACTATTTATACTATGGCCCAGTGTTCCTATTCAGTGTTTTCAAGATTAATATCATAATGGGCTGAGATTTGTGGCGCACAGAACAATAAACTAAAATGTCAGTCATTAAGCTGTGTGTAGAATGGTGTCATGTTTACTAAATCTTGGACAAATAATTTACCAGAGTTAGGAGTTAAGAATTTTTTATCTTTCATTTATCTAAAACTGAAAATAACAAAAGCTGCTAAGCGTTGTTCAGGCGGTATTATTATTTATGTAAGCGATACTTTTCTATTGGTAAAGTCGACATTATATGGGTAAAACTATCAGGAGATAATTTTTCGTCAAATCTTTTCTTATTTTCTCAGGTAATAAAATCGCTCAGTGTTTCAAAATAGAACATCCATTTTAACATAGAACGCCATGATCGTCAGTGATGTTGACCTACTTCCTCAGCCAATGAAATTGCTACAGAATGGGGAAAGAAGATCAACATCTAAGCCAGTTAATAGTTACATGGACGTTTCTTCTGGCGTTTACCATCTAACCTATACTTAAAGTCAGATGTCTTTTGTTGTATGATGTTATGTTATACCAGCCGTTAAGCGTTTAAAGGTATAAATAGTTTTTATAGATTGTTAGATTCATTTGTAGATATAGATTGTTAAAGTTCATGAAATAACGCTACCTGGAATAATAGTTTTGTTGGAATTAAAATGACCGAACCTCAGCACACTTGAACCCTGTTCAACAGTAAAATGGTGAAAATGATAATACTGATATTAAAGCGGATGGTGATGATGATGATGATGATGATGATTATGATGATGATGAAGATGGTGATTATGGTTATAATAATGATGATGGTGATGAATACACATACTATGATGATGATGGTAGTGATGTTGACGACGATGATGAATATTTTTATAATGTTTAAAATGATGATGATAATGGTGATAATGCTGTTGATAAGGACGATAATGATTATAAATGTTAATAGAAACTATATAGGAATGTATAAGCCCGAGACTTAAATTGATTAACCGATCGGCATGTTGTCTGTTTATATGCTATTTTATTAATGTCATCAATATATTCTCATTGACACGCCTACATAAATATTTACAATATATTATTTTACAAATACCCGAGTGCTGTTAATGACCAGTATAGCCTCGTCGACTATTTCGTATTTACCCAACTGTGTCGTACATAGAGACATCGATTCGTTAACAACTTTTTTTGGTTTCAATTTAGTTGTAAATAGATATCGTTAACAGGGAAAGCATTTATCGTCTAATTGCTTTATTGAGTTCCGCATTGATTGTAAAACACTCACAGAATTGAATTAGCATGTTTTCATTAGTTTTGTTGCAAGCAATAACGTCGATGGTTGCCTTGATAAAAATAACGTTAAAGTACTAAACAATAGAACTGTGGGAAACTGGTAACATGGGAGATTTCAAGCATATGTACAATGATGTTAAATTGTGTTTGCTTTTTAGTTTCCTGATTTTTTTTATACATTTCTTTTTATCAGTGTTACAACGTTAAAAATAAAAACGTCGCTAAAAGTAGAAATTGTGTTAAAAATAAAACAAAATAACGTTTAAATTAAAAACAAACGTCTTTAAAGGTAAAAAACATTTGCGTGTTTTTAAATATCACACAAAAGCGTCGCTAAATGTAAAAATTATATTTTGTTGCTAAAGTCAAAAAGGTGATATAAGTTAAAATCAAATATATATAAGTTTGATATATTTGTTTTTAATATGTAAAGCACTGATTTATGTCTAATTTATTTATTTAAACGTTTCATTGATATAAAGAATTTCATGTACCAATTTTTCCTATCGGCGTAATACGAAACAGCTTTATATTAAACTTATTGGACATGTCATTATTTTCCAATTGTGTTTCATTTTAGTTGATAGTACTGTGTATTGTGCAAAACTATATTGTATTTTAGCCACATTTTATTGCTTTATTTTCAACCAAAATGTGTAACATATTACTTCTCTGAAGATGAACGCTATAGGATTTTAAAATACTTTGTTCGAATCCTTCGCATGATGTGTATAATTTATCAATAGAATATGTTTAAACTATTATACTTGTATTTGAATTTTGCTTTCATTCATCGCTGTAATGCTGATTTGAGTTTAATATAAATGTGTTCTGTTCTGATCTTTTCTGTTACAACACACTGTAAAAAGGTTTGCTTTTTAAAACAAATAGGAACGTACCTGCCTCATTGGCCATTAAAAATATTGCCAAATAATTAATATGGTTTGACTTTATATTCTATTTTAACGTACGAGTATATCGCATTTTTTAATTTTAGCAAGGAAATCTCTTTTTTACATTTAGTAACGTTTGTGTTACTCTTAGCAACACTAATATTTTTTACTTTTAACACCGTTATCACTTTTAACGTTATAACAATCAGCTCTACTTTGGTACCAAAATTGAAAACTTCAGACAAAAATTCAAACAGTTATTTTTGGCCACCCGGAATTTCAGCCGTGTATGTTAAATTGATATTAGCCTGCCAGTCTCTGTAATTAATTCACTGATAGATATTCACGTGAACGCATTTTGTAACAAAAGTAGGTTTTAATTGTTTAATTTAGTCTCATCATGCACACCACCTGATCAAAGACTCCGCTTATATAAATTATGCAGTGTATGTACATAACCATTCACATAAATGAATTATAAGAGACTATCACAAGCTAAACAATGCAATTTACTATTCATTTTACTGAGATTGTGAAACACGTTATTTTAATTTATATAAATTCCGGGGTAGAACCAGTGCTAAGCATTTGTGGAAAAAGTGTCTTACTTAAGGACACCACACATAGCCTTGGTGGTGGAGGAGTGGGGATAGAACAATCTGCATTGTTTGAAAGTAAACATTTTGTAATGCTTAGCCATAAACAGTCTGCAATGTGTGGCAATAAATATTTTATAAAAATACTCATTATTTTATTTTGAAATATTTGGCCCAAGCGGATTTATAAGCTAGTTCATAAAATATTTGGCAATAAACGTCATGTTTTCATGATTCATAAAATGTTATAAAACAAATGAATTAGTCAAGCCGAAAAATATACAAAATTGTTGCTGTTAGTGTGTGGGAGGGAAAAATGATTTGTATTTGTCATTAGCACACCGCAAATAGAAAAATATCGAAAAAATGAACGTATAGTAAATGATGAAGGCAGGCATTCGCCAGTGGATTTATTATGTCAGACGTTTATTTGATAATGAGCCGAGACCTACAGCTGACGCTGACCTGTAAGCCAACAGCTAGAAGTATCTTAATATTAGTTCTCTCTCTCTTTCTCTTTGTCTCTCTCTCTCAATGTTCAAGTGTTGTTGTATATAAGCTTATTTTACATCGCCACCGGTTTCTCATTTGAGCGATGCCCCCAGAAGAGTGTTAGTCTTGTTTAGGTTTGTGAGGGATCGTGCATGGTACTGAAAGAAACCCATCGTAGTTTTCTGTTAATTCTTTAGCGTGTTCAGTATATAGCGCTTCCACACGGTGTATCGGTTTTAAGTCCCATCCGAATTACTATTTAGTATGTTTAGTTGACCAGCCTCGGGAACCGAACCCACAACCCCGAATCTAGACGTATCTTGTTCTACCGATTTAGCCAATTGGGCTGATATATTAAAGTTCATAACTTTGCAATGTTTCTGTTGTCGTGGGGCCCGAAAGTGAAAGGATATTCCGATTTCACAAAACAACGCAACTTGATATTGTTATAACAATAATACTATTACAATAATTTACATCAATTTAAAGGGAATATATGAGGATTGAACGCTTTAAATGTCTTAAAAATTAAAATAATTATCAACATTGATAACACTCATCTCATTATCATTAATAGATATCACTTGAATAGTTTAGTATGTCAGATTCACCAAAACGTGATAATATTGATAAGTAAATTACTAATTAATTACGTCACAAACTATGTTGCAAATTTTAGCGGGAAATCTATTTTAGTCTAACCAAAGGATTTAGACATGTTTGCATAGGCATCCGTGGTCAGTGAGTATATTTAGACAACAGATGTTAGAAAAAAAATGTTTTTCAGTGCGAAATACAAATTCCAGATACAAAACAGTTGCGCTTCGTTCTAAATGTTATAGTACCGGACATGTCGCTCAACAGTTTTGTGTAATCTGGAATTTTACAGGTCGCACTGATCTGTAAAGCGGTGAAATACCTAGGCGGTCGGTGAGAACTATAAAATCAACACATATACTCAAAATCGAAACCAAAAATCTCTTCGCCAGCTTTTGAAACAACGTTCGTTCCGTCGCTGTATTTATCAAGTGCGTGTGACGTAGGCCCCCATTGTTAGATAGATACAGCATTGATGTTCTCGTGTTTCTATGTATGGTGTAAAATATACCATAGTGTAAAATATACCATGTGTAAAATATACCATGCGTAAAATATAACATGTGTAAAATATACCATATACCATGTGTAAAATATACTATAGTGTAAAATATACTATGTGTAAAATATACCATATACCATGTGTAATATATACCATAATGTAAAATATACCATATACGATGTGTAAAATATACCATGTGTAAAATATACCATAGTGTTAAATATACCATGCGTAAAATATACCATGTGTAAAATATACCATATACTATGTGTAAAATATACTATAGTGTAAAATATACCATGCGTAAAATATACCATATGAAAATAAACCTAGTGTAAAATATACCATAGTGTAAAATATACCATGTGCAAAATATACCATGTGTAAAATATACCAAAGTGTAAAATATTTCATAGTGTAAAATATACCATGTGTAAAATATACCATGTGCAAAATATACCATGTTTATATATACCATAGTGTAAAATATACCATGTGTAAAATATACCATAGTGTAAAATATGCCATGTGTAAAATATAACATACGTAAAATATACCATGTGTAAACTATACCATGTGTAAAATATACCATGTGTAAAATATACCATGGTTTGGTCAAGTTAAAGCCTCTCCGCCTAACTGTACGAGACGCGGGCGAGTGGGGTTAACAAAAAAAGGAATATCAATAAACCATGGTTAAATTTCCACATAAAAACACGAGATTATCTACGAAATATCTGTTTAATCATAAAATTATTAAACTTTAGTACCTTATAGAATGTCCGTTCCTTTGTTTTTGTGTGTTTGATTTACACATGTTTTTTTAAATACATATTCTTCCATCGACAAGAATGTAACATAATCTCCCAATTTTCTTTTTTTAAGAAAGAACAATACTTTTTATTGGCGCAAAGTACATCACGTGGTTATGAAAATGATATCACAATATGGGTCAGTCAATGCTGTTGTTGTAAATTATTGAATACTTCGAAGTAAATAGATTTATCATGTCAGCCACAGGTCAATGACAAGTTATATATTGTTATTCCCTAATTGTTGTTACAACTTACTAAATATTTTGTGGAACAGTATAACAACTCATAATGGTTAAATGTTTCATTTCTTTGTTGCAATTTTATTTATTTATTACTCAAATTAAACTCAGCTTCACAATTAAGCTTTGGAGGGTAGACATAAGTTTTCCAACGGGTCACTCGTTATTTCCACATTTTACGTGAGAAAGTGTCTACAAGAATTTAAGTTTAAATAAAAACTAGTATTTACAATAAATTTCCATAATAGAATATTAGTATTGTGTTTTATTTCTCAAAATAATTGGGAAATAATTATTTATATTTTGATATTTGTTTGAAACGACTGAAAAGACAAAACTCTAAACTCCTTCCAAAGAGTTTCCCCATTTGTTTGAGTCAACTCAAGTATTTATCCGTGTACAGTTACATAAATGTAGTTGTTGGCAATATTGTTGACTAATTATAAATCAACACTTGACCCATAAGGTCATTTTTTAAAGCTGAATCCTATTTTCTTTAAAAATGCGAACAATATGACCATTGACAACACATTTTATTTAGAAATGTTTAAAGTGAACACCATCAACTCGTTTATTGACAAGGTACAGAAAAAAATCATAAATAATGAGAAAAAAAGTATCAGCTATTTTAATTTCAACTGCTTTAAGAAAAACACATATCATTGCTTTGTTTGTTATTAATTCACATTTTATTTTTCATCTTTTTATATTTATGTAATTAAGAATTAAAATGACCAATAACTATTTCATTAAAGTTCAAGTGTCGTATATACCATGTAACTGTTTTATAAGCGACAATCTGTTTTATCTATTATTGTGTTTTTTTCCTTTTTACAAAAAAAATCAATAAAGCATGCAATACATGTACATTTCTTTGTAAACAAAGCTTTACAATAACGATCTTGAAATATTCATATTAATTACAGGCAATGACAAAAAAGTGTACGGAGTGTGTTTCATCTAATTTCAACATTAATATTAACAGATTAAGAGAAGTATAAACGCATTCAGGCATATTTTGTTTGCAACGAAAGCTAAATTTCTGTGGAATACTCATAATAAAACAACATTCGGCAGCTAACAACAGGACGTGCGTCACTCAATACTACACTTTCTATAAAAAATAAATGAGACAGGACCTTCCGGAATTCTTTGACGATCTAAATAAAACATGTCCCGATGATTACAATATATGAGAAAGGAGACAGCTGAACAACGAGATCACCGTATTTATCACCCGGCCCACTTACTCTTATACTCTTGTGTTCACAACATAATAAATCCCCACAAAAACAAACACGTTAATAAACCAACATTTCTCTGAGTAAACACGACCATCTGTCGAGATGTTTTCTTATAACACACCGTCCGTTGATCAAATAATATGAACTTAATTGGAAATGTCGGTATGAATCAGCTACGTTATATATGAAGGCATTTACTTAATAACAGAGCTGAACAGTAATCAGTCAGACGGTTTGACTGGCAGAATGTGTTATCACTCATTATGTAATTAGTTAATTACATGAGTATTCCTGTGAGTGACGTTTTAATGTCTCACTTTAAGAATTACAAGAAATTAGTGCCGTGTAATTAGATTGGGCATAGTTTTTGTTGAAAATGCATACCATTGTCTTGTCTTTTTGTACATGTGAGAACATTCAAACATTTTCATGAGTTCTGCCAAGTTTGGATGACATTTGGTACTGATTTAAGCAATAACAGTTTAATGATGCGTAGTAGTACGCTGCAACAAATGGGGAGAATTGTCAAAAATGAAGGGGTGTCGTCAAACCATCGAAATTCTGGTCAACCCAATGTTTTTCTTGATATTGAGTTAACCGAGGATTCTCTATGAAAACAAGGCACTTTTAGAACCATTGATAATGTGTTCAGTGTTCCAGAAGTGCATTTCTCTATGTGTGGGACATTGCAAAATGAATTGTTGTGTGAGACGTTACACTGCCATCATTTTGGTTTTATTTTCCAGTATAAAACGGCGTGTATTGCAACTTTTGTTAACTAAACAACTTTTGTATCCGGCTGTATAAAATATAATTCATTGTAAACTTACACTTTTTGCTCCCAACGTTGTGGTAATTCATTCATTGTAAACTTACAACGTTTGTTCCCAGCGTTGTAGAAAGTCATTCAATGTTTACTTACCACTTTTGTTCTAAGCGTTGTAGAAAGTCATTCATTGTAAACTTACTGCCTTCCTCCCAGCGTTGTAGAAAGTCATTCAATGTTTACTTACCACTTTTGTTCTAAGCGTTGTAGAAAGTCATTGATTGTAAACTTACTGCCTTCTTCCCAGCGTTGTAGAAAGTCATTCAATGTTTACTTACCACTTTTGTTCTAAGCGTTGTAGAAAGTCATTCATTGTAAACTTACCACTTTTGTTCTAAGCGTTGTAGAAAGTCATTCATTGTAAACTTACTGCCTTCCTCCCAGCGTTGTAGAAAGTCATTCGTTGTAAACTGACCACTTTTGTTTTAAGCGTTGTAGAAAGCCATTCATTGTAAACTTACTGCCTTCTTCCCAGCGTTGTAGAAAGTCATTCGTTGTAAACTGACCACTTTTGTTCCTAGCGTTGTAGAAAGTCATTCAATGTTAACTTACCACTTTTGTTCTAAGCGTTGTAGAAAGTCATTGATTGTAAACTTACTGCCTTCTTCCCAGCGTTGTAGAAAGTCATTCAATGTTAACTTATCACTTTTGTTCCTAGCGTTGTAGAAAGTCATTTATTGTAAACTTACCACTTTTGTCCCCAGCGTTGAAGGAAGTCTTTGCTTGTAAATTGACCATTTTTGTTCCTAGCGTTGTAGAAAGTTATTCATTGTAAACTTACCACTTTTGTTCCCAGCGTTGTAAAAAAGTCATTCATTGTAAGATTACCACTTTTGTTCCCAGCGTTTAAGAAAGTTGTTCATTATAAACTTACCACTTTTGTTCCCAGCGTTGTAGAAAGTCATTCATTGTTAACTTACCACTTTTGTCCCCAGCGTTGTAGAAAGTCATTGATTTTTTAATTGACCATTTTTGTTCCTAGCGTTGTAGAAAGTTATTTATTGTAAACTTACCACTTTTGTTCCCAGCGTTGTAAAAAGGTCATTCATTGTAAACTTACCTTTTTTGTTCACAGCGTTGTAGAAAGGCGTTCATTTTAAACTTACCACTTTTGTTCCCAGCGTTGTAGAAAGTCGTTCATTGTAAACTTACCACTTTTGTTCCCAGCGTTGTAGAAAGTCGTTCATTTTAAACATACCACTTTTGTTCCCAGCGTTGTAAAAAGTTGTTCATTAAAAACTTACCACTTTTGTTCCCAGCGTTGTAGAAAGTCATTCATTGTAAACTTACCACTTTTGTTCCCAGCGTTGTAGAAAGTCATTCATTGTAAACTTACCACCTTTGTTCCCAGCGTTGTAGAAAGTCATTCATTGTAAACTTACCGCTTTTGTCCCCAGCGTTGTAGAAAGTCAATCATTGTAAATTTACCACTTAAGTTAACAGCGTTGTAGAAAGTCATTCATTGTAAACATACCACTTTTGTTCCCAGCGTTGTAGAAAGTCATTCATTATAAACTTACCACTTAAGTTACCAGCAGTGTTTTGTAGAAATTCGTTCATTGCTTACATACCACCTGTATAAAAAGTATGTATAAACACTTTTTTAAAACCAACAGTGTAGATAAACGTACTTTTTGAACTTTCTACTTTTGTTCGCATCAGTGTAGAGAGATGATTCTTCGTTAACGTAGAACATTGTCAAATATGCGTAGATCGTCAATTTACTTTTTTTTTAAATTCCAGCAGTGTAGAATAGCGTACATCATTTTGGCAACTTACTTTTATTCCTTACATTATTAGCAAACTTACCGCTTTTATTCGCAGTCGCATCTGTAGAAAGGCGGCTAACATAGACGGTTAATTTACGATTGTATTTAAATGATTATTATATCATTTCCCATGATATCCATATAACTGCATGTTTATCCCCCTGCATTATATCTAAGCCGCACCTATTTCTGTTCATCAGCAAGTAAACAATGTTAATTGATACCGTGCGGGATGGCAAACTGTAGAACATCTATTTGTGTTTGTACAAGCTATAAACACCCCTATAATTTACTAAATAGTTTGTATTTAAAAACATTTCTTTAAAACAATAATAATTTAGAAGTACATCAACACCATTGGGAGAAACAAAATATTATGTTGAAGAAGTAAATGCATCTATTATATATCGTTTCAGATCTCACTGCACTATTACAGACCTGGAATACGCCAAACAGATGATGGAGCTAAATGTAGAAAATGTACATGTAACAGTTATATTTTTTTATTAATTATTCAAGACTTTATATTTAAGAAATGTACATGTGAATTAGCCAGTTGTAAAGCTGATATGAAATTTCAAGTCAATTCTGTCTAAAGTTTGACTGGCCGAACCAGGTAAGCTCAGTCGGTAGCGCGTTCTGCTATCAATCAATGGGTCGTAATCATCATCATCATCATCATCACCACCACCACCAGCATCATAAATCCTCCTCCTCCTCATCCTCGTCATCATCATCATCATCATCGTCATCATCATCATCATCATCATCATCATCATCATCATCATCATCATCATCATCAATATCGCCATCATCATCATTATTGTGGTATTATGGTGTATTCAGGTCAGCCATGTCATTAACAAATACAGATGACAGGCTAATGGAGATAAATTCTAGCCTTACGCTTATCAAGAGGTATAGTTGACAGTAGGTTTTATGGGTAGCATTTTAAGGTCCGTAATTAAAATACTGACCAATTGAAAAGTAGCAATGCATTGACCAATGATAGCATAGTTGGTTATTCAGTCAAAGACAGATTTAAGAAGAGACAAGCCAGTCAATCAGAACGTAGATGCGAATCTGGTAACACGCAGTCTAGCCTAGGTTTAGATCAAACAAGCGAAACGGAGTTTAAAATGTTAGCTTTGTGACTTTGAACGTATATGCGAACTGCATAAATATGTGAATAAATTTACTTATATAAAACAACGGTGTTGAGTCGACTATGCAACATTATTGTTTTTATTATTATTATAATTGAATACCACAACCTACAACATTTAGAACTTTATCAAGTTGATTCGAAATTCGTAACAAACTACACAAATCATAACCAGATATTCTATTTCAAACCAAGTATTTACCGCTGTTTTTTGTGTGTTTTTTTTTTTTGATGATATTAAGTTTATTTATTGATGTGCGAATACTACTCGGATTGCATTCTGACTCAGTAAAACATACGCTTTGTTTTCCATAGATTATTTTGATGTAATGTCATGTTCTAAGAACAAGCGATTAGTGCGTGCTTATAAAAATAAGTACCCAGTCTATGATTAATTGCTGGAAGAAATTCCATCTTTCATGCCAGAAGTTTCACAACCAGTCGGGGTTGTAGTAGTCGGAAATCAGTTTGGTACTCGTTTTTTGTCTTTCGATATTGAATTATGAAACTCTCCAATATTGGAGTCTAAGATGCTAAGGTTTACGGTTAGTTCCGGTTAATTACGGTTGGTTACATATGGATTATCGATTGACGATATACGATTATCAAGCTGAATTTAGTTTGTTCATGCTTTACTGATGATCCCTTTGTCGTATATGGTGGTATATTGGTGTAACCCCACCATTGATTTTTGTTTTTTTATTCTATAGCAAATAATAAAAGTTTGAAGGCTTGTCATTTATAGAGATACCCAAATGAAAGAAGTGAAAATTTTATTTTATTTTTTGTCAACCTCTGCACTACCAAAGTAAAATGAGAAAAGTAGGGATCATGTGTCATATAAGAGATTTTTTTACACTGTTGACAAAGTGAAAGTAGATTTCCGAATCATGTATTCATACCCCCAATTTCAAAGCCTTAATTTGTTTTCTAAATCCACTATTCAAACATTACAATGCTTTCAAAATGTTCAAAATACATCAATAATTCCATTCAAATAAAAAATGAGCATCAAAATGAGGAAAAATGCATTTTTAAAGAAGAAGAAACATGGATTATTTATCATCAGTAACCGCCATTATGCAACTACCCTATGGAATTACTTCCTGTTTCTGATGGTGGTACTTCGCCTATATCAAGTAATACGAGTACGGTATATAGCAATTGGAATTTCTTTTTTTTAGTATGAAATAATTCGTGGTCTAGACCAGCTGTATCATAGCGAATGTTATAAATAATGTTGAATATGAAGAGAGAGTAGTGTTGGGGGGAAAAATGAACCAGGAAATAAGATTTAATTGACTGATTATGTTAAAATAAAGTAAAGAAATAGTAGTAGTGGTAGTAGTAGTACTACTACTACTACTATTGTTACTGCTACTACTACTGCTACTACTACTACTACTACTACTACTACTACTAATACTAATAATAATACTTATACTACTACTAATACTACTACTACTACTACTACTACTACTACTACTACTACTACTACTACTACTACTGCTACTGCTACTGAAATATTAACAATGATTATAACAACAATGCCAATAACTATACAAATTCAACGTCAATATCTTCCCTATAAGTTAAGACTGTTTCCCTGGCTAATGATTATGATCCTTACTGGGCAGTAACTAACAATCAGGCCCCCATCTGTTGTGTGTTGTTTTACGCAAATTTATTGTAACTATTACTATAAAACAACATGGGGCGATGTCAAATATTAGCTTTATTTGTTTACATAATTGTTCGGTTCCACATCTGGGCATACCTCAATTATTAATATTGATTGTTTCATTGTTTGATATCAGAAGCAATAAATAATAGTTCGACATGGTATGTGTTGCATATACCGCAGAAAACTGAGCTCCCTTGAATACAATGTTTGTATATTCGTTGGGAGAATCGGCTTGTCCATAAGTGTCTTCTTTTTGTTGTCGTTGTTGTTGTTGTTGGTGTTGATGTTTTGTCGTTGTATTTGTTATTGTTTTTGTTTGTTCTTCTTTTTCTTCTTCATCCTCTATTTTTCTTTTTTTATTTAGATAAAACACCTGATTCTTCATTCTTTTTATAAGGCGGGAAAGTAGTCATTGACTTGCAGAGATAATGTGTGACCAGTACTGGTTATACATCAAGTGGTCTCCGGGAACTAGTACTGGTTATACGTCTAGCGGTCCCTCGGAACCAGTCTAACGGTCCCCGGGAACCAGTCCTGGTTATACGCCTAGTGGTCCCCGGGAACAATGCTTAGTTAGGCTGACCGACGTTTTGGCATCATTAATCACAGGCGGCAGTATCGGTGTTTGGATTACCCCCTTCACCGATTAAGAAAAAAAAAACCTTTAAAAATATGACCAAAAAGCATTTCCGACCAATCGGATTGCTGCTTTCATAATTCATTCGGTGTCAGGTTGATGGAGAGTAAAGTGAGTTCCGCTTCTGTATTTTGAATAAAAACGTGAAAAAAACGAACATAGTTCTTCGAATACAGCAATTTGAGACAAGCAAACATGTTGAATAAGTTCCATTTACACTTAAGTTTTGTTTGCAACGTGTGGATACCGGCACCCTTGGAGAATTATTGATAAATCGCGGTTATATTGGCATTTTCTGTGTACCACATCTTTTCCGACCTGCGATAAATATTGTATTTTTTTATGCATTTAGACTTGTCACGGAAAAAACGGTCAAAGGGAATTGATTTTTGTTTTCGGTTTCGGAAACTTCAACCATTTATAGTGTTAACCAGCCCTGGTTCGTGGATAAATCTCTAAATTTGATTGGTGAAATAGTTGATTAAATGCAGTTGGTGTTACCATGGCCCAGTGTGAAGTTGGTAACCTTGTATGTATGTCTAAATCCAACTTTTTTTTAGCTTTATAGGTTAGGGTTAGGGTAAGGGCTATAAAAAAAGTAAAAAATATGGGGGGGGGGGCAAAAAAATTTTTTTTATTTTGCTTTTTGGCCATATTTTTTAAGTTGTTTTTTTCTTAATCGGTAAAGGGGGTAGTCCAAACATCGATATTGCCGTCTGTTTCATTAATGGGAAACAGCAAATTCTTCCGCATAATGACCGTTATAAAAAATCTGTTTAACTTCATTATTTCAATGCTCAATTTTTTTGAATGGCATTATTGATATATTTTGAACATTTTGAAAGCATTGTCATGTTTGAATTGTGAATTTAGAAAAAAAACACATATACTTTGAAAATGGATAATAAATACATGGTGTACTTTCACTGTGTACACTCTGAATAGAAACAAAATCTTGAAAACTACATGATCCCTATTTTTCTCTGCAGTGCAGAGGTTGACAAACGACAAACTATATGTTTCACTTCTATTATTTGGGTCTCTCTATGAATGACAATCATGCAAACTTTTTATTTACTATAGAATACTGAACAAAAGTTGCTGGTTGGCTTGCACCTTTACAACAGTGGACTTTTATAACTGAAATAATGTTGGAAAAAAAAAAGACGTAAAACCCCATACAAACAAATCCATCTTTGCATCTCTGCGCCCCATTTACAGATGGTTCAATGCGAATCAGTACAAATATTCCTGTAAAATAAGACCACGTGCATGCTACAGACGATATATATATATATGAATCACAGAAATCGATAATATCTCACTACCTTGCTACATTAAAAAAAAACGTCAGAACTGCCGGCTATGAATCTTATCTGTTAAATGAAAAACTTCAGCAAAATGTTATGATAAATTCTTCTGGCTGTCATAATGGCAAGCACACATGATTATTTGAAATACATTGCCAGCAAACCGAACTATAAAAAAAATGGGAAATATAGCTAAAAAAAGCTAGAGAAAATTTGAAAACACATATACTATAGTTTTATTTATATCATTTGTGATAAGATTTTCATAGGGTATAAATATACCGTTTTAAACAGACGGACGAACGGACGGACGGACTTACATATATACAGGCAGGCAGGCCGACAGACAGACATACATACAGGCCGACAGACAGACTGACATACGGGCGGGCGGGCCGGTGGGCGGGCAGGCAGGCAGACAGGCAGGCAGGCAGGCAGGCAGGCAGGCCATAGAAATCAATTCAAATACCATTTTCTTATTATTATGTTTTTAAAAGATTTAACTTACAGGCTGTAAAGTACATACATATGTACCAGAGAGATGAAGGCATTATCTCACCGAACTTCTTTTTAAGTTGGTATACATTGTTTTATCTTGAAAATTTAATCTTGTTTTTTCGACATGTCGAGATAAAAATATACAAACCATTCACCCTGCAGTGATCAGATAATGTAGGAAGATAGTGCTGAAACTTGGCATGACAGTTTGGACGGATCTTAGTATAACTAACAAATGGAGGAATCGATTAAATACACATTTATCTACAATCGTGTGATTATTTTGTTCTCGCTTGCAAACTTAGATATGTACCTTTTGACATAACGATAACAGTCAATATTCAGGTACGATAATCTTGCATCTGTTGTGGTCGTGACATTAACTAACGTGTTCCGGAAGAGTTATCGATCGTCATGGTTGATTTTGGGTTTTCTATGAATTATTAGTCTTTAAAATGATTTACTCACTATAGAAATATGAAGGGAAATATTTACTTAAGGTGTTAGTCCACCATTGATTTTTGTTCTTTATTCTATAGTAAATAAAACAATTTCTCACTTATTGAAGGACCAAAACGAAAATAGTGAAACTATTTTAGTGTTTGCTAACCTCTGTACGTCCGAAATATGATGACAAAAGTAAAGTCATGAGTCATATAATGTTTCACTTAAGAGTTATCCCCCTTACATGACGGTAGCAAAATTCTTACGCCCAAGAAATAAGAACTGTGTAAAGCGGTTGGGCAATATTTACAATGCAAGTACGTGGACATTCACGTGGTTTTTCACGACTGATTTAATGATTTGAAAGTACAAATTCACCCGGCATTTACACAATATTGAAAAAAAATGTAGTTTGGTAAGATAATGCTTTCAAGGTGTCATGAGACTGTTTTAGTTTTAGGTTATCGTTATTGTTTTATTGAAAATAATTAGAAAAACACATCAGACTGGCATGTCGGTCGATATCTCGCGCCTGAATATTTGACAATGCAGAAAAGGGTATTCTGACAAAAAGGTATTAATGTAAATCGATAGTTGTTACTAAAATAGAGCTGGACAAACATGCAAACTATTTTAGGGCTCCTAAAATCTGTTTTTATAAAGAATTTGTCACAGCGCAAAATTCCGACGAAATGGTTACACTCAAAGATTTCCTTATTTGTTTTTATTTAAAACGTTTGTCATGGCTGACCACAAATCTGCGCAGTAGAAGGAATTTTAATAATTTATCAGAGTTAAGCTATTTTTCAAATGATAAACCAAAGTTATGATATGTACTAGAGTATGATAATCAGTTCTACAACATGTTAGTATCATTTTCAGAAATAGTGATACGGAACTATGTGTTATTGTCAGTCACTTCAATGATTAATTATTGTATTCTATTTTGTTTGATAATGTAAAACTTAAACCCAAAATAGCACTGATGTGTAAGGCACGCTATTAAGTGCAAGCATTTAGATTAAGATACTAATTAGTTTGAACTTTTGATAGATGACACTGTCAAAGATTCGCATACAGCAGGCTAAAAGTAGAATTGTTAACATATTTTATTGGCATTTAGCGACATCTATGCAGGAAGTATACTGATAAATCATGACGATTAGCGGAAGTAATTCTCAAGCTCCAAGCTTTAAAAAGAGATGAGTTTTTTATTTCTGGGGGAGCGTTTACTTTGGAAAGGCCAGGTGTAAGGTCAAGTAGTGATTAAGGCGGTTAACTATGGGGAGACCAGCTGTAACATGGGTTTTAGATGGTTAGATGTGGTAGAAATGCAAGTTTAGTTGCATGATATGATCGAGATAACGGGTAATGTTTAAATAGGAACTGATACAAAAATGGGGACATATTTCGAACTATATTTTAGTAACTGTATATTTGTTGAAGTGATTCATTAAATTTAAATGACAGTTGCAACAATGTAAGAAATAAATATATATAGAAATTCGTGCGTTATGTGTTAATTATGTGCGATGGTAAAACAACTATCAAAATTGTCGGATCAGAATTGTCGTCAAATGAAAATTGTTGTATGTAATTGTCATATCAAAAGTGTCTGTAATTGTCGTATCAAAATTGTCGTCTATAATGGTCATATCAAAATTGTCTGTAATTGTCATATCAAAATTGTCTGTAATTGTCATATCAAAAGTGTCTGTAATTGTCGTATCAAAATTGTCGTCTATAATGGTCATATCAAAATTGTCTGTAATTGTCATATCAAAATTGTCTGTAATTGTCATATCAAAAGTGTCTGTAATTGTCGTATCAAAATTGTCGTCTATAATGGTCATATCAAAATTGTCTGTAATTGTCATATCAAAATTGTCTGTAATTGTCGTATCAAAATTGTCTGTAATTGTCGTATCAAAAGTGTCTGTAATTGTCATATCAAAATTGTCTGTAATTGTCGTATCAAAAGTGTCTGTAATTGTCGTATCAAAAGTGTCTGTAATTGTCGTATCAAAAGTGTCTGTAATTGTCGTATCAAAATTGTCGTCTATAATGGTCATATCAAAATTGTCGTCTATAATTGTCGTATCAAAATTGTCGTCTCTAACTGTCATATCAATATTGTCGTATCTAAATGCATATCAAAATTGTCGTCTCTAATTGTCATATCAAAATTGTCGTCTATAATTGACGGGTAATAAGATTCATAAAAGGGATGGATTTATATCTACGTCATACTTTTGCCTCTGAGACAAAAATACAGAGATGGAAGTGAAAAGAAAACACCGAAGATTAAGAAATGGAGAAGAGACAGAAAAAAGATAAAAAAGAGGATGAAGAATGATAAGAAGGAGAGAAAAAAATGGGAAAATAAAAAGAAGACAACGGAAACATAGTAGTAGAAAAAGAAGAAAATGAAGAAAATAATAAGAAGAAAAAGTAGAAGATGGAGAAGAAGAGAAAAAAGGAGAAAGAAAGAAAATACAGAAGAGAAGCAAAAGAAGAAGAAAAAGGAATAGAAGACAACGTAGAAGATAATAGCCGAAAAGAAGAAGAAGATGAAGAAGAAGAAGAAGAAGAAGAAGAAGAAGAAAATGAAGAAGAAGAAGAAGAAGAAGAAGAAGAAGAAGAAGAAGAAGAAGAAAAAGAAGAGGTAGAAGAAAAAGGAGAAGAAAAGAAAGACACAGAATAATGTAAAAAAAAGTATTTGATGTTCGACATAACAATTAACACTTTTTTTAATTGCAGACGAAGCGCTCTAAAATAGCAAACGCATTATCAAACTTTGATGAGAAAAAGATACAAAAAACAAATACACAAAATCGGTAATCTTTAACGACGCCCACGTGTAATAAAAGAGAAGAGAATCCGCTTTCTCTCAGACATTTTTATCATTAACGTTTCATCAATAAACATTTGATTCAATTACATGATATACTATCACATGTCAGCGATACGTCGCAGACACATTGGGCGTTGGGTTGGGGAGGGGTTTGTGGGTGGTTGGGGTGGTGGGTGGGATGGGAGTTGGAGTCATTACTCAAGTCGGTTATCATCAATGTGATGTGAACCATATCTGAGTAAACATCGATACTTCTTACACGTGATCACAATAATGCACAATTAGTACGAAATGTATGCTTATGTAACGGACATAATGAATTGAACAATTCAAATGCAAATATTTTTTTTTTAAGTTTTCTCACGTAATATTTCTAAAAAATTGAGAGTCGAAATGCACACTCAAGATGAGACGTTTTGAGAACACGTGGCCTGAATAGTATTGATAGAGTATCCATTTCTTTTGTTGAGTGCGTTTTGGGAAATCTCGAATGAGTAATTACATCAGCGGCAAACACATCAAGATAGCCAAATGAACCTATTCACATATTTCATAACTGGTATAATCATCAATAATGATGTTTTTATACAAAAATATAATCCCAGATGATTTTATCAGATTTATCAATTGACTTAATGGAACACGAAGACTACTAACTGTAAAAAAACATGCCGTGCTTTTTTTCACAGACTGTCAGGACGGATAAATGATACTCTGCGTTACACAGACGGGTACAAAACATGGACACAGTCCACGTTGTTATATACGGGATAAGTAATTAATTTTCTGGATGAATTAACAAGTCAGTCATCATAAATAAACATTTTTCGTGCCGATACGCCATAATATACCAATCCACTTTCTGATACTATGAATTTGCAATGTATTACTTTTACATCTATGATCTATTACATCACATGACATGACTGGGTGTATTTTATCAAAATTAAAAATCACAAATCTCGAGAGAAAAAACATTAATCTGAAGGAGGTCAGACTTAACGGAGAAAACAAAGGAGCATCGATATGTCATGGTGGGTTTCATTTACTTGTTTTCTCTATTGTCATTATAAACTAAAGCAGTCATTCTCACAGTTTCTCGGTAGACCCAGTACTAAGCATATACAGATACAGTGTATTGCTTAAGGACATTACACAGCCGCGGAAGAGGATTAATCCCCCTGACCCCGCCCCCGACCCCCGATATTTTATCCGATGCTTTACCACATGGCCACGCCCTCAGCATATAATTTATATCATTAATGTGTTACCGCGGATAAGAACACGTTTACGTTTTTTCTCATCAAAATATTGATATTGTATAGTAGGGTGTTAAATGTCTCTTTGTGCAAGTATGCCGGTCACTTCACAGTTGAATTTTGTTCTTTGTTCCATATAAAACATGTATTTTTTCTTCATAGCAGCAACGCACTCCCACATAACAACGCACAATGACTGGCGTCTTGTTTCTGTGACAATGACACAGAAAGATTTATTTTTTATAAAAAAAAGTCTTCAAATGCCTAGAGATATATGCATCTGTTAAAATCCTTTACAAGTCACCTTTTTAACACCAGTGATGTCTTATTGCAGTATATGCTATGGAAGCCTTTGCTCTACCCATCTGCAGCTAGAAATCATAACCACTACGAACCATTTTGAAAATATTTCAAAACAAATTACACAGAACTTTTTTTAAGCGACGTCATCCGATTCAGATCTGGACTGCGTTCAGTACCGTGAAACAGCAAACACATTGCTGCCGGGTTCCCTTACTTCATCGCGTTGCGAGTGCTGATTTGTTATTGAGCAAGTGTCCAGCAAAATAAGATAATGTTAACAAATGTTTAACCGCACTGAACGCAGCCCTATACCTGCCCTAGCGCACCATGGTGTCAGCTGACCATTCAAGTTTAGTTTAAACATATTTTATTATGTATGAATATATACAAATGAAAATCAAATGATAACACTTATATAACATATGTAAATGGATTGAACTACACGTAATAACAAGATTAGTTACAGTTCTCTCCTTTCAGGTCTGTGTAATGCCACACCCAATTAACGTAACACTAACAGATAACTGCCAAACCCGTTAAAGTCGTATAACGAGTAACTTTAGGTAATTTATAAAGAAATAAATGAATTGTTTGCGAATGACAAACAATTCTGTGAATTTTCCGTTGATTTGTAAAGATGACACGTCTCTAACACGTAAATGAATCGTTTTTTTCTTTCAAGTATATATTTACTGCTCAGCAGTTTTAATATGCAAACTGGCTACTTGTCCGGCGATATTTGCTCCTACAGTTAATTGCATTTTTAAGCTATGAAGCCCGGACAATATCCGAACGTTTACGGATATTGTCGAGATCTGATAGATTAAAGCATTGACGTTATTCCACTGGACAGGTCTAATTCAATTAATAGCGAGTTTAAATATTATGTTTTTGACGATACACAACGGTATTTTGCACCAGATACTTAGTATCCACACGCCGTTTTAATCTCTTAAGTACACGAGTGTTATTATTTGGTAAGAGTACATATACCAGTGACATAAATACATTTATATTTACACAAGTACAACAATACATTAAAGACAGGAAACGTTTTGTCAACAATTGACTCTCGGCATCATACCCAATTTTATGCAGCCCTTCAATGCACTGGAACGATATTATGACAGCACTTGAAAACATATTATGTATTTTCTCTCTTTTTTTCACCTAATTTATTTATTTTTCTTTATTTATCTCTTCAATTTTATTGTTGGTTTACATCCTATTGATTGTTAAAATTGCCATCTCGATTCTAATGTTATTTGTATATTGAAAGGGGAGGGCCGTAACTAATGTTGCTAGAACTTGTGGCCCAATCCGTTTGCTATGTGAAATATGCAATAAAATATGTTTAAACTAAACTTAGTATCCAGATAGTCATAATTTATGCTAAATATTAAAATTATACCAGTTTGAGTTAGTGATAAGGTCATTACAATTATATAACTCACTGGTTATGTCGCATTTATGTATCATTAAAATGACGAGCATCAACAATGGTTTTTTAAAAGTTAGATTTAAGTTTGTTTGATTTTCGATATTCAATATGATACTTACCCTCACCTACTTAGCCTCTAAAATATCGAAAAACGAAATACGAAACTAAGCTTTGTCAGCATTACCTGTTTCCAGTTTAAATTGCTACCAAGCAGAAATACAATATTGGAGCTATTTCTATTTTTTTTTATTTTGCATTTTATTTAACCAATGATTATTAATCTATTCCCATATGGGCCTTCACTTTATTTGAGCACGGCGGCGACTTTTGCACAGCGAACAATGGATATTATATTTTTATGAATTAATAATGATGATTATTGAACCAATACATTTTATATCCGCGTGAATTCCTGTGAATCACCAGACTAGCTGTAGCAGTTTTTTGTAGTTTTTTTTTTCCCAATCATCTCTACCATATTTAATGACACCCACCAGGGTTTCTTCAGCGATTTATTGGATCACAATGACCGTTTTTTTTTGTACTTGTTCTCCATTAACCGTATGCATATTCATTACTTATTAGAATATTAGATGTACTGATATGCATATCAGATAATATGTTTGTATATCTGATATTCGGGCCGTTTATGGTACGACATACACAAATTAGGGCAAGTCATGCAGAATAGATTAGTACGATATTGAAGGGCAAATTATATGATAACGGTATGGTAGAAAATCAGATAAGTTAAACGATATTGGCATAAACGTTACAATTTTATAACAACACTCGCGGAATCGTAGCAACAGCGATACTGATACTTTAGGAACAATAATCACTAAATTGTAGCAACAGCGATACTGATATTTTAGGTACAATAATCGCGGAATTGTAGTAAATACGATACTGATATTTAAGGAACAATAATCGCAGGAATGTAGTAAATACGATACTGATTTTTTAGGTACAATAATCGCGGGATTGTAGTAAATACGATACTGATATTTTAGGTACAATAATCGCGGAATTGTAGTAAATACGATACTGATATTTTAGGTACAATAATCGCGGGATTGTAGTAAATACGATACTGATATTTTAGGAACAATAATCGCGGAATTGTAGTAAATACGATACTGATATTTTAGGAACAATAATCGCGGGATTGTAGTAAATACGATACTGATATTTTAGGTACAATAATCGCGGGATTGTAGTAAATACGATACTGATATTTTAGGTACAATAATCGCGGAATTGTAGTAAATACGATACTGATATTTTAGGTACAATAATCGCGGAATTGTAGTAAATACGATACTGATATTTTAGGAACAATAATCACGGAATTGTAGTAAATACGATACTGATATTTTATGTACAATAATCGCGGAATGGTAGTAAATACGATACTGATATTTTAGGTACAATAATCGCGGAATTGTAGTAAATGCGATACTGATATTTTAGGTACAATAATCGCGGAATTGTAGTAAATGCGATACTGATATTTAAGGTACAATAATCGCGGAATTGTAGTAAATGCGATACTGATATTTTAGGTACAATAATCGCGGAATTGTAGTAAATGCGATACTGATATTTTAGGTACAATAATCGCGGAATTGTAGTAAATACGATACTGATATTTTAGGTACAATAATCGCGGAATTGTAGTAAATACGATACTGATATTTTAGGTACAATAATCGCGGAATTGTAGTAAATGCGATACTGATATTTTAGGTACAATAATCGCGGAATTGTAGTAAATGCGATACTGATATTTTAGGTACAATAATCGCGGAATTGTAGTAAATACGATACTGATATTTTAGGAACAATAATCGCGGAATGGTAGTAAATACGATACTGATATTTTATGAACAATAATCGCGGAATTGTAGTAAATACGATACTGATATTTTAGGTACAATAATCGCGGAATTGTAGTAAATACGATACTGATATTTTATGTACAATAATCGCGGAATTGTAGTAAATACGATACTGATATTTCAGGTACAATAATCGCGGAATTGTATTAAAAGCTCTATTTGCATATTTTAGAAACGATGCTCAAGGGATTGTAGTGAAAACGATACAGATACTAACATCGCTCAGAATATTCAAGATAGAACATTCAGTTTTAACTGTCAAGACCGTCAGAAGATGTTAACCTACTTCCTCAGTCAATAAATCGTCCCAGGAATTAGAAAGTATATCAACATCTAAGCAAGTTAGAAGTTGTAACGTAGAAACTTGCCTGTAACTTTTAATTAATACTTAGTTCATACAATTTCTGCCAGGCATGGGTAATTGATCACGTGTCCATTCTAAAACGAAGTACTGTAACAATCTACACTGATCAATACAACACATTTAAAAATTTTGACATGATATGGACATGTAAAAAACCGTTATTCTCAGTAGTAAATATGGTAAATGCGAATATCGAAATAAAAAAAAACAAACACTGATAATGAAAGCATTTCCACACGTGTTGCGAAATTCTTTTACGCTACCTGTTAAATGCTTTGATCCTCTTGTGATATTCTTTATCTAGACTAAGTGCGTACTGGCTTCCCTTATATTGTAGTTTTATTATACTCAATGCAAGATGCATTCTATTAAATTACACAGAAAGACATGTAGGATGGAACTCCGTATAGATAAAAAGACCGAAAGCGTATCTGTGTATGAATGAGAGAATAATTCTTTAGGAATATCGTAATTATCATTGAGAAAAAGATTGATTGAATATTTAGCTATGTTATGCCATCGAGGGCTAACAGACGATCTGTTAACCTAACCACTGTTTCCTGGGATCCTGGAAGGTTAACTAGTATTCGAGCACACCCCATCTTAGCAAGTAACTGATAACTTTCCGACTTGGATCAGCGGTAAGAGACGAATGCTAATGAGACGCAATGTCGTATATCAATCATCACGGAGACTGTAGCCGAGCGGGGATTCGAATTCACGGATTGATAGTTAGACGCGTTACCGACTGAGCTAATCGGATCCGGCTTTGTGTGAGCTTGTGACGATTGTTACAGTTATATTAAGTACCATTATGTATAGGATGTAAAAACAAATTAACTGTTTAAGAAATAAACTAATTTTGTATTGTTTAAGGTGTTTTCTTCTTCGTTGTTTCTTTAAACACCGCACTACAGAAGAAGTAACGGAGACGGTGCGTCCTGTTTCAGCGATGTATATGTGTTTTTATTTTAAAATTATTTGATTAACATCGATTGTGAAATAGGTTCTTGCAGCTTAGACAACATATGTTCGACGTAGTACCAGTACTAAGCACATGCAGGTAAGGTGTCTTGTTCAGTGACACCACATATAGCCGTGGCGGAGTATCAAACCCATGATCCCCGCCCTCCGCCCCCCCCCCCCCCCAATTTTGGATCCGACGTTCTGCCACTGAGCCACGCGTATGAGCGCAGTCAGTTAAACGTTAGTTTGATATTCTTTTTTGCCTTTCGATATTTCATTACGTAAATGTTTAAACTCGAGACAGGAAATATTAAGGTTAAGTTAAGTTCCATGCAGTTGAATATCGGAAGACGAAATTTATACCAATCTAACTCCAGCCTGTAATGAGGGCAAGTGCTTTCAAGTATATTAAAACTGAACATAAACATCATACGCAGATTTATCAAATAGTTTACGTCTTATGAAAACAAATATATGATTTAAAGGACAACATGAAATCCCAACCTGAAAGAAAAATGTTTATTTTCTCAAACATGTGAGATAGGAGAGACGCTGAACTACACACCCAACATTGACAATCTACAAACCATCGTGAGACAGGCTAAACACTCCGTGGATATCAACTTAAACACAGTGAAGATGTTTTCTAAACATTTCGCTTTTTATCTGTTAGCCATTATGATGCAATTTTGATAAAAAAATAAAAGTGTACACACAACGGCGATGACGTGACTGATAAACCGATTAAGTATCAGATGGAAACTCATTCTTTATCTACCAAGTATATAGGCATCTCTCTTGCTCTATCTTAGTGATATTAAAAAAGGCCTGATGTATTCATTTTTAAGATTAACAGGAAC
The DNA here is from genome assembly GCA_029582155.1 of Panopea generosa. Taxonomy (NCBI): domain Eukaryota; kingdom Metazoa; phylum Mollusca; class Bivalvia; order Adapedonta; family Hiatellidae; genus Panopea; species Panopea generosa. The sequence goes on along the minus strand of CM055911.1, from coordinate 13,819,782 downwards.
AGGTAGCATTATATACTGAACGGTTCAGCTAACCAGCCACCTACCATTGTATGTACCTGACACTTTATGTATTTTCTCTAAAAGTATCAAAGCACTTTTTCTTGAAATTTGAACTTGAATAAGAAAGAACATTTATGCTATGTAAAAGCATTATACATTGTCTGTTTTTGTTATATACAAATCTTAATAACGCTATTTAATATTTTGACGAATATATTGGAAACCCAAAAGTGGCTGGTTAGCTGTACCGTTCAGTATACATTACTGATTGATTTCGGTTATGTACTCAACTCAGGTGAAAAGGGATGGAGTTTACATTATTTCGGTAAATGGAACATTGTTATTTCATGCTTTTTTTTTTGTAATTTAAGGAAACAATTTGTACCAAAATATCATTATAATAAGTGTTTTTAAATTCATCTAGTTACTGAACTGTAATTAAGTTATAATCTTAAAAAAAATTAGCAAAATATATAATAAACGCTTCTCAAGAAAGGACATTAAAATTAAACTATCACTCGATCATTTAATCTTTATATTCAATCTCGTTTAGGCCGTTATAAATTAATTGCTAGATTATCATCCAAATTTTTCTTAAAAAAAACGGGGAGGGCGGGAGGATTTTTATCTTTTATTTGTACTTTACAAAAAATAAAAAGGGTCGTGGCGGCATGAAAATTAGGGGGCGGGCGGGGATGATAATCTAGCAAATAACCTATTGTAGCCTTATATAACCTGTATTTGAATTTTCATGTTTTGTTTATCTGGGCATGCACATGTATTGATATATTGATACGTTATTATTTGTGACGATAAGTATCTATTCAGTACTCTGTATTTGGTAATAAGACATCTGGTTTTATCGTTTGCTACTAGTGAATATGATTAAGACGGAATATCGTTATTATTATCGAGTAAAAGATTGATTGATTGATTGATTGACTGATTGATTAATTGAATATTAAGCGTCATTGTTATGCCATCGAGGGCTAACAGACGATCTGTTAACTTAACCACTGTTTCCAGGGATCCTGAAAGGTTAACCAGTACTCGAGCACACCCCCTCTCCGCAAGTAAATGATAACTTTCCCACTTGAATCAGCGGTGAAAGACGAATGATACTAACGAGACGCAATATCGTATATCAATCATCATGGAGACAATTGCCGGGCGAGGATTTGATCTTATGACCCCTGGATTGATAGTCAGACGCGTTACTGACTGAGCTAATCGGGCCCGGCTCGAGAAAAAGAAGATACAATACTGTGTTAAATGTAATTTACTGTTATAATAATGATTTCATTTTAAATGGCCACTGAGTGTGCTGTATGTAGTAAATGTGAACATGCGTATTAAATTGTATTATCAATTATCTATGAAAGAATACGTTGTTTACTGTATGTGAGAAGCCATTTAACATGGTTTAACTTCGTTTTCATCCCCTGTTGCTACTTTGTATTATTAATGGGGAGGAGGACAACAAATGAGTAAATATAACTCAGTGTGGGACCCTCACACATCTAAAAGTATCGGATAATCTTTCTTGTGTAAAGTTGGTTTTGGATGGGGCTTATCGCCATTTTCAACATATTTCAGGTTATATGGCACATCCAGTTTAATTGGTGGAGAAAGACCTCAAACCGAATCTGAGTAAAACCACCGTCCTTCGCAAATATCTGCCAAACTTTCTCACACAAAGTTTCTGGACCGAGCACGACTCGAACATACGACCTTAGCGGTGAAATGTTAGGGATCTCCCTACGGCGCCTTTGAACACTCGGCCACGGAGAACTAGGAGATCATTTATAAAAATTCGTAATAGATTTTAGGATTCAAGGAAGGGTAACTTTGCTGTGCAGCAGTTATGTTAAAATATGTTAGTCAAGAAAGTAAGCTAAAACTCTTACCAGAATATTGCCTATGTTCCCGGCCGTGACCGCGAGACCAGTCAGTATCAGGAAGGTTATAGACATGGCCGGATGGCGCTCGATGAAGTTGTAATCCAGACTCGATTCATTTTTATCATCTGTCCATCCGTCCGTACGCTTTAACAAATCCTGAAACATCGGGTGATACTCCTGTGTATCCATGGTGATTTATTTTCCGTTGACGACTATTTTAATAAATATATCACAGCTGGAGAACTACACTCTCTTATTTGACCATTGGTCGCACATTGGTATATACATACATAAATTAAATCACAAATATTCGAATTAGTAGCCGTTAACGAATATATTAAAATAGATACATCACATATAGAGAAATGACCAATGTCCGAACGTTGGTATACACATATCTAATTTAAAACACAAATATTCAAATTAGTAGCCGTTAACGAATATATTAAAATAAATCCATTACATTTAGAACAATTACCAATGACCGAACGTTGGTATATTAGAATATTAATAAAATAACAAATATTCCGTTTGAATCTATTTTAACACGAATAAAGTAAACCGACACATTTATATGAACTCCTCGATGAACGTACACATTAATATATCACGGAATGGATATTTGTAGTATTGTCCTCAACATGTGCTTAGTACTGATTCTACCCACGAAACCTTCCAACATTATTCACCTTAGTGGTAAGAATTTGTTTCACAATCGATGTAAAATATATAAACGTATTACCAATTACTTCCCCATCCTATTGTAACCCCACTATTGCTTCACCACTGAAACTGTAATTATAGAATCACGGAAATTGTTCTGTGTTTATATCACGGGGACCACTTCTGCTATTCGATCTGTCGGTGCTGTGCAAATAAAGATCGCCAGCTGCACGTCTTCTTTCAATTTCTCCTACTAAACAACTACCTTGTTATCGTTGTTTTTAGCACTGAAATCACCTGTATCAGTTACACTGTATATACATAAAATTATATCTCTCGTCGGCTGAGAGCAAATCCGCGGAAAAGATATCCATTCGTATCCATTCTGTACCGTTCCAGCATTTATATATGATTGATTAATTATATCTTAATTAAAACCAATTTAAAACGATAATATCCATTGATAAAATACAAAATATCGATAAGATACGGTGACGTTCCGCGCTACATTATGTCAATATCCACAGTTACTCGTACTCCAATATCGCCAAGCACAACCGGTGAACAAAATGTAAATCATACCTTGATCGCCTACATAACATATTAGTTACACTACTTAATCTGATTTTTTTTTGTAACATTTGTAAATTTATATCTTAAATGTAAAATCAGGTTACATATCAATGGTATTATCATTATGTAGTAACACACTGTAGTATTTTTTTTATATTTTATGTATTCACAATATTGCGACATAAATCTACTGAAGATAGTTTTAAAGGGGCACAAGACATTTTACTCTAGTTTGAACATCACTTCAATACAGTAGAACTTCAATGGCTCAGCAAAATTGTTCGAGTAAAGAGTTATTTAAGTGAAGTATTGTTCAATACGTACGTGTATATACATTGAAATAGGAATTCGGCCGGGACCAGATAATTGGTTCGAGCTATATATGGTGTTTCAGCCATCCTTGTTCGAGCCAACCAAGTTCTACTGTATTTCACATATGAACGTATGAAACCATTATTTTTCAGGCATTAATATCTGGAACTTTATTTAAAAAAAAAATCAGATGTTTCATAAATGATATATTTGTTTTATCTTTCATATATCAAATAAAAAACTCAAAACATATATGCTTTATGTATATATATGTGTGTGTGTGTGTGTGTGTGTGTGTGTGTGTGTGTGTTAAAAAGCAATACATATATTTAAACTATTTTAATTAAATATGCCTAACCAGTAAAACACCTTAGTAGAAATGTCAAGTATCCCTTTTATAAATGTATCTATTAAATAAATATAGCGTTTCAATCTAGTCATGTTATTCTAATGAAACATTTGCAACTAAGTAAAAATACCAAGAGTACCTTTAATTAACATAAGTATATAACATTAAGATGTAGGCATGTTATTGTATGAAACATGGTAAATAACAAAATGTATAGAAATATTTAATATCACTTTAAAAAATGAATGAATATTCTAAAATAAAATAAAAATAAAACTACACAGTTTACGTTTGATTCTCGATTACTGTGTTAGCTCTGCACATTTACTTCACATGTGCACACAAATCCATTACATGAATACACCTTTACATTAAATCCATAAGAGGGAAATATATATTTATCCAAAAAGTAAATACTATATCTTTGATATAGATCTACACTTTTTGACATGATGGTCAAATTACCAAAATAAGTGTTTTATTACTACAAAGTCTACACTGAACTGGACAGCTAACCGCCACTGCTGTATCTTCAATATCTTCGTCGTATATCAAACAGTCTCCGTGATGATTGATATACGACATTGTGTCTTATTATCACTTGTCTCTCACCGCTGATTCAAGTGGGAAAGTTATCAGTTATTTGCGGACATGGGGTGTGCTCGAGTACTGGTTAATCCCAGGAAACAGTGGTTAGGTTAACAGATCGTCTGTTAGCCCTCGATGGCATAAAAATGACGCTAAATATTGAATCAATCAATCAATCAATCAATCAATCAATCAATCAATCAATCAATCAATCAATCAATATCTTGGTCAAAGTATGGAGTAAAACTATTAAATGCTGTACACGCCATTAACAGATAATTATGTATTTTTTACATAACCTGAATATTCTTTCTTATTCACGGTCAAATTTCAAGGAAATTGCTTTGATACACTGTGAGAAAATACATAAAATGTCAGATACATAACATGTCAGTTGGCAGTTAGCTGTTCCGTTCAGCCCTTTATATACCATAACATAGTCACTAGTGCCCGTCCCACCGCCCGACTGGGTACTCTACTCAGCAGTTTGCTTTTCGATTTGTTTGTTTTGTTCCATCCTTCGCAAGCAAAACTGAAAACACACCATCTTACTTTAAGTTAATAATGATGTACCATTTTAGCTAGACGAACGCTGTAGGGAAGAACCATAAAACGAATCATCAATAATTTATTTTCATCCCCAAGTTATGCAGAATGCAACAGAAACACGCAACATGCACTGATTGCGGCCTACGCCCCGTGGCAGGGAACATGTTACGGTTATAAACGTTGTGTACATTCTTCTTCTATACTAGAACCAATGTCGATCTATTTTGTTGTGATACATTTATTATCCATTTTTAAACCATTGTTGGGAACAGAGTGTCTCCTATGCTGATAGTTTGAGGATATTCTATTGATGTCATTTCCGGTCAAGTGTACATGTATTTGTGTAAGCCCACCATTGTTTTGTTTTTTGTTGTTGTTTTTTTGTCTATAGTGAATAAAAATAGTTTGCACGCTTGTCATTCATTGAAGGACCAGAATGAAAACAGTTAAACTTACATTTTATCTATACAACCAAAATATGAGAGGATAAGGAAGGGGTCGTATAGTATATATACTTATAAGAGACTTATTTCTGTTCAGTGTGTACACTGTTGACAAAGTGAAAGTAGGCATCCGAAATTATGTAATCATACTCCGTTTTCCAAACGTCATTTTCTTTTCTAAGTTCACAACTTAAATATGACAATGTTTTTGTTCAACATACATAATATAATGCCATTGAAATAAAAAAAATGAGCATAAAAATAAGGTAAATGCATTTTTAAAGAAGAAACAAGGATTATTTGCCATTATGCGAAAACATTTCCTGTTTCCAATGGTGGGAATATAATAATAATAATAATAATAATAAGAAGAAGAAGAAGAAGAAGAAGAAGAAGAAGAAGAAGAAGGAAGAAGAAGAAGAAGAAGAAGAAGAAGAAAAATGATAATGTCTTTATTTACAGACGGCACACTCGTTAATTGTTATCAACAATATGCCTGTATATGTTTACCATTTACCATCTTGAGAATTATTCTTATTACAAATAGGGGTAACAGTCATCCCTTTAAAACGATATCCAACAATACTCTAGTAATGTAATTTATTACCGAACTATATTTGACTCTCAGTAAGTTATATTTCTATTACCGTATCTTTGTCGATAGTAATTGGCAATGCATTTTTTATGTATCAATTGATAAAAAGCAGTTTTGATTTAATAAAATGAATTTCATTAGTTGATCGTTCATCAGATATGCATTTCTATGCCCGATGTGTGTTGTAAATGTACTCCAAAGGGGTCCACGTTAACTTTGCCTGTTACACATAAGCTCATTTTAATGACAATTCTAGTCAAAAATTGGATCGGCTATTACAGTATTGTAATTGACAGTTACCATTACCCATAATTTAATAATTTGGCAATAATATATGTTCTTCATTATCTATCACATATATACGTGACCTGCTATCCGGCTAGCTTAGCTTGCTTAGTTATTAACGCGTCTGACTGTCAATCCAGGGTCGAAAAGTCGAATTTCCATTCGGTAAAAAATATGTTGTGATAGGACATATACTCTTATGAGTAATGAATCTCCCACCTCAGAATATGTGGGGAAGTAACCAGTGAGTTGCAAATATGAGGTGTATCTAGTACTGGTTAACCGCCGAGCGGATTCCAAGAACAATAAGTATGTACACTGACCGTTGTTAAGTAACTAAATACTGTTAGAAAAGGTTAAACCCCATAAAAAGAAACTTTCCGGATGTATACTTATATCATAAATGAACTCACTACGTGCAAAAATAAACTAATCAAGCAAGACTTATTGTTCTCATTTTATTCTCTCCCCCACAAAACAAAAATAATTCGTTTCTCTAAATAGCATATTTCTAAATGTACACTTTGCTATATATGTCTGTGTGTAAAGGTATCATAATTGGACACACACTGTTAAAACCTTTAATGTCCTATATCACGCAAAGATGCCTGAAAGATATAATTGAGTTTACTAATATAGTTTAGTTCGTTTGCGATGAAAGTTCAGAGCTTATACAGAGCTTATACACAGCTCTCGTGTTCGCTTCCTGGGTATAACCAGTATTGAGGTGTTTGGTTTTTTAGAGTCATCGGATCGAGCTTGGGATCGAACCAGCAACCTTTAGCATGAACAGCTAGCACTCTATCCACTACACTACCGTTCCGCTGAATGTGAAGGATACGCGTGTCAAGGAGGGTTAAATTCCTTTAATCTTTGCTCAGCGTAATATTGACTCTGATCGAATGGTAGTTTTATCTATAGAAAAAACGTCGATTTAACCCGGGAGTAATTTATATACGAGGTCCCGTTATTTATGTTTTCAATATTGTTTCTAATAATGGCCGTCATATACAGCCGCACAAAGACGCCGCTGTTTACACACACGACAGGCGGATTTAAATTATACGATCTGGTGTCAAAATACGTAAATGTTGTGTCGCCATACTGTTATCCCACTTAAAGCCGAGTATGGCGAAAATGGATGGCAAATATACAGGCCAGTTAAGTGTTCTATATATAGATAATGTACACTCATGTGTACATATTTAGAAAAAGGGTCCTCCGTGGCCGAGCGGTCTAAGGCGCCGTCTCAAGATTACTGACCTCTCACCGCTAAGGCCGTAGATTCGAGTCCCGTTCGTTTAAAAAACTTTATGTGAAAAAGTTTCCAGTTACTTGCGGAAGGACATTAGTTCTACTCAGTCTGACTCAGTCTGAGGTCTTCCTCCATCAGTTAAGCTGGATATTCCATATATAACCTGAAATGTGTTGAAAATGGTATTAAACCCCATTCAGGTGACAAATAAATAAAAAAAATATAAAAGCGAATCATCTGCGACCAAGTGATTTAAGGTGATGTCGTCTTATGACTACTTACCTCCCACCGATGAGATCTTGGGCCCAAAAACATTTTGCTATATTTTCAACACATAGAAGGATATATATGACATACCCAATTTTATTGATGGAGAAAGACCTCAGAATGAATCTGAACAGAACCACCGTCCTACAAAAAGTAACTGGCAAACTTTCTCACATAATGTTTTTTGGACCTTTGCTGGCTTTGAAACAATTACCTAAACGGTGAGAGGTACTAGCAAGTGGTCATTACATAACAACCTTTTAAAACACCCGGTCACAGGGTTCCCTGTATAAATTGTTAAATATAGTCGAAATACACAACCTGTTTTACCGCCATTTTCAACACATTTCAGATTATATGTGTCATCTCCTATTTTATTGTTGGGGAAAGCCTCATAAGGAATCTGAGTTAAAAAAAACGGCTCTCCGCAAGTAACTGGCAAACTTCCTCACATAAAGCTTTTGGAGCGAGCGGGACTCGAACCTACGACCTTATCGGGGAGTGCTAAGTGATAGACCACTCGGCCGTGGCGAACCGTGCCCCCAGTTAATAACAATTAACCTTTAAATCAGAATATCAAAGCTGTGACCGCACATTTTTTAAAACTCATTTATTTCAGCTCGATTCGGAAGTAAGTTTAGAGCCTCTCGAGTATTCTGTAAATCCAGTACTGAACATTTTAAGAGGCCCTCGGTTCGAGTCTGGGAAATATCTATGGTAACTATTTTTTGAAAAATAAAAAAATAAACTGATAATCGCTGTGATATAGCTATATCAAAAGCGTGTTTATTACATTACTTTCCCCGTCACAGTGATACTAATTACTGATTCAATGTTAATTGTGTAAGTGTGCTTTAAATGTAATAGAAAACAATTAAATAAAGAAATTTACATATAACCTAATAAACGAATAAATAAATAAATATTGACCTAATCTCTGTCAACTGACAACTCACTCTGTTCCTAAAACATAAACCTGTGGTTTATCCATCTAATTGCTGTTTTTAAACCATAACTGCTCTATGTAGAGTTCAAATTGGAGATTAAATTAGTCATTATTTTTTATTATCAAAAGAGTTTCCCGTCATCACTATCTTTAATATTGGTTTTGGTATACAGTAATGCACAACAGATTTTCTACCTGTTCCACCCACGTTGCCAGGTAAATGTAGCAATAACTCAGGTAACGGGTTTATCAAAATCTAGACTACCTCAATTATATCAACTTTTTTTTCTAGTGTTTCTGTGGTTTTTGCCGTTGATGGATAGTTAAAGTCATAGTATAGGATATCCAATGAAGTTTTTTTTTGTATTTTGTTTAAGCCCATCATTAATTTATTTTCTATCTTGTGTTTGTAGTGAATAAAAAAAATCACGAAAGGCTTGTCATTCATAGAACGACCTAAATCAAAAACAGGAAAATCATCAATTTTTATCTGAGCCAATTTGTTAAGGTTTAGTATATGTATATATAACTAATATTGTCCCTGCATATAATTTTGACCACTGGTGCGAGATTTTTATATCCTTAGGTTACATGGATACTCAAGATGAATTCTTATATTCTACTTGACCATTGTTTGTCCAGGACTCAGTACTTGACGTACTTTGATTTATTCTTATCTGTTGGCGTCTTCAATGCCAAAATAATATTAAAAAGGTAGAGGTCATGTTTCAGTCAAGATTTGTTTTCTGTTCAGTGTGTACACTGTTGATAGAGTGAAAATAGACTTTTATCGCCCATTTTTGTTTTGAATTCACAATTCAAACATGACAATTCTGTAAGAATGTTCCAGATACACCAGTGCCAGTTACATCACAAAAATGAGTATTGAAGTAGGGAAAATGCATTTTTAAAAAGAAGAAACAAGGATTATTTATTCCGCCATTATGCGACTACCCCGCGTAAGCACTTCCTGTTTGAAATGGCTGTGTTATGCTGAATGCTTGAGTACGGGTTAAACTTTATGGACCCCAGGAAACGGTGGTTAGGTTATCGTCTGTTAGTCCTCGAAGGCAAAAAAATGACGCTAAATATTTAATCAATCAATCAATCATTCAATATGAATATAGCGGCTGTAAAAATAGTAGAAATAAAAACAAGAATGATCTTCTCCGAAGAATGGATTAAGTTATCGTATTCTTCCTTTTTGGTGATCATCAATGTCAATTGTATTGTATTATTAGAAATGTGTGATACTATTCTTCAAAATCCAAGCTTAACTATGATATATGTGTAACGTTTAATGTCGATTCTTATACGTTACATTTATTGCATGTTTCATAACCATCACAAACATCCAACAACATACAGGTCGTGATGCATATTCACTCACATAATGTATATCCCATATCTCTCATATACTTTCCATTCTCCAGATATATTCACTAATATATTGTATGAATCAAACCTCTCACATTCTTCCCATTCTCCAGATATATTCACTAATATATTGTATGAATCAAACCTCTCACATACTTTACATTCTCCAGATATATTCACTCATATAATGTATGGCCATACCTCTCAAAAACTTTTCATACTCCAGCTATATTCACTCATATACTTTATTTGCTATACCTCTCACATACTTTTCATACTCCAACTATATTCACTCATATATTGTATGTGCCATACCGCTTACATACTTTCCATGCTTCAGATATATTCACTCATATTTTATTTGCCATACCTCTTACATACTTTCTATGCTTCAGATACATTCACTCATATTTTACTTGCCATACCTCTTACATACTTTCTATGCTTCAGATATATTCACTAATATATTGTATGGGCCATACCTCTTACAAACTTTCTATGCTTCAGTTATATTCACTCATATATTTCATTCGCCATAGTTCTAACATACATTCGAAGCTTCAGATATATTCACTCACATATTTTATTTGCCATACCTCTCATACACTTTCCATGCTTCAGATATATTTACTCATATATTGTATTTGTCATACCTCTTACATATTTTCCATGCTTCAGATATATTCACTCATATATTGTATGTGCCATACCTTTTACACACTTTCCGCACTTCAGATATATTCACTCATATATTGTATGTGCCATACCTTTTACACACTTTCCACGCTTCAGTTATATTCACTCATATACACCTCTAACATACTTTTCATGCTTCAGATATATTCACTCAAAAATTTTATTCGTCTTACTTTCCATGCTTCAGATATATTCACCTTTATGTTTTATTTGCCATACCTCTTACATACTTTCCATGCTTGAGATATATTCACTGATATATTTTATCCGCCATACCTCTAACATACCTTCAATGCTTCAGATATATTCACTCATATATTTTATTTGTCATAGCTCTTACATACTTTCTATGCTTCAGATATATTCACTCATATATTTTATTTGTCATAGCTCTTACATACTTTCTATGCTTCAGATATATTCACCTTTATATTTTATTTGCCATACCTCTTACATACTTTCTATGCTTCAGATATATTCACTCATATATTTTATTTGTCATACCTCTTACATACTTTCCATGCTTCAGATATATTCACCTTTTTGTTTTATTTGCCATACCTCTTACATACTTTCCATGCTTCAGATATATTCACTCATATATTGTATTTGCCATACCTCTTACACACTTTCTATGCTTCAGATATATTCACTCATATATTGTTTTTGCCATACCTCTTACATACTTTCTATGCTTCAGATATATTCACTCATATATTTTATTTGTCATACCTCTTACATACTTTCCATGCTTCAGATATATTCACCTTTATATTTTATTTGCCATACCTCTTACATACTTTCTATGCTTCAGATATATTCACTCATATATTGTATTTGCCATACCTCTTACATACTTTGTATGCTTCAGATATATTCACTCATATATTTTATTTGTCATACCTCTTACATACTTTCCATGCTTCAGATATATTCACCTTTATATTTTATTTGCCATACCTCTTACACACTTTCCATGCTTCAGATATATTCACTCATATATTGTATTTGTCATACCTCTTACATACTTTCTATGCTTCAGATATATTCACTCATATATTGTATTTGCCATACCTCTTACATACTTTCTATGCTTCAGATATATTCACTCATATATTTTATTTGCCATACCTCTTACATACTTTCTATGCTTCAGATATATTCACTCATATATTTTATTTGCCATACCTCTTACATACTTTCTATGCTTCAGATATATTCACTCATATATTTTATTTGTCATACCTCTTACATACTTTCCATGCTTCAGATATATTCACCTTTATATTTTATTTGCCATACCTCTTACATACTTTCTATGCTTCAGATATATTCACCTTTATATTTTATTTGCCATACCTCTTACATACTTTCCATGCTTCAGATATATTCACTCATATATTTTATTTGCCATACCTCTTACATATTTTCCATGCTTCAGATATATTCACTCATATATTTTATTTGTCATACCTCTTACATACTTTTCATGCTTCAGATATATTCACCTTTATATTTTATTTGCCATACCTCTTACATACTTTCCATGCTTCAGATATATTCACCTTTATATTTTATTTGCCATACCTCTTACATACTTTATATGCTTCAGATATATTCACCTTTATATTGTATTTGCCATACCTCTTACATACTTTCTATGCTTCAGATATATTCACTCATATATTTTATTTGCCATACCTCTTACATACTTTCCATGCTTCAGATATATTCACTCATATATTTTATTTGCCATACCTCTTACATACTTTCCATGCTTCAGATGTATTCACCTATATATTTTATTTGCCATACCTCTTACATACTTTCCATACTTCAGAGATATTCACCTATATATTTGATAAGCAATACCTCTAACATACTTTCCATGCTCCAGATATATTCATCATCGACTAACTCGTCTACTTTATCGATATCCCGAGAGATTAATGGCCATATTTTATGAATTTTGAACGTTTTTCGATATCACACCGGTCGGAGCAACTCATTTATAGCTGAGAAACAGCGCCCGATATCGGCTTAATAGGTCTGTTAATGTTTCTACGCTATCAACTAATTTGTTTTACGCGAAATTTAAGCGGCTCATCCAGATAAACTAAATATGTTGCTTGTATTTCATTTTTTATTTCAGTTATATCAATTATTCATAGATTAGCAGTTGTTTTACTATAAGGGTGATATATCACGTTAAACATATGTATTACATAACAACCAACTAGAAAAAAGAACTTTTTTATATTTGTTTATACACCTTATATAAATTATTAAACGAATATTCAGTGTAAGAGTTAGAAAGTGGTTAAATTGATGCATATAGAATCAACTTATTGATTCAGTACACTCTTCCCCGATGTCTCTAATGTCAGAGTTAACGAGGTTAGATTTTAAAAGTGCTCGAATAAAATATATTACATTAAACTTATAGTAGCATCTCCTGTTTTGTGGTTTGCAATACACCTTTAACCTGGGATTCTCTGTGTTTTGTGCCATACGAATGTTGCTGTTGGTAAGCGAATAGCCTGTTTGTAACCCTGTTCTGTGGCCTAGTGGTAGCCTCGGAACAGGGAGGTCGAAGGTTCGAATCAAGATGGAAGCACTTTTTTTCTTCTGATGCGGCCGGTTGCTCAACCAGCAGCTAGCTTGTTTATACTGATTTATTTTAGCTCGATTTCAATGAAAACTCAGAGCTTATATAAACAACTTTCGAGTCCGTTTCTGTGTAGAACCAGTACTGAGTGTTGTTTTATGAGAGGCATCAGGCTTCTGTTTCACCAACATTTAACTTAAATACTTAAAAACTTAACTAAGTTTTGACTGGTTATTTATCTATTATATAATCAATATCAATGACACAATATGCAGTTTTACTGGAACCAGTCTAAAATCATGATCACATGGCTGCTTTTCTTAGATTTAAGTTTCTAAGTATTTAAGTATATGTTGGTGAAACAGGAGCCAGGTCGAGCTGGCGTGAGCGGTCAGTACTCTATCGGCAGCCTGTTAAATTGAGGGGTACCAAATGTCTAATAGCCTGACGCCTGGCAATGATAGCTTTCGGAAGATAACTGTGTACAACACAAAGGGGTGTCTCATAAGCCCTCACTATCTGGGCATGCAGTTCTCTGTTATCAATATCAATCACGGAAATCAAGCTAGATGCATTCATTGCAGAACAGTCAGCCAATTTCCAGCCACAGCTCTAGATATGTTTTCAAATCAATGAACAAAGAGTTGAGGTCTATGTTTACATTCAAATTGATGATTCTAATATATTAGTCAAGAATGTTAACCTATAATAACTTTCTTATAAGCAACAGTCAATACCACAATAACGCGATAACTTGAATGTTGTATTTGAAATTGCCGATTAATGGAATATCATTTACTCGAATAAAACAGGAACAGAAAGAACACTGGAATCTATATATTAATCGAATAAGTTGTAATTTAAATTTGTTATGCGGTAACTATTATCGAAGGCAGGTATACTGGTAAGAAACAGTCAATACCGCAACAAAGCGATACTTACGTTAAGATAGCTTCGTAAAGAAGAAAATATAGGTCAAACCGAAAAACGGAGTATCATTCAAAGTACATAAACACCACAACTGAGATTTCAATTATTTCCCTTTACGAAATAGCATTTTTTTTTAAATTTCACTGTATCTTGCATGATCCAAGGCGTTTCCATCTAGATGTCAATTATATTCCGTTTGAGACGATATGAATCCGTAACCGGACCCTACTCACACAAACTATTGAGTTGATGGATTTAGATATTGCCGTAATAGGACGATTGGTTTCCCACTAGAAAACCACGGCGGTGGTTAAGAGATAGCTATAGCGCCCGACTCTATGCGGAAGGTCGTGGTTTCGATCCTCGGCTGATTCATACCGGCATATTTGAAGAGTAATACTAGAAACTTCCTCGATTTGCGCTCAGCATTTTCAGGATATTTCTAGGTTGGGTCTGCTAAATACTGTTGGTCATATGCATTGCACATCACGAAATATAAGGATAAATTCAATAGACCCAATGCCTTGCGTTCCAAAACAATATATAACGAGAAAAATCTTCTAAAGGGATACAATTACAATAGATGATGATAATATAAGGGTTAATAATATTGACTAAATGCCTTGCGTTTTAGAGTATATAAAGGTCTCACTTACCAATTACCTCCCCTTAGTGACGGTGGCATGGTTATTGCGCCCAAGAAATATGAACTGTGTAAATCGGTTTGGTATTTTTTTTTGTTGAAAATGCTTAAAATGGTCATACTTGTTTTTGTACGCAAGATAACATTGGAACATTTTCATTAATCTGCCAAGTTTGGATGACATTTGGTAACGTTGGGTAAAAGGTATATGGTTTAAAGATACGTAGTGATACACTGCACCTGGTCAACACCATGTTTTTTTCCTGCATATTTAGACTAACAGAGGGCAATCTATGGAAACAAGATACTTCTAAAACCATTGGCAATGTGTTCAGTGTTCAAGAAGTGCGTGTCGCTCTAATGTAAAACAGTACAAAATGAAATGGTGTGTGACACGTTCAACAATCTGATCAATTTTTGGTAGACGCCTGGAAGAAACTAAGCGAAATTGTGTGCGTGTGTGCGTGCGTGTGTGCGTGTGTATGTCTGCAATCTATGAATTGCAAAATAATTGCATTTTTGTGAAATAAACTGATGATTTTGAGAGTAATAGAAAATTATTTCACCATCCAAAATGGAATTTGGAGCAAAAACAAACATGGCAACGGGACTGAATAGTTGAAAATTGTCATGGAATTGTTGGAATCAGGGATCAATTCAATAGAAGAGACACACAGTGTGATCATCTATTTGCTCAAAGAGAAATGAAAATGTGTGTAAATATGCGTCGCAGCTTCCCATAAGCCTTGATTTTAGCTATCTTTCTCAAAATCCTGACTCAAACAAATAGAAGATTGAACTTGAAAACATTTGACAGTCACATTGAGAGACAGGGATGCTAATATATCACATCAAAGCATGTCAAGAACATTAATTTTATCCAGATTGCATGATTCATGCAAGTTAAAATAGATTTTTTCGAATGCTTGCCATAAAAACAAATAGTTTTCATTGAAATTGATGTTTTTCACCATCTGTTATTGAATGTGTTCAATATTTTTTTCCATATTCAACAGTAAAGTATTCCCTAATATGACAATTTTCATATAATTGTTGAAACAATTCATTTTTGAAGGACCATTCTCTACTGACAAATTTGGTGAATCTTACTGCATCGCTGTAAACTATTCTTGGGACAAGTATTTCTTTTTTCGCGATAGTCTCTGATATATTTATTGAAATCTGCATTATCGAAAAGAGACGGACTTGATTGATCGCCTTTTCATTATGTGCATGGCGGCCCAGCCCATGTCTCGTTTTTATTCTTTGATGAATTTCCTTGTTTCAAAGTAACTTCCATGCACACTTTGCATTTATTAGCTATTTAAATTATTGTTGAAATAAACAAAATAGTATTTTAATGAATTACTAATACATATCTTAATTGCTAAGACATCTATCCACGGCTGACAATGACTGTAATGCATACACACAAGTACATTGTGTGTTATGCATTTATGTATTAAAATAGGGGCATGGTTAGTGTCAGTGATATACAAATTGTTGTTGGGTACCTATAGACACTAATATTAGTTTGTTATAGATATAAAAGAGGTCAAATATATAATTTTGCTTCAAAACATTATTTGTAGAATAACAACTATTTATTCGTATAATGGGCATGTATTTAGACACAGAAGTTATGTTTTGCTGCATATACAATAAAATGGATAAGCTTACCATTGTTAAAAAAATTGTTAAAAAGCAACCTGGTCAATTCCATGTTTTTTTCCCTGTATATTTGATCTAATAGAGGACTATCTATGGAAACAAGACACTTTTAGAACCATTGACAATGTGTTCAGTGTTTCAGAAGTGTGTCTCTATATTTAGAATATAGTAGAAAAAAAATAATTGGTGTGTGAGACGTAAATTTAAATGCTATTGGCCATATACCTTGTGGTGAGAAAAATTTAAATCTAAATGCTGTTGACCATATGCCTTGCGTTTCGGAAATTTTAAGGCTAAATATATTGGCGAAGTGCCTTTCTTGTATTACAAATTAATAACTATGGACTATTTGTGAATTCTACCAGCAAAGGTGATGATACCTGAAAGAATAACACATCTCACTTATAAACTTAAGTTAAATTTTCACATGGCATCGACCCTTGGTTGTTTGTCATACTGCTTTTCTATTAGTTTGTTTATTTGACAAAATATTTGCAGCGGTTGTTGTGTTGTTAAAGTTTCACACAGTATCTGTTACATGTTATGTTTTATGACACCTTTCCATCAAATGAACAATAATACAAAACCAAACATATTCTGTTCCAATTAGCCATGACATTAGGGATATAGGTTCTTGAACTGGCTAATGAACTATTTTAGCCGAACTTTATGCCAAATGCATAAATCGATCATGTCGGCGTGATCAACCTTATCACTACCAAAATGTTCATACGCGACATGGACTACTTTTTTCATTTTTTTTCCATATATAGTATACAGTTAAACCTGTGTTAGTGGTAAATTCCATAAAGCAACCACTTGTCTTAAACATCCACTGTTTCTATTTCCATTTTTTTTTTATAATTTTAGTTTTATTAAACTTGTATTAAGCAGCCATCTGTCTTAATTCGTTAGTTTTGCTCTTTCGCTTGAGTGGCTGTTTAAGACAGGTTTTAATGTATATGCAACAATTCAAACAATACAAATACTTTCTGAGTAATACTATACATCAAATTAGAAGGCGTATGTACATTTATTACATCCCGGCTATTAGTACTTCCATCTGGCACACGTTATTTGCTACCCATTATACAAACCCAAGACTTTAATTGTTAATTCATTTGATGAATACCTTTGCAAAAATAATAATTATTTATAAGCCATTAATGGTCTAAAGTTACGTAACTACCCTGTACAATTTCCTTGATATTCTTGGAATTTTATAACCGTACAAATGCTTTATTTGTAATAACTTAGGAGAAGAATATTGCATGACATGCATTTTTCCCAATCTGCAAAAAACACAACGTCGTGGGATATAATAATGCAAACAACGGGAGAAATAAGCCATTAGTCTTTCACTTTGTTTGTTTAACTGAAGTAATATGTCACTCCATAAAAGTTGCTAAGCTTTTTCAATTTCATTTGTTTTTTGTCTACAACAAACACATTATAACGTGCACATCAGCGTGTAAACCGAGGCGGCACAACAGAATAAGTGATATTGTATTTACAGTTGACGTTTAAGCGTATATATTGTGTATTACTGGGATTTAGATAAAATATATTCCATTACTCAGAACAAAACATTTGACTTACAGTACATTTTGACCGTATCACACAGTCTTCATCAGCTTTGTGCTGGGTCATTATTGCATAGTATCACGTGACATAGATTTTGTGTGGCTTTGGGTATTTGATAAACTATTTTTTATTTGTTAATTCTTTATTTTTATTTATATACTGCAAGTATGTACTGACTTCATTCATTACATAACATTTGCAAATGTAAAATAGGGTCCTCCGTGGCCGAGTGGTCTTAGGCGCCACCTCAAGATCACTAACGTCTCCCCGCTAAGGTCGTAGGCTTAAGTCCTGCTCGCTCCAAAAACTTTTTGCGAGAAATTTTGCTATTTACTTGCGTAAGGACGGTGGTTCTACCGAGACTCATTCTGAGGTTTTCCTCTATATAGTCTGGTGGAAATGCTTTTATTGGCATCGTCTCGTTTTGTGATGTTGGGAAAGAGCAAAGTTGAGTGTATCAATGGGCTTTATAATAATAATAATAATAATAATAATAATAATAATAGTAGTAGTAGTAGTAATTATAATGATAATGACAATAATAATGAAATGATATTAATAATAATGATAATGATAATGATACTAATGATAATAATATTAACAATAATAATGATAATAATAATGATAATAATAACGATAATGATTATGCTAATAATAATAATAACAATGATGATGATGATGATGATGATGATGATGATGATGATGATGATGATGATGATGATGATAATATAATAATAATGATAATAATAATAATAATAATAATAATAATAATAATAATAATAATAATAATAATAATAATAATAATAATAATAATAATGATAATGATTTTTTTAAAATTAATAATATACTACTACTACTACTGCTACTACTACTATCCCAGATATCTGCCGAATCTGGTCTGTTCATCCTTGGTTCAACCCCATTGAAAGAGCAGGGAATTCTATGCCTGTCTCACATTTCATAGCACGTTAACGTCATTCGCTAAAGCAACTGACCAACCAACATGCTCGTATCGCACTGCTGTTTAACAAATCTAAGTGGATCGTCATTATGTAATCCAATGCCGCTGTTTACCTGTACTATTCATATTGATTACGCGTAATTCGTGATACTTCTGCTCTAATTTAATAATAATCGATGATCTGCACTGGACGTTATCTAACAGTACACTCCCATTTGCAAGCTGTGTCAATGCGCTGTTGTTTTTTTTATTCTTTATACATTTCCTGGTAAAAATAATACATTATTGATACACTGAACCGACACAGCGGTTTCATTTATAATTTTTTATGTGGAGCGCATGGTCCAGTAGTAGAGCATCAAACCCTTGTGGTAAGTCCGATGATGACTTGAAATAACCAAAAATTATAAATTATAAAATTATATCTGTAATTTTTTTTTTAAAAACTTTGATCGAGTATTTATGTTAAATATATTTTTACTTCGAGCACAATACACGTAAATAGTTTCACCCTGTTTACATTTCGAATACCAACTGATCGTGATTTACAAGTTTGTTTAGTGTTTGCCTTAATAACTTAAGATGTGAATCATTTTCAGATTGCAGATGGCAAAGGAAAAAGGAGGTAATTTTATTTTTTTTATACAGAAAGCAACATAACACATCAAAATCAAGGACTCAAAGCTGAAATTGACAAACTTTCATTGAAGTTATTCTCATGTGAAAAGTGCACAAGCAACTCTCAAGAGGAAACTGCATGGCTCATACTAATGTTTGACAACATTTATATCGCTATTACTGAAGAAAGCAAAACCTGTGTCTCCAATTGTATTCATACTAAGAAAACAATTATCTTCAGTTAAATCTTAAACAGGTCACGAACTACCTATTAGAACCGAATATACAATCAAATCAAAACGTGTAAGTGTAGTGAATTAGAGGTAGCAACACCGTCTAACGAAAATTTTTGGATGTTTAGAAAATTGACTATAAGAACGAAAATTCTATAAAATTCCTGCTGTTAGTTTGAAGAGATGAATTTCCCTTGTACAATGTTGCATTCAATTTACTGCCAGTTTACTCAACTATTTAATTACATCAGTGAACAAATTGAATGGAACATCGTGTAAAATTTCAGCTCTTGATACTAGCCGCAAGAATGTTATAAAATCACTCTTCATACGTCTGTTTTCGAGTTTAACTAGTACATCATCCAACTTTTCATGTATGTGTTCTCATCTTTTTTTTTTTTTTTTGGCAATGCAGATGATTTTTTCCTATAACAATCAGTGACTTATTAATAGGTCAGTGTCACAATCAATAGCCTCATCATACAAAAAGCCATCTTAAAAAGCCAAACTGGCCAACCTACCAGTTAGTATGCATTTTATGTGTGGATAGATACCTGCTATGGAAAAAAAAACTTAACATTTCTATGTGGAATTTCTTTTAACCGTAGAAATCCTAGACCTTATTTTATATAGAACCAAAACACAATTCAACTGTGTGGTGAGACCTATAAATGTTATCATAAATGCTTGACCACTCAAGATTGATAATACATTTAGAGATTATAATTGTAGACAATCTTGTTTTTTTCTGGGTGGGGGTTGCTAAGGATGTCGACGGACTGCTTTATGGGTTTATTTTTATTACAGATGTCCCATTTCGTCTCCATAGAGATATATGGCTACATCATAAAAACAGCGCACAGTGACTTAAAATGAGCGGGTTTCAATGCAGCCGAATCATAACATTCCCGACAGAACCATCACATTCCTTCTCGAACCATAACATTGTGTACAAAATCCATTTACTCCCGAAAACGAATTGTATGTGTTGTTATTTAATTCAATATCTTCTCGGAAATATGCAATAAGCAATCGTAAACCAATTCGAGTTACAATCCTTGGAGCAACTGGTAATAAAATCACTTGGTAATCACCCGTCATACCGAAAATTGACAAAATTCGCCACGGCTGTTTCGTTTCCAGAAGTCATTACAGACAAACAAAGCATCGTATCTGAAAAGAACCTGTATGCATGGATAGAGTGTTCATAAATATATCGTACAGCATTCCGTGATTTTTCATTTTCATTCTAAAACACAAGCAAATACCGAAACATTGAAGACGACTCACCTTTGTTGTCAATATTTCTTGTAACCGGACCATCGCCGGAAATGCTACCGAACATTTTGTATCATCTCATCTGATGGTTTGGGAGATTACCAGGCGTGTAGTAGCGATATTATAAAAATACCCGTCACTTTATATTGCTGGATATTAACCCAATGAAAGATTGATTGATGTTCTAACCACGTGGGTTTAATTGAATTCTGACAGGTTGATCATCTGGATTATAAACAAACATCGATTAAATAATCTGAGAGGAAATACGACATCAATTGTGAAGCGCACACGTGTAATCACGTTGTTAAATGTAACTATGAGCAAACGTTATTGCAAGAAATACGAGATTTGTTTTAAGAGTGACATAGAATTTCATCGATGTATTGCAGTTTTTTATATACATTACTTTAGTTTAATAATGCAACTTTTTTATTACTAAGATTTATTTATGCAAATTGCTTCATATTTTGAAGAGAACAGTAATTACACTTACTGATGGCATGTTATGATAAATGATTTTCAGAATATGTGCTGACATTCCCACTTCTGTTGACATAAAACGCCTATCGATAGATGCTTTACAGCGATTAGACACGTTAAAACATCGTTGTGTTATGCTGTACATATTGTATATATTTACTATAAATATTTGATATATAAGGACCATATTACCACAGATGGTCTTATATTGGTCCAATTATGCAGAAAAAATCATGGGGTTGACCAATATGCTTTTTTCACAATTTCGATGGTTTGATGGCTACTCTTCATTTTTGACAATCCTGCCCATTTGTTGCAGTGTCTCACTATGCATATTTTAACTGTTATAACTTCATTAAACAGTATCCGATGTCATCCAAACTTAGCACAAGTCATGGAAATATTCCAATGTTCCATATGCATAAATATAAAATGACCGACTGCTTTACACAGCTCTAATCTTGCTACCGTCATGTAAGGGAGGTAATTCTTAAGTGAGACCTTACAAACGCAATGCTTTACGAATGCATTGCTTTACATGCACATCGCTTTACAAAGGCAATGCTTTACAAACGTATCGTTTTAGAAATGCAGGCATTTGTTTTATCTTGTCCATAAACGTGTTTTCGAATAAGAATTACACGTTGAATTAGATTTACATATCAGTGTTCATTTGTGAACCAGATCTCCTGGTGCATGTTCTGTATACATAACCGGATCTCCTGGTGCATGTTCTGTATACATAACCGGATCTCCTGGTGTATGTTCTGTATACATAACAGGGTCTACTGGTGCATGTTCTGTATACATAACAGGGTCTCCTGGTGTATGTTCTGTATACATAACCGGATCTCCTGGTGTATGTTCTGTATACACAACCGGATCTCCTGGTGTATGTTCTGTATACACAACCGGATCTCCTGGTGTATGTTCTGTATACACAACCGGATCTCCTGGTGAATGTTCTGTATACACAACCGGATCTCCTGGTGTATGTTCTGTATACATAACCGGATCTCCTGGTGTATGTTCTTTATACAAAATCGGATCTCCTGGTGTATGTTCTGTATACATAACCGGATCTCCTGGTGCATGTTCTGTATACATAACCGGATCTCCTGGTGCATGTTCTGTGTACATAACCGGATATCCTGGTGCATGTTCTGTGTACATAACCAACAGGATACGTATGAATCATTTGACACAGTCACTAAAGCAGATTAAACACAATTAGTATACAATATTATAACAGCAAGTATAATAGTACATACTTATAAATGGTGTGGCGACAGGGGTCGCTGCCTTGAAACAGTCGGTAGCAAATGTCACCACAAGGGAACTAAGCATTGTGAATAAGGTGCTTTCACCTGGCTTTTTCCTAATTGTCACACCATACATCAGACGGTACAAATAAAAGTACCCTTTAACTATCAAGATGATCAGATGTCAATATTGTAATAAGTGCTTATATTAAGACCCGTTTTATTTGTTTCCAAAGCAGGACGTTTTTTATTTGTGAAACTTTGCTGACAATCAATTAACTTCTCACCTGATCAGAAGTGAGAATAAATATCTTGATATATTTATAATGAAACACCTCTGTTGCTCTTCATTAAATGTTTAAAGTTTAAACTTATGTATTTTACTTCGATTGTGAAACAAGTTATTATAACTGATACAAATCACAGTCGAAGTTTTCCTTGATAGAAACTGTGCTACGCTAATCCGGAAAAGGCGTCTCGCTCAAGGACACCACACATAGCTTCACCACACAAAGCAGTGTGGGAGGATCGATCCAAGGACACTCTGATCCTGGGTTCGATGCTATATCACTCCACCACGTGCGCTCCACAATTAGATGTCAAAGTATTAAATTTACTTGAATATATACTGAATGGAACAGCTGACCCACCGCCTGACATTAATGTTCATTATATTTTAAGTATTTTCTCAAAAAGCATCAACACAAATTCTTTGAAATTTTGATTTGAATAAAAAGCAACATTCCGACTTTGTAACAATACATACTTATCTGTTCATGTCGTATACAAATAGCGCAATTCACTATTTTGACGAAGATATTTGAAATACAAATGTGGCTGGTTACCGTTTAGTATATTTAAAGCAACACATCCACGTTTGAACTTTTTAAAAAAAAAATTTAATTGAGTTATGAGCACATTTCCCATACAAACATATGATCAATTAGCTGTATATGAGCATATAAACACAATCCCGTACAAAATGATGCCCAAATTATAATGCGTGACTAACACTTTATAAAACAAGCGTGTAACTCACCCGAGTAAAAAAATGTCAAAATGACTTTCAAGGCAGGTAAAGTACACTACGCACTAAAACGTGAAGTTTTTTGATACGACTTGAAGCCAAGTTGGAATCCTCAGCAATTTAAAAATAATTTATAAAGCGTTTGTCACGCTTTATAATTTGGACATCTTTTTTATAATTCTAAAGCGTTCTGGATAGTGTTTGTTAGCACATATACAGCTCACTAACCATATATTTATGTATGGGAAATGTGCTCACAACTCAATTGAAAAACTTTTTAAAAAAGTTTAAACGTGGATGTGTTGCTTTAATGACCTTGTTGGTAATATTATACCACAATTAGATAATTACCAAAATTAAGCATTCAACTAGAAATGGCCATTTTCTAAACAATTAACATTCAGTTAAATGTGGTTCATATTGCTCTGTGTTTATAAATCCTTTCAAGCG
The DNA here is from genome assembly GCA_029582155.1 of Panopea generosa. Lineage (NCBI taxonomy): Eukaryota > Metazoa > Mollusca > Bivalvia > Adapedonta > Hiatellidae > Panopea > Panopea generosa. Next base: position 13,795,235 of record CM055911.1, on the reverse strand, counting down.
ACTCGCAATATAAACCGATTCAGCTTTTTTGAAACTACGTCATTCTATTTTTAGATGGAACCTTCCGTATTAGGGGTGTTTGTAGTATGATAGCAGATTTATCTGTTACATAAACTATAAAATAAACTAGATATCAATATTAAGTGTTGTACTACTGTCTGTTCCGATAGCGTAGTGGTAATGATTTGAACTGTCAATCCAAATGTCGCGAGTTCGAGCCTTATTAATGTTGATTTTTTTTTTCAATTTATTTTCCATTAAAGTATCCTAGTGTATTGTTTCAATTTGTTTTTTAATTTTGTTAGTCATGGTAGCAACCTCTTCTCTATATACATTGCCTGTACACAGGTCTCACTTAAGAATGACCCCCCCCCCCCCTCCCCTTACATGACGGTAGCAAGGTTTTAACGCCAAAGAAATTAGAGCTATGTGAAGCGGTTTCGTTTTGTATTGTTAACATACATAAAACGTCATTTCTTTATGCATATGGGAACATTGGAACATTTTCATTATTTTTTCCATGTTTGGATTACATTGGGAACTGTTTGGTAAAACCATCGAAATTGTGGAAAAGCAAACCGGTCAACGTCATGTTTCCCCCCCGAATAATTAACCCAACAGAGGACTATCTGTGGGAACAATGCACTTTTAGAACCATTGATAATGCATCCAGTGTTCAAGAAGTCCATGTCTCTATATGTAGAACAGTACAAAATTAAGTGTTGTGTGAGACGTATAGCGTTTCACCACACCAAGTCAAATCATCTAAAACAATTCTGTCTGATCGTAAGTAAGTAAGTAAGTAAGTAAGTAAGTAAGTAAGTAAGTAAGTAAGTAAGTAAGTAAGTAAGTAAGTAAGTAAGTAAGTAAGTAAGTAAGTAAGTAAGTAAGTAAGTAAGTAAGTAAGTAAGTAAGTAAGTAAGTAAGTAAGTAAGTAAGTAAGTAAGTAAGTAAGTAAGTAAGTAAGTAAGTAAGTAAGTAAGTAAGTAAGTAAGTAAGTAAGTAAGTAAGTAAGTAAGTAAGTAAGTAAGTAAGTAAGTAAGTAAGTAAGTAAGTAAGTAAGTAAGTAAGTAAGTAAGTAAGTAAGTAAGTAAGTAAGTAAGTAAGTAAGTAAGTAAGTAAGTAAGTAAGTAAGTAGGTAAGTAGGTAAGTAAGTAAGTAAGTAAGTAAGTAAGTAAGTAGGTAGGTAGGTAGGTAGGTAGGTAAGTAGGTAAGTAGGTAGGTAGGTAGGTAGGTAGGTAGGTAGGTAGGTAGGTAGGTAGGTAGGTAGGTAGGTAGGTAGGTAGGTAGGTAGGTAGGTAGGTAGGTAGGTAAGTAAGTAAGTAAGTAAGTAAGTAAGTAAGTAAGTAAGTAAGTAAGTAAGTAAGTAAGTTAGTAAGTAAGTAAGTAAGTAAGTAAGTAAGTAAGTAAATAAGTAAATAAGTAAGTAAGTAAGTAAGTAAGTAAGTAAGTATTTTATTATGGTGACATGTGCATACAATATATATTACAAATAGTTATATACAAAAAAAAACAACAAGCACCCGGCCCACTGGAGCTATAGGTCACCTAAACTTTTAGGTATAAACTGTACGTGATTATGTACGAGTGCATATGAATAAAACGTAGGTAAATTTCCTCCGCGAACGTTGATTTTAACAAAAAATCGTTGCATTTTATTAATTATACAATTTTTTTAACGGACAATAGTATAACACAGTTAATATTATATATCAAGACACTCTGATATTAGTATGGCAAATAAAAATTAAACATTGATACGGCTCGAAATCGCGACATTTGGGTTGACAGTTAAAACCGTTACCACTACGCTACCGGAACAGACAGTAGTACAATCACTTAGTATTGATATCTAGTTTATTTTATAAGTTATGTAACATATAAATCTGCTTTCATACTACAATTACCCCTAATACGGAAGGCTCCATCTAAAAATAGGATGACGTAGTTTCAAAATAGCTGATTCGATTTATAGTAGATGTTTTTCCCCGCAATATAAACAAATTTAAACAGTTCACACACACCAAATTGTTTAGCATTGTAAAAACAAATATGTGGTGCACGTTTAGAGGAGTTTGTGTTAGTGTTTGTATATTTGTACACCTTAAATTAATAATACATTATTGCTGATACGGATGGGGAAAAATCATTTCAAAATATTGATACTGGAAACATTTGGATCAAATAGATGTGAGAATTTGTGAAGCGAATGCTTCTGGACATAATTCGGAGGTTAGACGACTTGTACTCGTACAGATGAGATATTAAGCACATTAACTAATGTTAACTTTCTGAACGCATTTACAATTGACCTGACGCGAGAGCGACCATCTCTCCGCCCACTGTTAACATGACGTTGTTTGTCCAATTAAATACAATGCAATACAATGTCGTGTTACTTATAGCCGGTTCGCTTGTCTAAGAAATATGGCGGCCCTGGAAACAATATCGATTGCTGATTGGTTTGATTGACAGCCTACGTCAGGTCACCTATCATAATATCACAATTCAACTCGTATATCGGTGGCACGCAAACAGCTCAACTCGTATATCGGTGGCACGCAAACAGCTTAACTCGTATATCGGTGGCACGCAAACAGCTCAACTCGTATATCGGTGGCTCACAAACAGCTCAACTCGTATATCGGTGGCACACAAACAGCTCAACTCGTATATCGGTGGCACGCAAACAGCTCAACTCGTATATCGGTGGCACACAAACAGCTAAACTCGTATATCGGTGGCACGCAAACAGCTCAACTCGTATATCGGTGGCACGCAAACAGCTTTTTCATAGTTTGGCAGTCTTTCTTCGGTTCAAGATTGTATGTATTAATATTGAAAACCATGAAACCAAACGAGGAAAGCTAGAAGAACTCATTATCGTTAATATCAAGGAATTTGTGATTTTGTTAAATCACGAACACAGGCATTTCATTCAATTATCAATACTTGATATAGAATAGCATACTTGTTGACATGAAATAATAGCCGAAATATTGATTCATAATTATTCTTCCATCTCCATGTATCCTATTAATGCTCAGTTTATTGATGGTAATCATATTTAAATCAACACCGTTAATGAAACATTTATAGGCGCAAGCTGTGATCAAATAAATAGTCAAACATGCAGCGACATGTGTTTATGAGTTTGACGCCCACCGCCATATCAAATGGTATTTGGTAACAATTTGTACCAGCGAGAAAAATTATTACTACGGGATATCAGTATTGCTGATTAATAAATGAGACGAAAATAATCATCCATGGCGTATTTTCTCTTTGAAATTCATCATTATATTGCCAATAAAATATATTAAAATGTATGTTATTGTTGTCCATCTACTTTATTCGAATTGATTTAGCTTATAGTCATATATAATGTTTTATTTCATAAAACAAAAATGGAATTATTTAACGAACAGGAGACGTACCATTCCAAGCAGTAAACACTTAAATAATATCTAGTACAGTAACACAATCATAGAAAAGAAATGGCAATAGGGGACACCGCTCTGAAAATGTAAGATATCGATAATACAGTATATAAAAATATATGTTGCTGTTGAAAATATATAACCATCAGGAGACGTTGCATATAAATGACTCAACCACCAAATCAGTATGCACTTTAATAATATATATCGAACAGTTACAATAAGTACGAAACATGTATAGATAAACAGTGACATTAAGAAATGCCGTTTTGGATAGATAAATAGAAAAGGCGCCACTGGGGAGCTTAAATCGGGTAAATGAAAATACCAAACATCACTCTTCCTTCGTCAGCATTATAACAACTACAGTATACATATTGTTTAGTTGACGTTGGTATTCTCTTAGCTAATAAACTCAGGGACTTTGAAAACGCACCCTTACATACAGGCAGGTAATTTCATTGCAAAAAAATTAATTCGATTTCAAAGATTTACATGCGTTAAGAGTGCCATCACTCATCAAAAATGTGACCTCTGAAGTTTTTCTATTTAAAATACATACCTACTATATACTATACTGACCTTGTTGTTCTCTGCCTAAACTAGGAAATATTCAACATACGTATTATATCTTCGGTTTAAATTTTACCTTTTCAAACTAATAAAATCAGTAATTACTGAAAGACTGACTATAAAACAAATGGACGACGAAAGTATTAGCCTGTATTACTCTTGCTGTTTATAACCACTCCAATACTTCTCCGTCTATATATATGATCAATGGACTTCCATTAGTGCGATTTGTTATTAAAACTTTCCATCTATAACTATTGTTGATTTTATAGTGATATTTGCAATAACTATTGGTCATGCAATGCGCGTGCTGTGATGTCATAATCATGGGATGTGTTTCCGTATTAAGAACGCATTCATCATTTTTTCCCGGCGTGATGTCGACTGAAGCGGTAAACCATGTTTCATATATCAACCTATAGAGAAGAACTACAATCACATATGATAAATGGCTTCAATAGTATTTCATTATTACATGTTTATATTGGGAACACAGACGGTTACATGAATGCAGATCCATATGGACCAACAATAAAATGTGCGAAACAGGTGTACATTATATAAAGCATAATAACATTGATGTCTAAGACTACATAATAAAGACGGAAATAAGAAGATGTAATATACTTTGGAAATTGATGAAATGTGATAAAACTGATATAGGATAATAAGCATTTGAATTTATATACAAAATGTGCATGGCAGAGAAACAGCCTTAGAACAATATTTGTCAACGTAAATCAAGTGAATGACTTAAGTTTTGTATTATATACTAATTTGTTTATTTTGTTGTTTTATGACTAATTTATCTAAGAAGTCATTATTTAACCAAACAGTTCCTTGCGCACTTGTCTTATTCTATCTGCAACGTGTTCATTCACCCATTGAATCATCTCGTATGTTGTTACTCTTTTGAACTCTTCCATGCACTCGTTCTTGCCCATCCATTCTACTCGACAATTCCTGTAGTGACGCATATACGCCTCATTCGCCGGACAGTCAATCCTTTAATGATGATGAGAGAAAAGAGTTATAGTAGTAATCTTTGCAGCGTGATTATTGTTTGGACAGTAATTGAATTTCTAAGATTGTATTTTGAATTTTCACCAATAAGATCAGGAACAAGATTTCAGAGAAAATAATCAGGTATCTTTTTTTATTTTTTATAAAATGAAACAAGTTATGTTTACATCTACAATTTCGGTTTTAATACCTAGTGCTTCAACTGAGTCATGTTCATTTGCTTCTAATACAACTTTAGCAGCTTCATTTTGTATTTTATCTAACTCATTTTATTTTTCATTGTGAATGCACGATCAAAGAAAACCTTCTAAAACAAGCGTTATGAAAAACTTATAACTGGTTATCAGAGAATGATATATACAAGGTAAATTGTTTGTTTTGGTGTTGTTGTTGTTTTTGTTTTTATATAATCGAAATGTTGATGTCATAATTTTTGGATAGATAGCTACCAAGACGTTTGTGGTACTCTACCTCTGTAATAATGGGGGGTATTCATATGTACTGTAAATAAAATTTATCTTGTGTGATTCTTTCTGTAAAGTTTTAAGTTAGTGTTTGTTTGTATTATTAGCGTAATGTTTATGCCATCGATGACTAAAAGATTATCAGTTAACCTTACCATACTTTTCCTGGGATCCTTGAAGGTTAACCAGTACTTAAGCACACTCATCTCAGTTGTCAAATGATAAATTTCTCAATTGATACAGAGGCTGGAGACGATTGACAATAAGACGCAATTTCGTATTTCAATCAACACTGAGACTGTGAGTTGGCGTTGATTCAAACTAATGACACCTGGATTTATAGTCACATGCTACCGACAGGGCTAGCCGTACCCGACCAAAGTGTTCATATTTAACAAACCACATGTCAGCCCATGTTTATGTTTTATCTAGGTCAAAATTTAGAGTATTAGCAGTCTTGTGGAACACCGGCTTTAATTAAAAGTTAAAACACAACTCTGATTGGGCACCTGATAATACATCACGTTGATTTTCATCAGTTGCATAGGAAGTGCCCAAACTATGTGTGCATATTTCTTGTTATACCAGTAGTCTAAGTTTAATTATGAATCCCTTTTGTCAAATAAAACCAAACGCTTTGCTAATACCACTGAAGATAATTCGAAATTCCTTACCAGAATCAAGCGTTTCAAAGAAGGTATGCACGTTAGTTAATGGTAGATTCACTTGATATACAATTTATGGATTGATGCATATAGTCCGCCTAAATGATGAAAAAGTATTGTTGTTTGATAGGAAGTGGTTAGAAAATATAAACTAGAGTCGGGGTACATGTTACCAAGAAATAATTCGGGATTAATAGACATAAGTGTAATGTTTTTACCACTCTGTACAATTGTTCTTACAATATCATAACAATAAACACTTTACCAACTAATCGTTGTATGATGAAAGAAGTAAGTAAATATTATTTACATTTTATATCCAATCTTTGGTTTCACGAGATGCGTTTCTTCATATAATAAGGCGTTATCATTGACCAGGATGGCTTTCCTGCAGTTAATGATGGGACCCCGAATCAGTCCTGAAAGAATATGAAAAACGTATGTATAAAACATGCAGCATTGGAATGGTGTATCATACATGTACCTTGTGTCTGCGGTCTGATTATTACGTTTAGCGACGCTATTCACCAAACAACAACTTATGCATGAACTTGAATAGGCCAAACATGATATATTTCCCAAAAACAATTACAAGATTTATTCCATTTTCCAAAATAGAAACGAGATAACCAGTACTTACATACACGTGGAGTTTATGCTTATGTCGTGTATATAAGTCTTTCTCTCCATATGTATGTATTATATCGATAGAAATTTTATAATTAGCTGTTATTAACAATAAAAACATAAAAGGTTACTGATAAAAAAGTATAGTTGCAACCTTCGTTACTGATGGGTCGGAAACAACACTCATATTAAAACTATAGACGAATTTAGTGAAATATCTTGCCTTTAATTGAATCTAAATAAACCCACAGTATTACGAGCAGCGTCCCTTAACAATACAGACAAAACTTATTGCAAAGTGAAATAAGTCACATGGACATCAAATCAAGCAGCTACTTTAGGAATCATTTTCACAAATAATTAAACCAAAAGAGTAGAAATCAATTTTAATACTAAAATAAATCAAATGTTTTCATGTCTTACAAAATGGAAGAAACATAATTTATCATTATTAGGAAAAATAACAGTCACAAAAATATTTGCTATGACTAAAAAAACATACCCATTGACAGTACTAGAAAACCCAAATAAGAATGAATAATAAAGTTGTTAAGTGGTTTCAGTTATTGTGTGATCCACACAATAACTGAAACCACTTGACAACTTTATAATTCATTCTTATTGGGCAATAAACCAGATAGCAAGATATGCATTTAAAATGACTTTAAAGATGGGGGATTAAAATGATAGAATCGAATGCATTTATATTCTCAATAAAAGCAAGTTGGATCAAAATATTTTAACGAAGAAAATATCGGAATGTGAAAAGAAAAATATATATATGAAATTAACAAATTTGGTGGGAAATTATTATTACAATCAAACAACATATATACATATAACCTATAAATGTTATACTATAAATATTTTTAAGGGATGTTTTACAATGTTTGGCAAAGGTTAACTTTAATTCAGAAGTAACCAACATCACAGACGAAATCATATGGAATAATTTAATTATACAAAATAACCATAAAATAATATTTATACATAATGGCTAGATAAAGAAATAAAATATATACAACAATTTTATGATCACAGAAACAAGAACGTTTATAATCTTAATATGATAAAACAACATAACAATCTAAAGAATTCAGATTTCTTAAAATATCACTCATTAATTGCTTCTATACCGAACTCATAGAAAGAAAAAACCTTAAACATGAAATATACAACAGTTTCGACAAAACCTTTTTTCATTGATAGGATTTTAAAGGTACTGAAACCAAATAGAATTATATATGAGACATACATTTCGAAAACAACTACCAATGTTGCAAGTAAAGCTCAACAAAAATGGAATGACTCCTATGAAAATCTGAACTGAAAAAAATCTTTATATCACCGATTACATGTACTATTCATTCGAGATTGAGATTATTTCGATATAAGTATTTATACAGACTTTTACCCACAAACTCTTACATCAATGCCATTTAGTTAATTCAAGTTAATGCCAATTCTGTAATATGTATTTAGAAACAGTACATTTCTTTTGGATTGTGCTCATATACATTTCTGGACAAAAACAAATGATTTCTTTACACAAAACAGTATTAAGATAGCATTTAATTTGAAACAAAATGTATATTATTGGGCATCCATTACGACAACACATAACAAAAATCAATAATTAATTTTGTTATTTTCCTAGCGAAAAATTTCATTTCTAAATGCAAAATGCAAAGCGATACACCCAGAAAATATAAACAAATCTTAGCCTAGCGAAAAATCCAAACTAGAAACGCTTAATAGGAAATGGCGTTCAATAAAATTTGAATAATCAGAAAGAGCAATCTTAGATAATCACCATCAATATGTATGATCTAATAGTGTACATAACTAACCTCTCTCTCTTTCTCTCTCTCTTTCTCTCTCTCTCTCTCTCTCATTTTCACTACACTGAATCATATTACTCCTGTTTTAAATGTGTATTACTATGTATAATGTAACTTTTTTATGTGAAAATGAAAATAAACGGGCCACCATTTGGTAACTCAAAGAAATGTTCTGGATTATAATGGTGTATCCATTTGATATAACATTGATATCAGAAGTTTTTGTTTAGTTTCCCATCCAGTTTTTAATTTTAACGTTTTCATGGCCAACATATTTTTTTATTAAGTATCGATTCTTATTTAATTTCTATAATTTATTAATATAAGCATAACTTATGTATGAATCTAGCGCTCAAAGTGATACACAGTGAAGTATTTTGTGGATTTTATTATGATATTATGATTAATGTAAAGTGACTTTAAAGTTAAGTCGTGTCATATAACATACAGTTTAGATGTAGTTCGTAATACAAACAATGATATAGTATGATATATGAAATAACAATTAAGATGTCTGTGATATTTAATAGTGTATGTATACTCAAAGACAATTAACTAATCAACTGTGATACAATATTCAAATTATGACTGTGATATTAATTAAAAATCATTAATATTAATTTTCAAGGACCACAATGGAAATACGAGAAAAGCTCTTTTCTCTTTTTGTGTTATCCTTAATATTCGTTTTCATGGCCTATATGTATGTATCGTTATGATAATTTCTATAGCATTGGTGTTATATCGTTCATGCATCAGGTTGTCATGCTTCTATCTATCTATCGATCTATTTATCTATCTATCTATCTATCTATCTATCTATCTATCTATCTATCTATCTATCTATCTATCTATCTATCTATCTATCTATCTATCTATCTAACCGAACCCACCCACTCACCCACCCACCCACCGAAAATCCATCCATCCATCCATCCATCCATCCATCCATCCATCTATAGTGTTAAATCTATGATGATAATAAAAATAACGAAGACTTATATAGTTACGCGTTCAGGTATTTTCCAATTTCAAGATCGCTAGATGCGTTAACAATGCCCCACGACTTGACGAAGAACACAGTCTTGAAGTAAAAACCCGTGACGTTCATTTTCCCTTTATGTGCTTGTGCAAGTAAAGTATCCTTGAAAAAAATAACACAAAACATGCAACATATAATCCGTTGCCAGTACAAACTTGATATATGTATTAATTCTATGTAGTGATTGTATCACTAACATCAAACAACACCGAATTATATTTACATATGTACATTTCTACTGCAATCGTTAGGTATCAATTATATAGATTAACTGCATTCCATTTCCTAATGGACACAAGTACTGCCTGATGGCGCTAAAATGGACCAGGCTTCCATTTTACCATCATTTAAATTCAATACTTAGAAAACTAACTAATTTTTGACTAGTTATTTATCTACTATATAATCAATATTAATGAAACCTTGAGCAGTTTAACTTGGACCAGTCCAAAAGCATGATCACCTTGCTGTATTTATTACATTCAAAGTTTTAAGTCGTTAAGTGTTATATGTAAAACAGAGGCCAGATTTGTTTACTGGTACGTTGTCATGAATTTAACGTTACGTTTGTCGTATAAGTTGCCATTTAACTGCGTGCGGGGGGGGGGGGGGGGTGGGGGGGTCTTGCGTCCCGGGAATAGGTGATGAGCTTGGTTTATTTTTGTGTGTTGGCTTGACAGTTTTAACTGTATATCAACTCAATAATTTCATATTATATAATTCATAGCAAAAAAATGCATTTTGAGCAAAATAGCACAGTTTAATCGCGTTTGTACAACACGAACCGTCGAGTGATTGGCATAAAAATGAGATGCACAGCACTGTATGCAAGTGTCGCACAGGATCCTCAGGACTGAATGATGACTCTGCATCTGTATTTCAATATCAAAATGGGAAAATTACGTAATAGTTTATATAAAACAGCAAGAACATATAATGTAAATATAAGTATTAAAAGCACTATTGAGAGTTTTTATCGGGTGCTGAAAACATTTGTCTAGATCATATTACCGAGAAACATCTGCGGATTCACGAACATTAAACTAATATTTTTTAATCCCCCGATGGAAACTCAAATGTGTGCTTTTAATTAAAAAATGTTTGTGTCGTACACACATATACATGATAGTGTTTTGTGATCAAGATTGCCAGAACGAATATGTGGAATCAGGTGATACTGATGTGCTCACCAGAGGAATTCTTTTAGGTATTTCCCAGAGTCGTGGGCTGAAGGCTTAATTTTCCCTTTGCATTAAAAAGAAAGTGTTAATAGCACTGATAACTACAGGGACATTACATTATTGAGCACGTTGGGTAAATGATTTACTAATAATTCTAAACAATAGGCAAAATGAATGGTCTGAAAATCATCATGTATACATTGAAGCACAGGTATATTTACATAGAAGATTTATAAATAAATACCTTTGGTACCGGCCAAGTATGTACAAACTAGTAAACTTTTTTGGCAGTGAAGATGAAATAGAGAAATTTAAGCATGAATATTTTTAAATCTTTTGAAAAGAGCACCACACCGAAAATATTGGAACACATTTTTTTCTGAAATGCTAAACACATAAAAGAAATGAATAAGTGAATGAATGAGTGGGTGAATAAGCGAATGAGTGATCAATCAATCATTCAATTATTCATTCAAGTAAGAAAGAAGTCAGGCCGGTCGGTCTGTCGAACAGTCAGTCAGTCGGTCGTATATTCACATTGATAGGATTATAGATGAAATGTTAACAATGTTTGTTGATATATATATACTGCTTCTACAAGCTAAAATACTTAATATCATAAATAGCATATATCATATAAACACACATCAACAAATACGATATATCTGCTTTAAAAATATTGTTTTTAATAAATTTAAAAATGCCTTTTCCCTTTCTTTTCAAATGTTTAAGCACTCAGGAGGTGCCAAAGCAACTTAATTACCATTAATTGTTTGAGTGATCTCCCTTGGCTTGGTATCAAAAATTCGTCTAAGTCGATGATGCCGAAGTATGTATATCCCCGAAGTCTTACAAACGAATCATGTATCATAGCGCTTTCATCAGACCATTTTTGAAAAGCATTCCTCGTTTTGTCTCTTGGAACAAGATCTGGAAATTAAGAAGGGAACCCTGTTATTTTCATAAACATAGGGTTAAGCATACTGTAATTTGAAATTTGCAGCTGTATGTGAGATTTAACTGGTAGCAATTTTGTTAACTAATATATTGGATGTCTGTTATAATATACATATAGTACAGTGAATTGTATAATAACATTATAGTATGTAATGAGAAATATTATATGTTTAACTTACAAATCAAGGAATCTTGAATTTTGACAAAAATCTTTAATATTTGTTCGCTGGACCAAGTTACTCAAGCGACTAGTATTCAATAAGCCGAATGCCGCATATCAGCAAATGATGCGTTATGTAAGTAATTTCTGGTAAAAGTCGTGCTAAATTGCCAAACTGTTCAAAATATCTAATACATAGTTATGCATATCTTTAAATCGACAAACATATATTTAAAACTACTGTTAACACTGTTTTCGGGACGTTGTAAACAAATGACGTAGTAATACGTGGAATGCGAAAACGTGGTGATTTTTACCGATGGGATATGCATTTTCTAATACCCGCAATTATATTAGAACACCAACCAATGAAATCAAAAGACATTTCTGATGGGTATCAATATTGAATTGATATACGGCAATATTGAAATCGAGTATTACACATGTCCACTTCAATAGCGTATAATCATATCATTAACCTACATCTTTAATTTAGTTTATACTACTTTGTTTTAGCTCGATTACGAATGAATCTACAGCCTTGTACCAACACAGTCAATCAGTTTATCTTTCCACATTTTAAAGTTGTCCAGTGTTTTACATATACAATATATGCACTAACCTCACAACATGGGGCAATACATTAGTACCAGTTGATGAAAATGGATCTATAGTTGAAATAATCTTGAACCAGCATGCACAGATTATCACAATTGGATGGTACCCTTTTACATTCTTCAATGTTTCAAAGTTATACATACGCAATATATGCACCTCACGTGAAAACTTACATGAAAAACATAAGAACAAATAAATATAATTAAACATTTTTTAAAAAATAAAAGAAGTAAAATCATAATATCTAAGCTCTATGCTTTCAACTTAGGTAGAAATTTTTTTTTTATGTTTTCCCTAAATAACACTATAAAATTGTGACGCCTTAATGCATGCCAATTTTGTCACCAAGGCCATTGTTTTTAACACATTGATAGATTGACGCTTTTTGCAAAACATCTTAGCTCGATACCTTGTACCTTCTCTAAAAACTTTAACCTGCTAAAAACTGTGACAAAATTTCTAAGCCTTAAAGTGCATTACTTCTGAAAAAATACAATCAAAACTTGTGTTTTTTAACTCTATCGGTTCCTAGATGGTGTTGAATAAAATGTGAAGTTTCGTTCATGTTCAATGATAAGTAGATGAAATATGTACCAACTCAAAATTTGTGACCTGCTAAAGAAACTCTAAACAAATTTTCTAAGCCTAAAAAGGCAATATATGTACTTCTGTAAAAGAGCAATCAAGTGTTATCGTTCTTGTCTCTGTGAGTAGTATTGTAATTGTAATGTTATACCAACATGTGAATTGTTATTCATATTCACTTCTAGGTTGATGAAATGTGTATCTGCTCAAAAACTTTTATCTGCTCAACAATTTTAACAAAAAAGTCCAAAAGGCCCATAATGCTGCCAAATTGCTATGGCTTGTCTCTGTGTGTTTCGTTGATGATGACGAACACAGATGTGAAGTTTCATCTAATAAAAGACGTCGACGACGGAGTGAATATAATAGCCGCCCTATTCTACGAATAGTCGAACTAAAAACAAAACCATTATCAATCAATTCAAAATTAAGATGAGAATGTGTTTACTACACTGAAGAAGAAATTGTATCATGCATTTAAGATATTCCTGTAAGAAGTATAATAAAAGCAAAAAAGGTTCAGATAAAACTACTTCCATTAATTCGGTCTTCAGAACGGATTTAATTTGGAACATATATGAAAGTGACAATTTATAAAGGTACAGACTGGGAGCAGACTTTTCAAACAATATTGACATGTTGTATTTGAAATGTCCTCTTTCAAATGGCATTTTATGTTATTTACATATTGCATAAACTAAACAAAATATAAACCTTCGAAACTGTTACATATACTTTGACAAACCCTATACACAATGAACAAAAAATGAAAGAACAGCCTGTCAATACTGCAAGAAACTAGTATATACTGCAATAAAGTAGAAACTAGTATGTACTGCAATATAGTAGAAACGAGTATATACTGCAATAAAGCAGAAACTAGTATATACTACAATAAAGTAGAAACTAGTATATACTGCAATAAAGCAGAAATTAGTTTATACTGCAATAAAGTAGAAACTAGTATATACTGCAATAAAGTAGAAACTAGTACATACTGCAAAAAAGTTGAAACTAGTATATACTACAATAAAGTAGAAACTAGTTAATACTGCAATAAAGTAGAAACTAGTATATACTACAATAAAGTAGAAACTAGATTATACTGTAATAAAGTAGAAACTAGTATATACTGCACTAAAACAGAAAGTATTATATACTGCAATAAAGTAGAAACTAGTATATACTGCAATAAAGTAGAAACTAGTTTATACTGCAATAAAGTAGAAACTAGTATATACTGCAATAAAGTAGAAACTAGTATATACTGCAATAAAGTAGAAACTAGTATACTGGTCATACATAATACCGCGAGTCTAAATTTTTTTCAACCATGTAAATAATAGCGTCAATAATAAACAGTAATGATGTTACTCAAGTTTGGTGAGTAATAAACAGTTGCCGTTACGAAAGGCAAACAAATGCTGACGCTAACGGAAGTTGGAGCTTTGCGCATGTCTTCCCAGATTGTTTTTATACGGGCATTTGCGGTAATAGGTATATCGCGGTATTAGGTATTCTGTATAAACTAGTATATACTGCAATAAAGTAGAAACTAGTATATACTGCAATAAAGTAGAAACTAGTATATACTGCAATAAAGCAGAAATTAGTTTATACTGCAATAAAGTAGAAACTAGTATATACTGCAATAAAGTAGAAACTAGTACATACTGCAATAAAGCAGAAATTAGTATAGACTGCAATAAAGTAGAAACTAGTATATACTGCAAAAAAGTTGAAACTAGTATATACTACAATAAAGTAGAAACTAGTAAATACTGCAATAAAGTAGAAACTAGTATATACTACAATAAAGTAGAAACTAGATTATACTGTAATAAAGTAGAAACTAGTATATACTGCACTAAAACAGAAAGTATTATATACTGCAATAAAGTAGAAACTAGTATATACTACAATAAAGTAGAAACTAGTTTATACTGCAATAAAGTAGAAACTAGATTATACTGTAATAAAGTAGAAACTAGTATATACTGCACTAAAACAGAAAGTATTATAGACTGCAATAAAGTAGAAACTAGTATATACTACAATAAAGTAGAAACTAGTATATACTGCAATAAAGTAGAAACTAGTTTATACTGCAATAAAGTAGAAACTAGTATATACTGCAATAAAGTAGAAACTATTATATACTGCAATAAAGTAGAAACTAGTATACTGGTCATACATAATACCGCGAGTCTAAATTTTTTTCAACCATGTAAATAATAGCGTCAATAATAAACAGTAATGATGTTACTCAAGTTTGGTGAGTAATAAACAGTTGCCGTTACGAAAGGCAAACAAATGCTGACGCTAACGGAAGTTGGAGCTTTGTGCATGTTTTCCCAGATTGTTTTTATACGGGCATTCGCGGTAATAGGTATATCGCGGTATTAGGTATTCTGTATAAACTAGTATATACTGCAATAAAGTAGAAACTAGTATATACTGCAGTAAAGTAGAAACTAGTATATACTGCAATAAAGTAGAAACTAGTATATACCGCAATAAAGTAGAAACTAGTTTATACCGCAATAAAGTAGAAACTAGTATACACTGCAATAAAGTAGAAACTAGTTTATACTGCAATAAAGTAGAAACTAGTATCTACATGCTAAATACCTTCGCCGCAACATAACTATATATCTAACAGCTACAGCCATCTTGAATGTAGTTATTTACATCTTTAGAGTGAAATACACGACAGAGCCGAGCCGGGATATTTTTGTTACTATATATAGTAACATGTCTATAAGTGGTGATTATATTTTGTTATACTGATACTAAATATTTATAGTTGGAACGGAGTTTTGATTGACGTAGTTATAAATTTAAAACAAGTATATTCAGTATGTGTCTGTGGTCGGCGGGCCGCAGTTAGAGCTAGATCTTTATTCATTTTTTGTCTTCGTATTTCGATTAAAGAGGAATATACCTTTACATTATTTTCGAAATCAGTAGTATATTTGGTATATAATGAAACTATAAGTAATTTCCAATGTGAATATGTATTTTTTCTAAGGTTAATATAACATATATTTATATGTGATGTCGTAAACATGGCCATGTTTGACCTTTTTGACGTCCCAATTTATAGCAGCAAAATCGCTTATTTTTCGACCTCAGTTGAGTTATACCTAATTTACAGAATAGAAACATATATGAACAGAGTGGTCAAACCTGTGATAAGATGTTTACAATTTTTTCGGGAATCAAATTATATAGTCTTATTGATTTTAAACGCTTTTTACAAGTTAATTGATACTTTCGAACAGTTGTGATTATCTGTGAATATAAATTAATTCGTTTTGGAAGTGGAGCAGGTGAAGAATTTACTGTTTTTGGTGTTTGTGTGCATATTTCTTTGTCTTCAACGATTACATTTCTATTTATAGTAACACTAATCTGACTATATGTATATCGGAATTATAATTTGCACATGCTGTTGGTGTACTGTCCAAGTAACAGTTATTTCGTCACGCTTGAGTGATTTTTAGTAGTTATTACAGTAACGGTTGTTAGAGTGTCCGAGGTATTGTACTGTGTCTGAAGCGGCTAATTATATTGTGAATTACACTCTGATAACGCGCAGGCATTTGCAAGAGACTAAAGTGAGCTGTTTAGCTCGAACGTGCTAGCTCACCTAATGAATATTATGTCTTCAAGCAATGCGCCGTCCGTGGTATCTGCAAATGAGGCGGCTGAGTATGTTGATTCCATAATGTCATCTCAGCTTATATCCAAAGTTTTAACACCTCGTGTCAGTGTCAGTGTCCGTAAGCGCCATCGGTTAGTAGATGAGATATGTGATACCGCGACCAAAAAGTCTAAAAATAGTGCATCTCCGGAAATTTCAATGATATCGGACACACGTCCTACTGTTACTGCTAGGCGTAGCTTATACCAGCCAAAAGCACATGAACCAGTACCACGTAAAGTTGTAGTAACAAACGCTGATGTCCACGTAAGTGCCAATCCTACAATGCAGCAAATGATCGATAAGTTGTCTGCTGATATGAACATGATGTTTCTGTCTCTCAATGAACGTTTTGATATTTTAGAGTCTACGCTCGAACAACGTATTGCCAACAGAGTGTCACAAGCTGTTGACAAACGTATGAACAATGAGATCAATCGGGTACGAAAAGATATTTATGTTAAATTTGACTCTCAGTTTGACTTGTTACAAGATTCAATGAAGGCTGAGATTTCGGTTGATCTAGCTGACATTAGCAAGGAGGTCAAATCACTGAAGGAGGCATCAACCATCAATCGTACTGCTGCTACCTCGCAGCCCCTTATAGATCGCCCATTTAATATAGTGATAAGGAACCTTCCTGAAAGCGTGAGTGAAAACACACATGCTAAGGTCAATGCTGTATTTAAGGATGGACTGAAACTATCCAATGTCACAATCAGCAAAGCAGAACGGAAAAATCATATACCGTGTCTAAGTCCGGGGTAATCTTTGCGACACTTAAATCGAAGGCTGATAAACTAGCCGTCATGAAGGCAAAGCCCCAACTTCGACATAGTCGCCAATATTCCAAAGTATTTATTCACCAGACCAGTTGCCTTCTGAAAAATCAGCGAACAAAAACTTTGCAACTATTCTTGGTGCGTTGAAATCCAACCAAAGTAATCTCTACATGAGGGGATCTTGGATCATTTATCAGGACCAGAACGTTTTTGAAAATAATTTGTTTAGATCTTCTTGCACTTTATCCACTGATTTAGACATTTTAGGGGTGGCTGAAACCCATCTGCTTGGTGAGGAAGATTTACATCTCGAAGATTTTACGTGGTTTGGACACAATAGACTCACATCCATAAGAATGCTAGGAAGGGTTCAGGAGGAGTAGGCTTTTTTATAAGAAATAATCTGCTTTTAGATTTTTTCGTTTCAATAGTTAATAACGAGACTGAAGGTATATTTTCACTTAAGCTCTCTCACAAGTCAAGTAATCTAACATTATTGCCATGTGTTTGCTATTTACCACCTGAAAATTCATCTAGGTATGTTGATGTTAAAAAAATTTATGAATCATTACTGTCATTAATTTATCAGTTCAAGAATAATGGCATCATGTATATTTGTGGAGACTTTAACAGTAGATGTGGAGATAGTGACGATTTCATACGTGGCGTTGATGATATCATTGACCGGGAAGTTATCGATTTTAGTATGAACTCATATGGCGATCTTTGTAAATATGTGTATGTTGAATGGTAGGAATACTGTTTGTAATGAATTTACCTCTATTTCTACAAAATGTAAATCTGTGGTAGACTATTGCTTTGTTAACAATGATATGTTGAATAAGTTTATCATATTTGAAATTGTCAAAGTGTCTACACTCGTTAACACTACAAACAATGTAGGTGTAATAGTTTCAGCTGCAATGCCAGATCATTCGTTACTTAAATGGTGTTTACTGGTTGAATGTGATATAAGTGTTGATAGTGGTAAATATAAAACAAACTCTCAATATACAAAGTTTGATATTAACACTATCCCAGTTGATTTTATGTTAAACCAAGAAACTTTGTGTGATGTTAACTGTGCTATAACTGAACTTGAAAGTAGTTTTAGAAACCAAGCAGACATAGATGCTGTGTATTCTGATTGGTGTAATATTGTCAAAAAGTCTATGTATAAGCAATTACCTTTTAAAGAAGTGAAGTCGGGTACATGTAAAAGAAAACGACGGCCTGACAAGCCATGGTGGTCGGATGAATTAACTGACATATGGACTAGAGTGTGTATTGCTGAGAAGTCTTGGCTATCATGCAATAATAAACGTAACAAGATTATTTTGAAATCAGAATATGTGAGTATTCGTAAAATGTTCGAAAATAAGGTGCAGAGATCTAAGCGCTTCTATTGGTATTCATTACAAGATCGGTTATTGGATGAATGCAACGTGGATTCTACCAAACTTTGGAAATCAATTGGTAAAATTGGTGTAAATTGCACTAAAAGTAATGTAATACCAATGGAAGTTATACTTGAGGATGGATCTGTTTCTAATGAAGTTGATGTTGTACTGTCCAAATGGAAAACTGATTTTATTTCTTTATTCCAATCTGCCAGCAGCTGTGATAATGATTCTAATACCTGTATTAATGATACACAGTCGGAAAATGTGCGTTTTAACGATCATATTTCTATCACTGATGTACATAAATCAATGACCAATGCAAATAAAGGTAAAGCTTGTGGAATTAAAAACATTCCAGTCGAAGTTCTTAACAATGATTCTGCTGTGTCATTTTTGCATGTGATATTTATCATTTGCTTTGCTAATGGTATTGTGCCAAGTTCATGGAGTAAATCTATTATAAATCCTATTCCTAAATCATCCACCTTAGACAAACGAGATCCATTGTCATATCGAGGTATTTCACTTGCTCCTGCAATGTACAAACTATATTGCTCGATTTTAAATAATAGATTAAATTCTTGGGTTGAATCTAATGATAAATTAAGTGATGAGCAAAATGGATTTCGAAAAGGTCGAAACACTATTGATCATATTTTATCTTTGAATAACATTATTGATACCAGAAAGAAAAAAAGACTGTCTACGTATTGTGCATCTATTGATTTCAAGAAAGCTTATGACACTATAAATAGAAATGCCCTTTGGAAAAGGTTATCTGATATTGGAGTGTGTGGTATGATGCTATCTGCTGTAAGATCTTAATATGTATCTATTATGTCATGTGTTTGATGTTAATTGTGGTCTACGCCAGGGTTGTATTTTGTGACCTTTACTTTTTAATTTATTTATCAATGATTTGACAATGTATCTTAAATCTTTTGATATCGGTATTAATATTGGACATGAGAAAATATGCATTGTGTTATATGCAGACGATATAGTTATTTTAGCTGAGAACGCTGATGAGCTGCAGTTGCTGTTAAATGCTTTAAACGACTCGTGTTCTTTAAATGACATGACCGTGAATGCGTCTAAAAGTAATGTTATGCATTTTCGGCCTAATTCGTTACAACGCAGTAATGATGTTCTTAAGTGTGGGGATAAACTACTACCAATTGTAGATAAATATACTTATTTAGGTGTTGTTTTACATGAACATCTTGATTAATAATGTTACTGTTTAATCAGTTGCTCAGATTGCTAGTCGTGCATTGGGTCTCTTAATCGCAAAATGAAAATACTTGGGAGGCGTGCCTTATAATGTATACACTAAATTGTACGATTCCGTTGTTGGGCCGGTTTTAAATTATAGTGCACCGTTATGGGGTATCCGTACATATTCTTGCATTGAGGCGGTACATAACAGAGCTCAACGCTTTTCTTCAGTTGTTGGCAAGTATACACCCAATGATGGAATATCAGGAAATATGGGTTGGAGCACTTCAATTGTAAGACAGTGGAAACTGTTTCACTATATTGGTCACGTTTGCCATCTATGAGCGAAGAGCGGGTCATTAAACTTATAGCACTCTTGGTAACAGGTAAAACGAATTGTTCGTGAAAGAATTGGGTATTTAATATTAGACAATTGTATAATGTTAATAACTTAAATATGCATAGCAACGTTTAATGAACCTTTGTCTGCTTCATTTTTTAGTGATGTCCATAGTGGTATATTTAACGATTATGTTACTAAATGGTTTAATAGAATAAATAATGATACTGGTCCTTCTAGACGAGGTGGTAATAAACTCGTCAAATCAGAATTTGTACCTGAACAATATTGTAAATTGATTCTTCCTCCCAGACATAGGTCTACATTTAGCAAATTTCGCTGTGGTGTAGCCCCCATCAGGATTGAAACTGGTATATACGAGGATCTGTCAATTGATGAAAGGATATGTCCATTTTGCGATACTATTGAAAACGAATACCATGTCTTATTTAATTGTTCAATATACGGTGATTTAAGAGAAAAAATATTTAATCGTGCAGTAGTTTGTAACAATATATTCTTGACTCGGTCTGATATTGATAAATTCATTTTCTTGTTTTCCAACTCGGATATGATACGTATTTGTGCCAAAACCTGCTATCAAATACTACAAAGACGACAATTCTTAATTAGTAAATAATGTTTTTATTTGTCAATAATGCTCATTATTTTAGTTTCCTGTCTTTGTTTATTTTATCTCGTCTAAAGCAACTTTGCTAATCCAATTCATGGTGATCTGATCAACGTGTTTAATAATATTTTACTTCCATTTTTTAGTTTGCGCAAAAGTGCTTATTTTTCTTCTCAGTGTCTTATTATTATTTTATGGCAGTTCTTAATTATTGATTAGCAAGGTTTCTTTAGTTTTACCTATGTAATTATATGTTGCATGTACAGTGTTCTTTATGATTGTATTATACAACTGTGATAGTCTCTTATAACTCAAATATGGAGTGGCAATATACATTTAATGTGCTGTATATATTGATATTTTACATGTGTATGTATGTTGATGAGACACAAATAAAGATATATACTATATCACCACGTACACATTTGAGGGATGTATGGACTTGCAAATGCAAAAATAACCACGAACGTCACATTCTGAAAATACTATCGAAAAACGGAAACTATTTTTTTCTTGATATTTTTTTCGAAAAAAAGGCTTCAAATAAAATTTACTTTTATAAACCGAGCGATTTTTGCATAACTTTTATATGATTTGATAAATATATTGTTCAATTATTATGAGATTTTTAGAAAAATTGACAAAATAGATTTTTTATAATATTCAATTATTTAACCCTACCCTACATCAAAAAACACGCTTTAAAACAAAACGTCAACGCTGAAATAGCGCATTAAATTTTAGGTTTGTGATCATTCAATTCAACTGGATATGCAATGTGTTGAAAATGACGTTAAACCTCATTCTACAAAAAACTAGTATCTTGTGCACACGAGTTATATCTACTATTGCACTACTGTTTAGTGGCATATTATTTTGAGCCAGTCGACAAACGTTCCGCATAGAGGTCCCTTACTAGATAGTGATCAACATCATCGTAATAAAAAAGCAAAATATCATCATCATCATTGTCATCATCATCACTATCATCATCATCATCATCATCATCATCATCATCATCATCATCATCATCATCATCATCATCATCATCATCATCATCATCATCTTCATCATCATCATCATCATCATCATTGTTTTCATCACCATCATGGTTATCGTCATTTGCTTGGATGTTCTTAACATCCCTTATTTTGTTGTTTTTATTCTACATGTACATAAACTGAATCGCTCTATATCCAATACTACGTCTTTCCTTCAACCAACATTTTAATTTGATCATATTTCTATTCTCTATGAAACATCACCAGTAGTATGTTAAAATCAGTTTTCATTAAATATGTAAATAGACGTCGGCTATTTACACGCCTGTGACTTTTTGTCCGCTTGGCGCTTTTTGTTTGCAACGCTTTTTATCAACAGGAAACAATAGAAATACGTCGAAAAGGCGCCATATTGACACAATTTGACATATTTCTATTTTTTCTGCGGACAAAATGCGCGAAACGAGCAAAAAGCGCCTGCACACACGGCCGATTTGTGAATTTTTCTTCCCCCAAAATATTGATGGAAGTAATGCACATTATCGAATATCGACAGAAAATCGATCACTAACCACTTATCTTCGTACACATCAATGTAAATCTAAGATATAAGTTAAAGTATAGCATTTTATTATTTTAAAGGGACACATCGAAAGATAATAAAAATAAGAAAATAATGTTTTTGATTTATTTTTTTAATTTGGAAATATAAAGTCGGCAGTAAAAATTAATGACGGTAAACCAACCGGAATCTTATTTTTTTGGCCCTATCAAATATGAAATTAAATACCTCAGTATAAAAAAACAAATCCAAAGAAATATCATTTCATATGTTTAAGCATTTTCACACGTACATTCAAAACTAACATGACTTCACTTGTTAAAATTACAATCATCGAATCACCGGCCGGCGAAAATCTCCGTGATGATTTATATACATGTACTACAATGCGTCTCATTGTATTTCGTCTCTCACTACTGATTACAAGCGAAAAGTTAACCGTTTCTAGCGGAGATGATTGTGCTCGAGTATCGGTTAACCTTCTAAGATCGCAGGAAAGACTGGTTTGATTAACTGATTGTCTATAAGCCCCCAATGGCACAA
Source organism: Panopea generosa (assembly GCA_029582155.1). Classification (NCBI taxonomy): domain Eukaryota; kingdom Metazoa; phylum Mollusca; class Bivalvia; order Adapedonta; family Hiatellidae; genus Panopea; species Panopea generosa. The sequence goes on along the minus strand of CM055911.1, from coordinate 13,771,873 downwards.
AGAGCACAATACGTTCTAAGAAAATGATAGCGCAGTTAAAAGAGTGTTGACCGCTTACTCCAAAGGTCGCGGGTTTGATCGTCTTAATGACCATACAGATAATCAGTCCTCGTCTATTCATTCATCATCAAAAGAGTCAATGAGCCTTACAACGTAACAACTTATGGGTCTATGAAACGAATATGTATTATTTTAATTCAACGGCTGTTTCGAAAAAAAAAAATCAATCATTATTCCTGTTGTTCTAATAATTGACAACATTGATGTCCACATTTCACTAGCAGTCGTGGAGTTAGTCAGGAAAGAGAATATTGTTTTGGAATCCAGTTCCTTGTAAGTGAAAAAAAAAATGACAGTTTTGTACGTGTGCCAAACAGACACGCTATCATAAATGCTATAGACAAACTAGTTGTCATTAAACAGCAGAAGTATATATAACTAGTGTTCACAAAATACTAATATAATGGTAAGAACAAACTTGTTTAATTATCACAAAACGTATACCACATGCGCAATACCGACGTTGACGTTTGCTTAAAAGTTTTTTATGTAGGGTAGGGTTAAATATTTGAATATCATAAAGAAAATCTAGTTTGTCAATTTTTCTAAAAATCTCACAATAATTGTGCAATATATAGTATAAAATCGTATAAAAAAAATGCAAAATTTGCTAGGTTTGTTTTTGGTAATTTTGATTTGGAGCCGTTTTTTTTCGAAAAAAAATCGAGAAAAAAATAGTTTCCTGCTGACCTGCTGCTGAAAATAATCTTACATTAATCAACTGTCGAAAACTTATTGAAAACGCGTAGAATCATGCAATATGGGTGGGGTTAAATAAATAAAAATTAAAAAAAAAATCTAGTTTGTCAATTGTTCTAAAAATCTGAAGTATATTTTTTGAAGTCACATAAAAATTATTACAAAATCGCTTTGTTTGTTTTTTGGTAATTTTGATTTGAAACATTTTTTTCGAACAAATCGAGAAATTTTTTTTTTCAGAATTTGGTGATCGTCAAAATTATTACATATGCAAACTCATATACCCGTTGAATGTGTACGTGGTGATATGTGTTTCGATTCTGTACATTCGGTAAAACTTGACTGAAGTCGAAAATTCGCGATTTTGCTGCTATAAATCCGGACGTCAAAAAGACCAAACATGGCCATGTTTACGACGTCATAGGTAAAGAAGTGTTATATTTACCGCAGAAAAAAAGGATATTCAAATTGAAAATTACTTCTAGTTTCATTATAGGGTTAAATTCATTTTTTTTTTTTTTGGTGTTTATGCATGTGTAAAGAATGTCGAATCACGTACAAATAAAATAAAGTATAAAGGACTTTATGTCAGAGTTGTGCGTGATTCGACATTCTTTACATATGCATACACAACAGAAAAAAATGAATTTAATCCTTATAATTCCAATCCTGATGATTATATTTAATTTGAATGAAAAAAAAAATTACTATACGCTACAAAGTAAACGCGTAAGATTATATCACCTCTGTCCTGGTTGACATCAAATTCTCTAGATCTAATATCCAATAATATCGTAACGGTTATTGTTTCCACTATCAGATGAATTCTGTAACATTAGTTGGTTTATTGTTAAATGACGAAATATTTTGAGGTAAAAAAATTAAACACCCGCCCTTTATCTCTCGATTTAGACAAACAAAAAATCAATAATTCCTGGAAATAACCACACAGTGTAGACGGCTAGTCTTTGACGTCGTTGTTTAGATTTTGTCTACACGATTGTTTTTAAAAAATGTGTCAATATTTACGAAGGTCATATAAATCCATGCTCATTGATGGAGAATCCGAATTTGGAACGTTTTAAACGCATTTACGTGCAAGGTTTGTGTATTTACATTGTCTCACGATCGTCTGCTTCTGAACTTCAACTACATGCACATGTTTTATTTCATTTTTCCTGTCGAATAAATTGGTCTGTGGAAAATTTTGTCAACGACTAGCATTCACGTTCGGTAAACCAGGATTGTGTTCAATGGTGCACTATACATCTCAAATCTGAACATTTTATTACCTACTTCATTGTTTCTCAAAACAACTTATGGTCTGATTGTGACGCCCGGTTAAATCACTGAATCAAAGACATCTATAAACAATAAACCGAAGAAAACAGCTAGGACTAGATCTAACATTTGTTTTCGTTGTATTGTATTATTGAAATAAGCGTGGAACCGTTGTGAATGTCATATAAGTTCGTATATTGTTAAACCGACCATCAAAATGTCAATGCTTCTTTGTTTACGCAAGAAACGTAAAAGTAGTCCGGCTCACGGGTTTTATCGAAAAATAAAAGTCGTTAAAAAATTGACGTTGTCCAATGAAATGTTTTAATTACATATATGATAATGAGATTGGAATTATTACATACCAAATATTCCACTGATTTCGCAAATAATTTAAATGGTATATTCCTCCTTAACAACTTAAAACTATCCTCATCTTTTAAATTTTCTCCGTTATTATTAAGTTAACTACTAAAATATTGTAAGACAACCACGATGGAGCGCGTGGTTCAGTGGCGGGGCATCGGAACCATGATCGAAGGGCCTTGGGTTCGATCCTCCGCCACAGCTATGTGTGGTGGCCTTGGTTCTGGTTCTACCTGGGAAGATTTCCAGTGTGATTTGTCTAAATTGTAAGAACTTGTTTCACAGTCGAAGTAAAGTAAATAAGTTTAAACTAACCTGAAACACCAAACGAATATCATACCAAATTTCGATCACGTGATGTCGGCAATACGCTATAGAAACTTTATATCAATCTTACATTGCGCAAACGTCATGTTCATTATGCCGTGACACATTTATATAGTTTAAACACAGACGTATGCTTACTATTTAGTGTAGTCACAATGTTTGGTAAAATGTTTTCTTTATTGTGCTTTGTTTCTCGTAAGATACCAAGTTTCGTAATTTAAGACAACGAACGAATATCAAACCAAATTTGAAATCACGTGATGTCAATTTTCGCATACAAAGTTTGAAGGTCAACATATGAAATTCAAGGATCCATATACATATCAGGTTGTAGTTTCACTAAACTTAACATTTTCCTCAACTCAAATTTTTGAATTGCTATTACTTCATTTACATTGAACATTTTGCATATTGTTCTTCACCAATGAGTAACGTTTTGTTCAGATTTTAACTTTTTGTGATCATTTGATAGGTCAAATTATCATTTAGAAAAATATATTTTTGTGAGTTGAGGAAAATCTCATCTTGAGATTTTTAGTGAAACCGGGTCCAGGTATAATATATATTTACCTTTGGCCTGGTGTTTGTATGAGAACACTTCAATCAACCCGGTACGTTCGTAATACTGCAGTGTTTTCAAAGCCACATCGTTCAAACTCTCGTCAGCGTACATTATAATCTTATCCACAGCGAGATGTTTCATGGTTTCTACCCATTCGATGATTGTCTCGCTTGATATATTACCATACACAATCTTTGAACTAACACCTGCGATATACAGTATCATATATAATAAAAATAAGATTTTGAAAATATCAGCTCAATGAAATACAATATTATGTCTAAATACAACACAATGAATTTCTGGAAAAAACATTATTTTTACGAAAAGTTTTTTTTTCATTATGAACTTTAATGTTATAAATTTAATATTTTTGGATAATTATAACTATTATGAAGTTAAATTCAAATTTTCAGCACAAGAAGTTCGTAAAATACTGAGATAAATCGAACTAAAGTAGTCAATAAAACCACCCTGCCGTATTGGAATTCTTATATTTCCAATGGGAAATTACGATTTCCAACCTGTCAAATGTAACAAATCAAACTGGACGATTCTATTTTTAGATCAAATATGTTGTGAACTTGTAAAGTAGGGACGTGTGTACTGTGTGATTGAATGTGGGCATGCGTTTGTATATGAGTGCAGCGAAGGTGCTTATGCAAGTGTGTTTGTAAGTAGTAGTAGTAGTAATAGTAGTAGAGGTTGTAGTAGTAGTAATTGTAGTGGTGGTGGTGTTGGTGGTTGTGGTAGAAGAAGAAGTAGTGGTAGTAGTAGTAGTAGTAGTAGTAGTAGAAGTAGTAGTAGTAGTAGTAGTAGTAGTAGAAGTAGAAGTAGTAGCAGCAGTAGTAATAGCATTATTGGTAGTGGTAGTAGTAGTAGTAGTAGTAGTAGTAGTAGTTGTGGTGGTGGTGGTGTTAGTAGTAGTAGTAGTAGTAGTAGTAGTAGTAGTAGTAGTAGTAGTAGAAGTAGTAGTAGTAGTAGTGGTGGTGGTGGTGGTGGTGGTGGTAGTAGTAGTAGTAGTAATACTAGTGGTGGTGGTGGTGTTAGTACTGTAGTGGAAGTAGTATTATAGGTAGTAGTTGAAGCAGTAGTAACAATGGTGGTGGTTGTAGTCGTGAAAGAAGTAGTAGAAGTGGTGGTAGTGGTAATATTATTCGTAATAGTGTTGGTGGTAGTAGTAGTAGTATTATTAGTGGTGGTGGTTGTGGTGTTAGTAGTAGTAGTAGTAATATTAGTAACAGAAGTAGTGCTGGTGGTAGAGGTAGTAGTAGTAGTAGTAGTAGCAGTAGTGGTAGTAGTAGTAGTAGTAATAGTAGTAGTAGTAGTTGTGGTGGTGATGGTAGTAGAAGTTGTGTTGTTGATGGTGGCAGTAGTAGTACTTGTAGTAGCAGTAGTAGTATTGGTGGTGGTGGTGTAAGTAGTAGTAGTAGTGGTGGTGGTTGTGGTGGAGGGAGTAATTCTAATAGTAGTAGTAGCAGCAGTAGTGGTAGTGGTAGTAGAAGTAATAGTAGTAGTAGTAGTTGTAGTAGTGAGAGTAGTAGCAGTAGTGGTGATGGTGGTTGTGGTGGTGGTGGTAGTTGTGGTGGTAGTGGCAGTAGTTGTAGTAGTGGTGGTAGTAGAAATAGTAGTAGTGGTGGTGGTGGTGGTGTTGGTAGTAGTTGTAGTAGTAGTGGTGGTGGTAGTAGTCGTAGTAGTAGTAGTAGTAGTAATAGTAGTAGTAGTAGTAGTAGTAGTAGTAGTAGTAGTAGTAGTAGTGCTGGTGGTTGTGGCGGTAGTAGTATTATAAGTAGTGGTGGTGGTAGTAAAAGTGGTAGACGGTGGGTGTTGTGGTAGTAGTAGTAGTTCCAATAGTGGTTGTAGTAGTAGTAGTAGTATTAGTAGTGGTGGTGGTGGTGGTGGTTGTAGTTATAAAAGTGGTAGTAGTTGTAGTAGTAGTAGTAGTAGTGGTAGTAGTAGTAGTAGTAGTAGCAGTAGTAGTAGTAGTAGTAATTGTAGTAGTAGTAGTAGCAGTAGTGGTGGTGGTAGTAGTAGTTGTAGTTCTGGTGGTGGTGGTGGTAGTAGAAGAAGTAGCAGTTCTAGTAGTAGTACTAGTAGTAGTAGTAGTAGTAGAAGTAGGAGTAGTAGTAGTAGTAGTAGTAGTAGTAGTAGTAGTAGCAGCAGTAGTAGTAGTAGTAGTAGAAGTAGAAGTAGTAGTAGTAGTAGTAGTAGTAGTAGTGGTGGTGATAGTAATAGTAGTATTAATGGCGGTGGTAGTGGTAGTAGTAGTAATAGCAGTAGTAATAGTAGTAGTAATAGTGGTGGTGGTGTAGAAGAAGTAGTGGTAGTAGTAGAAGTAGCAGTTGAAGCAGTAGTAACTGTGGTGGTGGTTGTAGCAATAGTAGTACTGGTGGTTGTGGTGGTAATGTTATTATTAGTAGTGGTGGTGGTAATATTATCATTATTATTATTATTAGTAGTAGTAGAAGTAGTGGTGGTGATGATGGTGGTAATATTAGTAGAAGAAGAAGTGGTGGTGATCGTGGTAGTAGAAATAGTAGTAGTGGTTGTAATAGTGGTGGTTGTGCAGTAGTGGTGGTGGTAGTGGTGGTAATATTGTAAGTAGTAGTGGTGGTGGTGGTGGTGGTGGTGGTGGTAGTGGTATAAGAGGAAATGACAATGAACCGTAATGATGTATATAGATCACCAGAGAGACTGTGACTCTACCTAAATTACACAATTAAAGCACCAACGGCATGAGAACCACACGTTTGATACCTTAATTGCACACGAAATGCCTTACCTGCATGATAATCCTGCATGATAAGCACGTGTATGGTACATAAAATACACAAGACAGGCAACAACCGTATAAGAAAACCACAGGTTTAATACCTAAAACACCCAAGACAGGCAACAACGCCATGGTATGCACACGTTTAGTACCTAAATTACATTATTAAGGCACGAACAACATGAGAACCACAAGAGTGGTACCTAAATTACAAACGACATACGCTGCCAGCATAATAAGTACGTGTTTGGTACTTAAATTACACATGACAAGCACTAACTGCAGGAGACCCACACGTTTTATGCCTAATATACAACAGACAGGCACTAACACACTGATAACCACACGTTTGGTACCTACATTACAAAAGACAAGCACCAACGGCATGGAGACCACGCAATTGGTAGACATGCACCAATTGCATGATAAGCACATGTTTGTACCTAAATTATACAAGACAAGTGTTACTTGCATGATAAGCACATTACACGTTTTTGGTATTTAAATTATGCAAGGCAAGCACCAACTGTATGATAAGCAGACGTTTCGTATCTTCACTCGATACACAACATCCTTACTCGACTATATATTTTTCTTACTGGGCACTAGATTTTCTAATCTATATTAACCTTTACACAACATTCAAGATCCTTATTTGACACTATATTTTCATACGCAACACTAAATTTTCTCACTCTATAAATAACATGTTAACTGGACTATAGATTTCAATACTGGGCACAAGATTTCCTAATCTATATATACTCAACATACTTTCACGACATTCAATTTTTCTTATATGACTTTTTATTTTCATACGCGACACTACATTTTCTCAATCGATACTCAACATACGCGATACTACATTTTCTCACTCAATACTCAACATCTTTACATGACATTCAATTTTCTTATATGACACTGTATTTTCATATGCACATAGATTTTCTCACTCGATAATCAACATTCTAACGCGACATTCAATTTCCTTATATGACACTATATTTTCATATGCGACACTATAATTTCTCACTTGATACTCAACATCCTTACACGATATTCAATTGTCTTATATGGCGCTATATTTTCATACGCGACACTACATTTTCTCACTTAATCTCAACATCCTTAAAGGACATTCAATTTTCTTATATGACACTCTATTTTCATACGTTTTTCTTGATACACATCATCCTTACTCAATATAGATTTTTCTTACTGGGCACTAGATTTCCTAATCTATATATATTCAACATCCTTACACAACATTCAATTTCTTTTTTGACTCTATATTTTCATACGCAACACTAAATTTTCTCACTTGATACACATCATTCTTACTCGACTGTAGATTTTAATACTGGGCACTATATTTCCCAATCTATATACATGTATACTCAACATCCTTTCACTACATTCAATTTCCTTATTTGACACTATATTTTCATACGCGACACTAGATTTTCTCACTCGATACTCAACATCCTTACACGACAATATTGACATACGTGACACTATATTTTCTCATTCAATACACTACATCCTTACTCAATATTGATTTTTCTGACTGGGCACTACATTTTCTAATCTATATATATTCAACATTCTTCAACCACATTCAAATTTTTATTTGACTGTATATTTTCATATGCGACACTAGATTTTCTTACTCGATACACTACATCCTTAGTCAATATAGATTTTTCTTACTGGGCACTATATTTTCTAATCTATATATATTCAACATCCTTCCACGACATTCAAATTTCTTATTTGGCTGTATATTTTCATACGCGACACTAGATTTTCTCACTCGATACATAACATCCTTACACAACCATTTATTTTTCTTACTGGTCGCTGGATTTGATGTAACGCCTTGATGGTGTCAAATTAAACATAAATTACTCATCAAAAGCACTCGTTAATTCCTTCAGCATATTAACCTTTATTTAAAAAATGTTTTGAATTTCCCTAATTTTCATTGTTTAAGGAAAATTAGTATTTCTATTAAAGCAAAAAGGATTTGTATGTTGGCAAATTGACGATTAGATTATTACAAATTAAACAAATGCCTGGATTTAATCTCTTATATTCCCCTCAAAACACAATGAAAAGTATATATTTATATGTTTTTGTTAAATTATATATTAAACTTGCAATTCTTAAAGGTCATAAAATAAAATAAAATAATGAACATTGTTTACTTAGGGTCCAGATTTTTCAAAACGGTGCATGCGTAGAAACAAATGCGACGAAATATTTATTTTCGGAAATGGATACATTTTGAAGGAATATTTGTCAAATTAAGCTTATTAAGATAACTTTTAAAGTATCGGCGATTAAAAATATAGTATACAAAATGGTTATTGTAAAGAATTCATATTGGTATTTTTAATATCTTTCTAGAATTAAGGTTTTGAAAAGAACCATTTGACGCCGAAAAATATACATTGCTCGGAAATGAGTAAATGTTGGATGACTTTTTTTCTGATAAAAATTATATTGGTAACTTTGACAATATGACCGATTGAAAATGTATTATATCAAATGAGTTTTCATGTTTATTTCTTGAGTATCTTTCGAGAATTAAGGTTTCAAAAGGAACCCATTGACAATAAAACCGCACAGTTTTGTCAATATTGATCGATTTTGAATGCGATCTTAAACATTTTATTGGACGAAATATTTTTTTTACCTTTACCAATTTGAAGTTTAGGTATTATGAAACAAATAATTTAAATATCAATTTATAACTTATAGTAACACAAGCTAAATAAGTTTCATTATACACTCATAAAGCGTGGACTTTCCGTAGTGCGTGTGAATCTAACGTGACACCGGCACTTTCCAATTAAAAAACACCGATATAAATTGGAACCCTCCAATTGGTAAACCTCGGTTCCAATTGGCCAATTCTAAAAATAGATTTCCGTTTCCAATTTGGCAATTAAAGGTTAGAAATTAGAAATTCCAAGTTGGAAATTTAACTTTTAAGCTTGGACAAAGCGAAAGCATGCATTTTTGGGTTCTTTAGATTATAATTGTGACATCAATCGGCAATTCATAATGCTTTTCATTACCGTTTTTTGATCGCACAGTCGTATTCTTCAAATTGCGATATTTGTCAATAAAAATAACGAAAGATAAAAAAAAGGTAGACATTCACACTGTGTTGTGTTTCTATTATACTGAACGGAACAGCTAACCCCCAACTTTCAAATATCTTCGTCAAATATGAAGTAGCACTATTATAGTATGAGATTAACAGACAATTATGTATTTTTCATAGCATAAATGTTCTTTCTTATTCGAGATCAAATGTCAAAGAAATTGCATTGATACATTTTGGCGGGTTAGCTATTCCGTTCAGTATGTTTTGTATGTCAGCACATATGCAATGATTTCGTTATTGTGTATTCTCTTATTCAGCATTTTCATGACCCCTTATATAAAAACTGATAGAATAGATAATCAGTAAAATGACATAAAAGAGCACAAAGAATGTTACCAAAAATACATTATAGTTCATAATTTAGGTAAATGTAAGTTCTTATAAACTACCTCCCTTTACATTAAAATAAAGTTGCATTATATCGAAGTCAAACCAGTTTTTTTTTGTAGACTTTTGATTATTTAGTTTCCGACTCAGTTGCAGATTAAAGTTATGACGTTCGTGATAAACACGACTAACTAGGTATTGATATGACTTTTCAAGTACAAGGAGCAGTCTTTCTCTGACCCATGAAGCTTAACATAACTTTGTCATGCATGAAAAAAACAGCAACTTTTTTCACATTTGTATATACTTGTACTCAAAAATAGCGGAAGTTACGTCGTTCAGTATATATAATCGCACAAAGGAGTTGAATAGGAATTTAAAAACAACTAAATACAATTAAAAGCAACGAGTAACGTTTTTGATCAAGATGTCCCGTGTTATGTGACAATCTGTTATCAAATATGACTTACCCAGTTTTCCCGTTTCCTTCAGAGGATAGAAAGGCTTAACATAAGGAATATCAGCGTCCAAACACGTTGTATTGCCAGTTACTAACGAAACTTCTGTTGGTAAGTTTGTAGCGTTTTGTTTTGGAATAGCAAACGCAAAGTAAAAATCTGGTATAGTCGCGGCTTGGTTAGTGTGCGTTACTTTTCTTGCACTGGATGTGCTGATAAATCCGTCCATATACTTAATACAACAACTGACATTTCTTTTAGATTCCTGAATAAATTTCTTCAACCACTGCCCATAAATCATAAGTTCATCCCAAACAGAGGAATCGGACGAATTACAGATCGCTGCACCGAAAAGGTAAAAGTGTTTAAAGTTGCTCCTTCCACTTTTATGCACCGGCTTTTTAATCCATTTCCCATGGTCAAAGTAGAACTTATCGTCAACTGGGCGAAATGAATTCTTAACTTGAAACATTGTTTTGATATTAACATCTGTGCCTGAACGATGACTCATTTGCAAGTCAACGATATTTGATTGGTTATCGTGATTATCAAACCAGCCAATACGATGGAGCAACTGCAACTGCAAAACATAAAACACAGATGTGATATTTTCAGTTATAAGATCCGGATAAAATATTTTTTTTTTTATGAAAAAATTTAATATATATGGCCGTAGCATACATAATGAACGATATAATTATGATAATTATGGAATTCTGTTATTAATCGGTCAATTTGGTTCCGTTGTATTTCGATGCACGACGTGTATGCTGAGAACCACACTGTTTAGAATGGATAAAGATAGTCGTGAGGCCTCGAGAGGTGGTTGCATCAACATCACAAGACATGGAAAGGTATGGGGTTTGATACAATATCGTATATAGATTTGAGCATAACTGTGTCATTGCAGGCTTCTTTTTAGCAGTGTAGTATCTGTACAAAATGACAGTTAAACGGTTGCGCGCCACAGAACGATCTTTTATGTTAACTGGTCAACGAGCTTTCATTATTGAGGCATGTGTATACGATGGTTTATAACATCGAACTACCGAGCACTCGTTTTATGATATTGAGCTGACTGGTCTAGTGAACGCTCGTTATTGAGTGAGCTGCATTGAGCTACTGAACGTTCGTTTATATCAGTGAGATATTGAGCGATCGTTTATAAAATACATTGAACTACTGAACGTTTGTTTATGTCAGTGAGATATTGAGAGTTCGTTTATGCATCATATTGAGCTACTGATCGTTCGTTTATGTCAGTGAGAGATTGATCGTTCGTTTATAAATCACATTGAGCTACTGAGCGTTCGTTTATGTCAATGAGATATTGAGCGATCGTTTATAAATAACATTGAGCTACTGAGCGTTTGTTTATGTCAGTGAGATTTTGAGCGTTCATTTGTGTCAGTGAGATATTGAGCGTTCGTTTATAAACCACATTGAGCTACTGAGCGTTCACAGTGGCATATAATATCAAATATCTGGCCGAATGACTCGTGTGTGATATAAATATGTTAGCATATAAAATGATTAGCTGATTCTCCGTTTATATTTGATGGGCCCACACCAATCATTTACACCAATCAAAGCACTCATTTACTTTGAGCAGATCGAAATTGTGATACTAGTATTGTTCTTGCTGTGTGTATTTAAATATATTACGCTACCATTTATTAGTGTACTGCACACTGCAGGTAAGATACATAGCTCCTCTCCCATAATACATTACAGTTTATATAAACCATCACTTATCTCTCATCGCTAAGGTCGTACGTTCTAGTCCCGCTCACTCCAAAAACTGTATGTGGCAAAGTTTACCAGTTACTTGCGGAAGGACGGATGTTCAACTAGATATGCCACATATAACCAGGAATGTGTTGAAAGTTGCGTTAAATCCCATCAAAACAATAACCAAAATACATGACTCCTTATGTTTAGTATTATACAACACCAATAATTGTTAACCTCTTGGGTTATGGCATGTTGAATTTAAACACAATACAGATTATAATGATAACATTTACACAAATTTAATACGTGACTGTAATAATAAAACGTAATCTGTTTGAGGCTGTCTATCGACAATATCATCGGTCCAATGCTAACACAAAGCATTTACAAAACCCAACACTCCTCGGTGTCGTATAACAGTATCACATAAGAACGGTCTGCATTTAGCGGCAAAATGTGTACATTTATTTATAATTAGTGAATGGAGTTTAAAGCCATTTTCAACACATTTCAGGTTATATATGGCATATCAAGTGTTTTGTTGTGGAGAAAATCCTCAGAATAAATCTGAGAAGAACCATCGCCCGTCTGCAAGATAGAAGGCCTATCTAAGTAATTAAGGATGAGGGTTATGGTACACACAAGTTATAGGATGAGGGTTATGGTACACAACAGTTATAGGATGAGGGTTATGGTACACAAAAGTTATAGGATGAGGGTTATGGTACACAAAAGTTATAGGATTAGAATTATGGTACACAAAAGTTATAGGCTTAAAGGGATTATATTGGCAAGTAACACAAACACGCTGTTAATCCAAACTTTTCCTGTATGCAGTGTGCACAAAATAATGCTTATGTATTGACGTATAACCTTTATTTACTTGAAAGTTATCAAATCAACGGTAATTGAATATTGACCAAAACTTTAATACATCCCGCATTAAAGTATTGCGCAATATTTACATTGAACTCCGTAAACCTCCCGAACGAAGATTCGAAAACGAGATCGGGAACGAGTCTTCACGATGTTATCCGATGATTGATCGGATACCCGAAAGCGGTTCGTTAAAAACGGCAAATGTAAACAAAAACAAAAACGTGGCTTCAGAAACCCGATGTTTGTAGTAAAGAGGTTATGCAATTAGACACTTCAAACACGTATATCTCTAAGTTGTAAGTGTATCTTCATGCTGGGCGTGTGCATTTAGGACAGGGAATTGACGGCAATATGCCAATATAATCCCTTTAAATGCAAAAATGCAATGAATGTATTTAGAGGGAAAATTATTGAATCGAAACACCAATAGCTCAAACGTATGCTCATGGCATGGGCCTACTGCACAGCAAGTTTCATTTGAATTGGTTTAAAACTGTGAGAAAAGATGAGTCCACAAGCTTGTTGGCCCATAACTCAATAAAATATCATCAGATGAGAACACCAAGATCACATGCTCTTGTCCAGATCATTGTGCCAGCTGTAAAGCAAGTTTCATCGAAACTGGCTTAAAATTGTGGGAGAAGTTGCGTCTGGATGGTAATTGACCAAACGTGTTAAAATTCAAATTGAAAGAACAAACGACCATGACTCACTGAAACAATGTTTTATCGGAACGCTCACACCACAAGTATCCATTCATCCGACATGTTCTGGTCCAAAATATAGCGTTAAATCTAAGTTGAAAATAGGGCTGCAACTTAAGTAAAGATAATTTAACTGAAAGGCCAATACATCAGGCACATGTTCAGAACATATATTTGCTGTACAACAAGTTCCATTTGAATCGGGTTAAAACAGTTGGTCCAGAGAATGAGGTAAGATTTATGTTAAAATAACAAAGGGCCATAACTTCAATTGAATTAATTTAATTTGATTGTCAAGACCACAGGCACATGTTCAGATCATGGATTTGCAAGTTTCATTTAATTCGGGTTAAACTGTAGGATGAGTTGTGTCTGTAATGATGTTGGTCAAAAACGTGACGAACAGGCGGACAGACGGATCGCTCTAACGGAAGGGTATCTACGTGACATCTATACGAAACTGATTACTTGTATGGTTAGTAAGTAGGATATCGGCAAATGATGTAATTTATTAATATAAAATCAATTATTTAAAATGATACAAATGCAACGTCATTTTACGTTAGGCGTTATCAGAATGGAGTTTTTGCATCATAGGGCAACTGTTGTTCTGAAGATAATAAAATATACATTAAGTAACGAACATAGCTATTGAAATGCGCAAACCAATCTGAATTAAGAAAACTCTGCGTTTATATACTAGCGGAAAAAAGAAACTGTGCATGGGTATAATATGCTATAACTTAGGAGATATATAAGAAATCGCAAACACAATTTCAACAGGTTTTTATCTGACCTTTATTTAACACCAGCTCAGTTGATATGGTTATTGCATCAGCAGCGTCTTGGATAGAGATCAGTTTTCAGAGACGTTCTCTAAACAAAGTTCATCTCATCAATACCGTGTATGTCCTGCATTGGAATCGATGCGTGCTTAGCAACGACGCCTCATTGATGCAACAAGTGTGCTGCAAAAATGCCTGGGGAATACCTTTCCAGATTCTCACAAGCGCACGTGACAGGTCAGGTAACGTCAACAGGTGATTTTGGAGGCAAAGTAAGCGACTCTGCATCTCATCCCACATATGTTCTATAGGCGACATATCCGGTGACATTGCAGATCAGAGCAGCACATTCACATTGTTCTGAATCAAGAAGTCGGTGACGACCCGCGCAACGTGCGGGCGAGCGTTATCCTGTTGCAGCGTGGCGTTACGTTGCTGCACAATGGAAGGAAGTGAGGCAGTATGATTTCGTCACGGTATCTGATGCCTGAAAGTGTGCCGTCCACAACCAACAGAGCTGTTCTGCCACAGGATGAGATGCCACCCCACACCGTGACACTACCTCCGCCAAATGGACGTCGTTGAATCACACAACTGTCATGGAAACGTTCACCAACACGACGGTACACTCTAGAACGACCGTCGCTGCTGTCGAGATGAAACCTGGCCTCATCCGTGAAAAGAACACGTGCCCAGTCCTGTTACGAGAAGTGTATGTGTCGTTTACACCAGTCAAATCGTGCTACACAATGACGTTGCTGGAGAGCAGGACGTATGGCTGGACGTCGTGGACGTATGCCTCGTTCAAGCAATCGATTACGTACCGTTCGGGACTAATTCTTCTAAGGCCAGGAATACTTCTAGCCGTCAAAGTAGCAGTTCTGAGTCGTTCTCGGAAATGAACGACCCGGATGTACGTATCCTGGCGATTAGACATTACGCGTGGACGTCCTGACCGACGCTTGTCTCTGGTGGTCCCAAACTGTTGGTACCGTCTCCACAAGGCGTATATAGTATTTCGGTGCACACCAAATTGTCTGGCAACGTCAGTATGACGTACACCAGCTTCAATCATGCCTACGGCGCGGCATCTGTCAGTTTCATTAAACCGTGGTATGGCGTATCAAAGACGTTTTTCAAAATTATGCTGGTTTTGTGTCTTACAGGTATCAACACTATGCTTTTACACAGGTTTAGGCGACAAACGTGTTTGCGATTGACTACTGGCCGGAAAAAACGTGAAAACGAAGACGTTGGCCAGACAGACAAACTACCTGTGCAACTCATGCACTGACCAGTGTAAATGACAGAAGGGGATACACAACTTACCTGTGTAAAGTTTCAAGCTTTAATTTATAAAATTGAGCGATACATGAACATTTTACTCATGCACAGTTTCTTTTTTCCGCTAGTATATATACAAATAAATCCTTATTATCGATACTTATTGTATAAATCATAACAATACTCCATACATGTTTTAAAACGACTTGTATTCCTTGCAGTCTAAATTCGCGTAATACGTTTTCTTCAAACTATTCAATTTCTTTGAATACCACTATTTTATATTTTATACTCCAACTCAGGAGTGGTACACGACTATCGTCTATGGACTAGTAAAACATATTGTAATTGTAACTAACATTTGAACAAAATTATTACGCTAATTTGCAAACGACTTATTGTGACCAAAAATAAATCAATTATTTAGATCTGTGGATAAAGGGAACTATTTCGCTTTGAAAGATCACAAACATGCGCGACAACCCATAGCGACAAGCTCCTCTCCCATTGGACCGAATTTTGTTAATGTTTGGATAATGTACCAAACCATTAACAATGACGCTAAACATCGTGAACTCCATGCAAATTAATAAACCTATATATTATATTATATTGAACATTGCCATACGAACTATGTTAAAAAGTCATGCATATTATCACTTGCCATGTATTAATAACATATATATGTTTGTAATTAAGAAAAATATACATGGGCCATGTTTGGCTTAATAAACGAATACACCTATATACAATGTATATTTAAAAGTTTTCCTTTGAACCATTCACTTTTTAATAATTTACTGCTATAATATTAATGTAGGCATTATGTGAATAAAGTCTTGTTTAAACTTTTTAGTGAAATAATATCAAAATTAGAATACCTTTGATAACGAATCCAATGGCAGTTTTACTGTGAACACCGACACTATCGAAATACGTAATATTGCAAATGATATGATTCCGAACAAAATCCACTTTTTATTGAAATACCCCATAATGGTTACACAATTGAAAAAGTTAATGATATTTAATTTTTATCAAACAGTTGTTATTTTGTTTTGCGATCACCTAGTTAAAAGTATAAAGCACGTCTTTTTTATCCGCAGTGAAATCACGTTATAACACAATATCTGGTTTCATAATGTTTACAACGTGTATACGTGGGGTATCAGTTCACGTTTTATTGTTCATTGGAATGTTAATATTGAAAATAAGTATGCATTAGACAATTTTCGGTAAGTTTTGCTGAAAAAGGTGCCATAGCTCCTGACATGTGCTATACAGTTACACACCGAATATCAATTAAATACTGTGAAATCATTAATTTTCGTGCGGTACTAATTTTCGTGGATTTCGTGGGAAGCCCAGACAACGAAATCAAATACCCATGAACTTGCGAGATGTGTTATAATTTATTGTATATCAATAAAATGTCAGAGTTGCTAAAAATCGACCGTCACTTGAAGCAAAATGCTATCGAGTTGAAACAATGTGACGTATAAGACTACGGTAAACATAGTAAAAAAAGTGTAAAACTTTGTAAAAGGACAATATGCGTGCGTACAAAGAAAACTACAACATCAGTTTTAAGTGAAGTAATATCTTTTATTTAGTGGTATTTTTATATTATTCTATAATTGTTTCTCTTTATTAGAATATTCTGGCCAGCCTACACACTGCAGTCGGTGTGTGCGCCCATGTTACCGAGCCTCGATGACCGCTCTCTAGATGAGCCACGCTCAAAAACTTGGTCTCCCTGGGCAGGCCAGAGGGTGTAGCAGACACCTGCAATGTCCACTGAAACCCTGTTGTTTGCCAAAGGAGGAAATTGGCGGCGGGGCGAGATGCCGTCATTTCGCCTTTAGTCGGCCCAAACAGCCTACATACTGCGGTCTGGTGTGTGCGCCTATGTTACCGAGCCTCGATGACCGATTTCTGGATGAGCCATGCTCAACAACTTGGTCTCCCTGGGCAGGCCACAAGGTGTAGCAGACACCTGCGTTGTCAATTGGAATCCTGTTGTTTGGCAACGGCGGAAATTGGCGCCAGGGTGAGATGCCGTCTTTTCGCCTTTCGTCGGCCCAAACAGCCTACATACTGCGGTCTGGTGTGTGCGCCCATGTTACCTAGCCTTGATGACCGACTTCTAGATGAGCCATGCTTAAAAATTAGGTCTCCCTGTGCAGGCCAGAGGGTGTAGTAGACACCTGCGTTGTCCATTGAAACCCTGTTGTTTGGCAGCGGCGGCAATTGGCAGCGGGGCGAGATGCCGTCTTTTCACCTTTAGTCGGCCCAAACAGCCTACATACTGCGGTCTGGTGTGTGCGCCCATGTTACCGAGCCTCGATGACCGATTTCCAGATGAGCCACGCCCAAAAACTTGATCTCCGGGAACAGGCCAGATTGGTGTAGCAGGCACCTGTGTTGTCCATTGAAACCATGTTGTTTGGCAGCGGCGGAAATTTGCGGCGGGGTGAGATGCCGTCTTTTCGCCTATAGTCGGCCCAAACAGCCTACATACTGCAGCTTGGTGTGTGCGCCCATGTTATCGAGCCTTGATGACCGACTTCTAGATGAGCCACGATCAAAAACTTGGTCTCTCTGCGCAGGCCAGAGGGTGTAGCAGACACCTGCGTTGTCCATTGAAACCCTGTTGTTTGGTAGCGGCGGAAATTTGCGGCGGGGCGAGATGCCGTCATTTCACCTTTAGTCGTCCTAAACAGCCTACAGACTGCAGTCTGGTGTGTGCGCCCATGTTACCGAGCCTCGATGACCGACTTCTGGATGAGCCACACTCAATAACTTTATCTCCCTGGGCAGGCCTGAGAGTGTAGCAGACACCTGTGTTGTCCATTGGAATCCTGTTGTTTGGCAATGGCGGAAATTGGCGCCGGGGCGAGATGTCGTCATTTCGCCTGAGTCGGCCCAAACAGCCTACAGACTGCAGTCTGGTGTGGGCTCCCATGTTACCGAGCCCCGATGACCGACTTCTAGATGAGCCACGCTCAAAAATGTGGTCTCCCTGGGCAGGCCTGAGAGTGTAGCAGACACCTGTGTTGTCCATTGGAACCCTGTTGTTTGGCAATGGCGGAAATTGGCGCCGGGGCGAGATGTCGTCTTTTCGCGTGAGTCGGCCCAAACAGCCTACAGACTGCAGTCTAGTGTGGGCGCCCATGTTACCGAGTCTCGATGAACGACTTCTAGATGAGCCAGGCTCAAAAACGTGGTCTTCCTGGGCAGGCCAGAGGGTGTAGCAGACATCTGAATTGTCCATTGAAATCCTGTTGTTTGCCATCGGCAGAAATCGGCAGCGGTGCGAGATGCAGTCTTTTCGTCTTTAGTCGGCCCAAACAGCCTACAGACTGCAGGTTGATGTGTGCACCCATGTTACCGAGCCTCGATAACCGACTTCTGGATGAGCCATGCTCAACAACTTGGTCTCCCTGGGCAGGCCAGATGGTGTAGCAGACAACTGCGTTGTCCATTGGAACTCTGCTGTTTGGCAACGGCGGCAATTATCGCCGGGGCGAGATGCCGTCTTTTCGCCTGAGTCGGCCCAAACAGCCTACAGACTGCAGTCTTGTGTGTGCGCCTATGTTACCGAGCCTCGATGAACGACTTCTAGATGATCCACGCTCAAAAACTTGGTCTCCCTGGGCAGGCCAGAGGGTGTAGCAGACAACTGCGTTGTCCATTGAAACCCTGTATCTCGCCCTACCGCCAATTTCCACCGCTTCAAAACAACTGGCTTTCAATGGACATCGCAGGTGTCTGATACACACTCTGGCATGCCCAGGGAAACCGGCTTTTTGGCGTGGTTCATCTAGAAGTCGGTCATCGAGGCTCGGTAACATGGGCGCCCACACCAGACTGCAGTCTGTAGTCTGTTTGGGCCGACTCAGGCGAAAAGACTGCATCTCGCCACGGTGCCAATTTCCGCCGCTGCCAAACAACAGTGTTCCAGTGGAAAACGCAGGTGTCTGCTACATCCTTTGGCCTGCCCGGGGAGACCAAGCTTTTGAGCGTGGTTCATCTAGAAGTCGGTCATCGAGGCTCGGTAACATGGGCGCACACACACCAATCTGCATTCTGTAGGCTGTTCGGGCCGACTAAAGCGAAAAGACTGTATTTCGCCCCGGTGCCAATTTCCACCTTTGCAAAACAACAGGGTTCCAATGGACAACGCAGGTGTCTGCTACACCCTCAGGCCTGCCCATGGAGACCAAGATTTTGAGCGTGGATCATCTAGAATTCGGTCATCGAGGCTTGGTAACATGGGCGCACACACCAGACTGCAATCTGTAGGCTGTTTGGGCCGACTCATGCGAAAAGACTGCATCTCGCCCCGATGCCAATTTCCGCCGTTGCCAAACAACAGGGTTCCAATGGTCAACGCAGGTATCTGCTTCCCGCTTTTGAGTGTGTGTCAAACAGAACGCCTGTACGAGTTGTTTAACTTTTGTGTCTTTTGCAAGGCTAGCCTGTTTCCCGCCAATTTGGGGCGAACCGTCGAGGCTTGTGGGGCCTTCGCGGCACACACAAATACACCCTCTTGGCGAACACCTGGGTTCTTTGGCGCACTCCCAGCCGCTAGTAGGCAGTCTGGGCTACATTTAGAGGGCAATCTTTTGAGTGTGTGTCAAACAGAACGCCTGTACGAGTTGTTGAACTTTTGTGTCTTTTGCAAGGCTAGCCTGTTTCTCGCGCGTTTTGGGCGAACCGGCGACGCTTGGGCGCCTTCGCGGCACACACAAATACACCCCCTTGGCGAACACCTGAGTTCTTTGGCGCACTCCCAGCCGCTAGTAGGCAGTCTGGGCTACATTTAGAGGGCAAGCTTTTGAGTGTGTGTCAAACAGAACGCCTGTACGAGTTGTTTAACTTTTGTGTCTTTTGCAAGGCTAGCCTGTTTCTCGCGCGTTTTGGGCGAACCGGCGACGCTTGGGCGCCTTTGCGGCACACACAAATACACTAATTGCTAGTATGGATATGTTTATTGTGCTATGGTGTGAACATCTGTATTACTATTTTGGGTGTTTAAATTATGCCATGATTATGCAATGATGGTATGTCTGTAATTATATTATGGATTTGTATATTATGCCACGATGGGTACGTCTGTATTGCTGTGATTATTGTGTCTATAGTGCCGTGGGTACATAATGCATTGTGTGTATATTGTGCCATGACGATGTGTGTAGTGTCATGAGGTGTACGTATATATTGTATGAATATTGCACAACAAATGCACGTCTATATTGTACGAATAATCCGCGACGATGGCATGTCTATATTGATATAATAGATGTGTATATAATGACATAATGGGTACGTCTGTATTGCTCTCATGGGTCCGTATATAATACCGTGGTGAGTACTCCTGTATTGCTGTCATAATTGTGTATATAGTACATGATAGGCAAGTTTGTATTGCTATTTTAGATGTGTGTATGTGCCATGGTGGTGTGTATATAATACCATGTTGGGTACGTCTGTATTGCTATCATGGATGTGTATAAAGTTCATGATAGGTACGTTTGTATTGCTATTATGGGTGTGTATAAAGTTCATGATAGGTACGTTTGTATTGCTATTATGGGTGTGTATAAAGTACATGATAGGTACGTTTGTATTGCTATTATGGGTGTGTATATAGTACATGATAGGTACATTTGTATATAATACCATGTTGGGTACGTCTGTATTGCTATCATGGATGTGTATATAGTACATGATAGGTACGTTTGTATTGCTATTATGGGTGTGTATAAAGTACATGATAGGTACGTTTGTATTGCTATTATGGGTGTGTATATAGTACATGATAGGTACATTTGTATATAATACTATGTTGGGTACATCTGTATTGCTATCATGGATGTGTATAAAGTTCATGATAGGTACGTTTGTATTGCTATTATGGGTGTGTATAAAGTACATGATAGGTACGTTTGTATTGCTATTATGGGTGTGTATATAGTACATGATAGGTACATTTGTATATAATACCATGTTGGGTACGTCTGTATTGCTATCATGGATGTGTATATAGTACATGATAGGTACGTTTGTATTGCTATTATGGGTGTGTATATAGTACATGATAGATACATTTGTATTGCTATTATGGGTGTGTGTATTGTACCATGGTGGTGTGTATATAATACCATGTTGGGTACGTTTGTATTGCTATCACGGATTTGTATATAGTACATGATAGGTACGTTTGTATTGCTATTATGGGTATGTGTATTGTACCATTGTGGTGTGTATATAATGACATGATGGGTACGTCTGTTTTGATATCATGGGTGTGTGTATATAGTGCCATGGTGTGTACATCAGTATTACTATGTTGGGTGTTTAAATTATGCCATGATGGGTACGTCTGTTTTGCTATCACGGGTGTGTATATAGTACATGATAGGTACGTCTGTATTGCCATTATGGATGTGTGTATTATGCCATTGAGCGTACGTTCTTTATTTAATTATATAATCGTTAGATTTAAGCATATAGATTCAACACAATACAATTTTTATTTTTCACTCATTTATAAACGTGTTGTGATTTTACCCAATGGGTAGTAATGAAAATGCATGTAGGGTGGCTAGCGAAATTTTTTACAATAGAAATCATCACGTTTTGATGGCACATGTGTTTAAAAGTTATCCATTGATGTTTTATTTGCTGATGTTTCTTAAACGACTAAATTTTACAATCGCAAATGTTTTGAATCATTGCAATAATATAGCAGTTGAAAGTATTTTAAAAGTAAGATTTACCATTGTAATTACTTTGTTAGTGCTCATGTCTGGAGATGCAGAGTTAAATCCTGGACCCTTCCCAGAAAATAGACAACACTGTTTTTCATTTTTACATTTAAACATACGTAGTATCCGAAACAAACTAAAGTATATAAAGCAACATTTTTTGGACTTCGATATTACTTGTTTTACAGAATCTCATTTAACGGCCGATATTACTGTGATTGATTTACACGGATACTCTGAACCATTTCGTAAAGATAACACTGCACACTCTAGTGGACTTCTAAGTTATATATCGACTAAGCTTATGTCGAAACGAATATTTAGAATGTCCTCTTGTTGATATTATATGGATAGAGGTTCAAAATGTGTTATATGTGGAAACAGATTACTAGAAGCATATATATAATATAGTTACTTACTTTGTATTGTGAGTGTGTTAGCAGCTAGTTAGGATCACCCTATAATGTTGATTTACAACTCAGCAAAAATATTTTTAATCACATGAATTTTATGCTAACCATATAATTATGTACTGTTTATGTTTTGTGTGCCGTTGTTATGACTAGGTATTTTACCAAACAAACTATTGTTTATTATTGAAATATAACTACATGTATGTATAATTTAGAACATTTAAAATAAAATTTACAACGAAAATTAATTTAGACTGGAAATATTTATTTTAACCTATTGCAGCTAATGAATTAATTATGGAATTGTTTAAATACAATATTTTGTCATTCTAATGTGGATGCAGGCACATACATTTTAAGCCAGAAATTATATTTCACATCTTTGAACACCTACAGTTTTTACCAACACTTATAAATACTGCTTGCATTTTTTTCAACACATAACCAGTTATATATGACACATTTTAATGGAGGACACCACCCAATTCATATCTAAGAATGTAAGAAAATCCATGTCCTATCACAAGTTACTGCCATTATCAACTTTATAGCAAATAACCCTGGATTGTGCTGATGAACTCGTTAATATGGGATCCCACCTGCTTCGATGGGAGAGCAGTCCTGCTCATTTAACAAAATCTATACTTGTGAAGTTTTACTCCTTGGGGAATAAATTGGTGTGTGGTCGATCTGCTTATTCATGAAACATCTCTACAGTCGAATACATTAGAACTCTAGAACGACCGTCGCTGCTGTCGAGATGAAACCTGGCCTCATCCGTGAAAAGAACACGTGCCCAGTCCTGTTACGAGAAGTGTATGTGTCGTTTACACCAGTCAAATCGTGCTACACAATGACGTTGCTGGAGAGCAGGACGTATGGCTGGACGTCGTGGACGTATGCCTCGTTCAAGCAATCGATTACGTACCGTTCGGGACTAATTCTTCTAAGGCCAGGAATACTTCTAGCCGTCAAAGTAGCAGTTCTGAGTCGTTCTCGGAAATGAACGACCCGGATGTACGTATCCTGGCGATTAGACATTACGCGTGGACGTCCTGACCGACGCATGTCTCTGGTGGTCCCAAACTGTTGGTACCGTCTCCACAAGGCGTATATAGTATTTCGGTGCACACCAAATTGTCTGGCAACGTCAGTATGACGTACACCAGCTTCAATCATGCCTACGGCGCGGCATCTGTCAGTTTCATTAAACCGTGGTATGGCGTATCAAAGACGTTTTTCAAAATTATGCTGGTTTTGTGTCTTACAGGTATCAACACTATGCTTTTACACAGGTTTAGGCGACAAACGTGTTTGCGATTGACTACTGGCCGGAAAAAACGTGAAAACGAAGACGTTGGCCAGACAGACAAACTACCTGTGCAACTCATGCACTGACCAGTGTAAATGACAGAAGGGGATACACAACTTACCTGTGTAAAGTTTCAAGCTTTAATTTATAAAATTGAGCGATACATGAACATTTTACTCATGCACAGTTTCTTTTTTCCGCTAGTATATATACAAATAAATCCTTATTATCGATACTTATTGTATAAATCATAACAATACTCCATACATGTTTTAAAACGACTTGTATTCCTTGCAGTCTAAATTCGCGTAATACGTTTTCTTCAAATTATTCAATTTCTTTGAATACCACTATTTTATATTTTATACTCCAACTCAGGAGTGGTACACGACTATCGTCTATGGACTAGTAAAACATATTGTAATTGTAACTAACATTTGAACAAAATTATTACGCTAATTTGCAAACGACTTATTGTGACCAAAAATAAATCAATTATTTAGATCTGTGGATAAAGGGAACTATTTCGCTTTGAAAGATCACAAACATGCGCGACAACCCATAGCGACAAGCTCCTCTCCCATTGGACCGAATTTTGTTAATGTTTGGATAATGTACCAAACCATTAACAATGACGCTAAACATCGTGAACTCCATGCAAATTAATAAACCTATATATTATATTATATTGAACATTGCCATACGAACTATGTTAAAAAGTCATGCATATTATCACTTGCCATGTATTAATAACATATATATGTTTGTAATTAAGAAAAATATACATGGGCCATGTTTGGCTTAATAAACGAATACACCTATATACAATGTATATTTAAAAGTTTTCCTTTGAACCATTCACTTTTTAATAATTTACTGCTATAATATTAATGTAGGCATTATGTGAATAAAGTCTTGTTTAAACTTTTTAGTGAAATAATATCAAAATTAGAATACCTTTGATAACGAATCCAATGGCAGTTTTACTGTGAACACCGACACTATCGAAATACGTAATATTGCAAATGATATGATTCCGAACAAAATCCACTTTTTATTGAAATACCCCATAATGGTTACACAATTGAAAAAGTTAATGATATTTAATTTTTATCAAACAGTTGTTATTTTGTTTTGCGATCACCTAGTTAAAAGTATAAAGCACGTCTTTTTTATCCGCAGTGAAATCACGTTATAACACAATATCTGGTTTCATAATGTTTACAACGTGTATACGTGGGGTATCAGTTCACGTTTTATTGTTCATTGGAATGTTAATATTGAAAATAAGTATGCATTAGACAATTTTCGGTAAGTTTTGCTGAAAAAGGTGCCATAGCTCCTGACATGTGCTATACAGTTACACACCGAATATCAATTAAATACTGTGAAATCATTAATTTTCGTGCGGTACTAATTTTCGTGGATTTCGTGGGAAGCCCAGACAACGAAATCAAATACCCATGAACTTGCGAGATGTGTTATAATTTATTGTATATCAATAAAATGTCAGAGTTGCTAAAAATCGACCGTCACTTGAAGCAAAATGCTATCGAGTTGAAACAATGTGACGTATAAGACTACGGTAAACATAGTAAAAAAAGTGTAAAACTTTGTAAAAGGACAATATGCGTGCGTACAAAGAAAACTACAACATCAGTTTTAAGTGAAGTAATATCTTTTATTTAGTGGTATTTTTATATTATTCTATAATTGTTTCTCTTTATTAGAATATTCTGGCCAGCCTACACACTGCAGTCGGTGTGTGCGCCCATGTTACCGAGCCTCGATGACCGCTCTCTAGATGAGCCACGCTCAAAAACTTGGTCTCCCTGGGCAGGCCAGAGGGTGTAGCAGACACCTGCAATGTCCACTGAAACCCTGTTGTTTGCCAAAGGAGGAAATTGGCGGCGGGGCGAGATGCCGTCATTTCGCCTTTAGTCGGCCCAAACAGCCTACATACTGCGGTCTGGTGTGTGCGCCTATGTTACCGAGCCTCGATGACCGATTTCTGGATGAGCCATGCTCAACAACTTGGTCTCCCTGGGCAGGCCACAAGGTGTAGCAGACACCTGCGTTGTCAATTGGAATCCTGTTGTTTGGCAACGGCGGAAATTGGCGCCAGGGTGAGATGCCGTCTTTTCGCCTTTCGTCGGCCCAAACAGCCTACATACTGCGGTCTGGTGTGTGCGCCCATGTTACCTAGCCTTGATGACCGACTTCTAGATGAGCCATGCTTAAAAATTAGGTCTCCCTGTGCAGGCCAGAGGGTGTAGTAGACACCTGCGTTGTCCATTGAAACCCTGTTGTTTGGCAGCGGCGGCAATTGGCAGCGGGGCGAGATGCCGTCTTTTCACCTTTAGTCGGCCCAAACAGCCTACATACTGCGGTCTGGTGTGTGCGCCCATGTTACCGAGCCTCGATGACCGATTTCCAGATGAGCCACGCCCAAAAACTTGATCTCCGGGAACAGGCCAGATTGGTGTAGCAGGCACCTGTGTTGTCCATTGAAACCATGTTGTTTGGCAGCGGCGGAAATTTGCGGCGGGGTGAGATGCCGTCTTTTCGCCTATAGTCGGCCCAAACAGCCTACATACTGCAGCTTGGTGTGTGCGCCCATGTTATCGAGCCTTGATGACCGACTTCTAGATGAGCCACGATCAAAAACTTGGTCTCTCTGCGCAGGCCAGAGGGTGTAGCAGACACCTGCGTTGTCCATTGAAATCCTGTTGTTTGGTAGCGGCGGAAATTTGCGGCGGGGCGAGATGCCGTCATTTCACCTTTAGTCGTCCTAAACAGCCTACAGACTGCAGTCTGGTGTGTGCGCCCATGTTACCGAGCCTCGATGACCGACTTCTGGATGAGCCACACTCAATAACTTTATCTCCCTGGGCAGGCCTGAGAGTGTAGCAGACACCTGTGTTGTCCATTGGAATCCTGTTGTTTGGCAATGGCGGAAATTGGCGCCGGGGCGAGATGTCGTCATTTCGCCTGAGTCGGCCCAAACAGCCTACAGACTGCAGTCTGGTGTGGGCTCCCATGTTACCGAGCCCCGATGACCGACTTCTAGATGAGCCACGCTCAAAAATGTGGTCTCCCTGGGCAGGCCTGAGAGTGTAGCAGACACCTGTGTTGTCCATTGGAACCCTGTTGTTTGGCAATGGCGGAAATTGGCGCCGGGGCGAGATGTCGTCTTTTCGCGTGAGTCGGCCCAAACAGCCTACAGACTGCAGTCTAGTGTGGGCGCCCATGTTACCGAGTCTCGATGAACGACTTCTAGATGAGCCAGGCTCAAAAACGTGGTCTCCCTGGGCAGGCCAGAGGGTGTAGCAGACATCTGAATTGTCCATTGAAATCCTGTTGTTTGCCATCGGCAGAAATCGGCAGCGGTGCGAGATGCAGTCTTTTCGTCTTTAGTCGGCCCAAACAGCCTACAGACTGCAGGTTGATGTGTGCACCCATGTTACCGAGCCTCGATAACCGACTTCTGGATGAGCCATGCTCAACAACTTGGTCTCCCTGGGCAGGCCAGATGGTGTAGCAGACAACTGCGTTGTCCATTGGAACTCTGCTGTTTGGCAACGGCGGCAATTATCGCCGGGGCGAGATGCCGTCTTTTCGCCTGAGTCGGCCCAAACAGCCTACAGACTGCAGTCTTGTGTGTGCGCCTATGTTACCGAGCCTCGATGAACGACTTCTAGATGATCCACGCTCAAAACCTTGGTCTCCCTGGGCAGGCCAGAGGGTGTAGCAGACAACTGCGTTGTCCATTGAAACCCTGTATCTCGCCCTACCGCCAATTTCCACCGCTTCAAAACAACTGGCTTTCAATGGACATCGCAGGTGTCTGATACACACTCTGGCATGCCCAGGGAAACCGGCTTTTTGGCGTGGTTCATCTAGAAGTCGGTCATCGAGGCTCGGTAACATGGGCGCCCACACCAGACTGCAGTCTGTAGTCTGTTTGGGCCGACTCAGGCGAAAAGACTGCATCTCGCCACGGTGCCAATTTCCGCCGCTGCCAAACAACAGTGTTCCAGTGGACAACGCAGGTGTCTGCTACATCCTTTGGCCTGCCCGGGGAGACCAAGCTTTTGAGCGTGGTTCATCTAGAAGTCGGTCATCGAGGCTCGGTAACATGGGCGCACACACACCAAGCTGCATTCTGTAGGCTGTTTGGGCCGACTAAAGCGAAAAGACTGTATTTCGCCCCGGTGCCAATTTCCACCTTTGCAAAACAACAGGGTTCCAATGGACAACGCAGGTGTCTGCTACACCCTCAGGCCTGCCCATGGAGACCAAGATTTTGAGCGTGGATCATCTAGAATTCGGTCATCGAGGCTTGGTAACATGGGCGCACACACCAGACTGCAATCTGTAGGCTGTTTGGGCCGACTCATGCGAAAAGACTGCATCTCGCCCCGATGCCAATTTCCGCCGTTGCCAAACAACAGGGTTCCAATGGTCAACGCAGGTATCTGCTTCCCGCTTTTGAGTGTGTGTCAAACAGAACGCCTGTACGAGTTGTTTAACTTTTGTGTCTTTTGCAAGGCTAGCCTGTTTCCCGCCAATTTGGGGCGAACCGTCGAGGCTTGTGGGGCCTTCGCGGCACACACAAATACACCCTCTTGGCGAACACCTGGGTTCTTTGGCGCACTCCCAGCCGCTAGTAGGCAGTCTGGGCTACATTTAGAGGGCAATCTTTTGAGTGTGTGTCAAACAGAACGCCTGTACGAGTTGTTGAACTTTTGTGTCTTTTGCAAGGCTAGCCTGTTTCTCGCGCGTTTTGGGCGAACCGGCGACGCTTGGGCGCCTTCGCGGCACACACAAATACACCCCGTTGGCGAACACCTGAGTTCTTTGGCGCACTCCCAGCCGCTAGTAGGCAGTCTGGGCTACATTTAGAGGGCAAGCTTTTGAGTGTGTGTCAAACAGAACGCCTGTACGAGTTGTTTAACTTTTGTGTCTTTTGCAAGGCTAGCCTGTTTCTCGCGCGTTTTTGGCGAACCGGCGACGCTTGGGCGCCTTTGCGGCACACACAAATACACTAATTGCTAGTATGGGTATGTTTATTGTGCTATGGTGTGAACATCTGTATTACTATTTTGGGTGTTTAAATTATGCCATGATTATGCAATGATGGTATGTCTGTAATTATATTATGGATTTGTATATTATGCCACGATGGGTACGTCTGTATTGCTGTGATTATTGTGTCTATAGTGCCGTGGGTACATAATGCATTGTGTGTATATTGTGCCATGACGATGTGTGTAGTGTCATGAGGTGTACGTATATATTGTATGAATATTGCACAACAAATGCACGTCTATATTGTACGAATAATCCGCGACGATGGCATGTCTATATTGATATAATAGATGTGTATATAATGACATAATGGGTACGTCTGTATTGCTCTCATGGGTCCGTATATAATACCGTGGTGAGTACTCCTGTATTGCTGTCATAATTGTGTATATAGTACATGATAGGCAAGTTTGTATTGCTATTTTAGATGTGTGTATGTGCCATGGTGGTGTGTATATAATACCATGTTGGGTACGTCTGTATTGCTATCATGGATGTGTATAAAGTTCATGATAGGTACGTTTGTATTGCTATTATGGGTGTGTATAAAGTTCATGATAGGTACGTTTGTATTGCTATTATGGGTGTGTATAAAGTACATGATAGGTACGTTTGTATTGCTATTATGGGTGTGTATATAGTACATGATAGGTACATTTGTATATAATACCATGTTGGGTACGTCTGTATTGCTATCATGGATGTGTATATAGTACATGATAGGTACGTTTGTATTGCTATTATGGGTGTGTATAAAGTACATGATAGGTACGTTTGTATTGCTATTATGGGTGTGTATATAGTACATGATAGGTACATTTGTATATAATACTATGTTGGGTACATCTGTATTGCTATCATGGATGTGTATAAAGTTCATGATAGGTACGTTTGTATTGCTATTATGGGTGTGTATAAAGTACATGATAGGTACGTTTGTATTGCTATTATGGGTGTGTATATAGTACATGATAGGTACATTTGTATATAATACCATGTTGGGTACGTCTGTATTGCTATCATGGATGTGTATATAGTACATGATAGGTACGTTTGTATTGCTATTATGGGTGTGTATATAGTACATGATAGATACATTTGTATTGCTATTATGGGTGTGTGTATTGTACCATGGTGGTGTGTATATAATACCATGTTGGGTACGTTTGTATTGCTATCACGGATTTGTATATAGTACATGATAGGTACGTTTGTATTGCTATTATGGGTATGTGTATTGTACCATTGTGGTGTGTATATAATGACATGATGGGTACGTCTGTTTTGATATCATGGGTGTGTGTATATAGTGCCATGGTGTGTACATCAGTATTACTATGTTGGGTGTTTAAATTATGCCATGATGGGTACGTCTGTTTTGCTATCACGGGTGTGTATATAGTACATGATAGGTACGTCTGTATTGCCATTATGGATGTGTGTATTATGCCATTGAGCGTACGTTCTTTATTTAATTATATAATCGTTAGATTTAAGCATATAGATTCAACACAATACAATTTTTATTTTTCACTCATTTATAAACGTGTTGTGATTTTACCCAATGGGTAGTAATGAAAATGCATGTAGGGTGGCTAGCGAAATTTTTTACAATAGAAATCATCACGTTTTGATGGCACATGTGTTTAAAAGTTATCCATTGATGTTTTATTTGCTGATGTTTCTTAAACGACTAAATTTTACAATCGCAAATGTTTTGAATCATTGCAATAATATAGCAGTTGAAAGTATTTTAAAAGTAAGATTTACCATTGTAATTACTTTGTTAGTGCTCATGTCTGGAGATGCAGAGTTAAATCCTGGACCCTTCCCAGAAAATAGACAACACTGTTTTTCATTTTTACATTTAAACATACGTAGTATCCGAAACAAACTAAAGTATATAAAGCAACATTTTTTGGACTTCGATATTACTTGTTTTACAGAATCTCATTTAACGGCCGATATTACTGTGATTGATTTACACGGATACTCTGAACCATTTCGTAAAGATAACACTGCACACTCTAGTGGACTTCTAAGTTATATATCGACTAAGCTTATGTCGAAACGAATATTTAGAATGTCCTCTTGTTGATATTATATGGATAGAGGTTCAAAATGTGTTATATGTGGAAACAGATTACTAGAAGCATATATATAATATAGTTACTTACTTTGTATTGTGAGTGTGTTAGCAGCTAGTTAGGATCACCCTATAATGTTGATTTACAACTCAGCAAAAATATTTTTAATCACATGAATTTTATGCTAACCATATAATTATGTACTGTTTATGTTTTGTGTGCCGTTGTTATGACTAGGTATTTTACCAAACAAACTATTGTTTATTATTGAAATATAACTACATGTATGTATAATTTAGAACATTTAAAATAAAATTTACAACGAAAATTAATTTAGACTGGAAATATTTATTTTAACCTATTGCAGCTAATGAATTAATTATGGAATTGTTTAAATACAATATTTTGTCATTCTAATGTGGATGCAGGCACATACATTTTAAGCCAGAAATTATATTTCCCATCTTTGAACACCTACAGTTTTTACCAACACTTATAAATACTGCTTGCATTTTTTTCAACACATAACCAGTTATATATGACACATTTTAATGGAGGACACCACCCAATTCATATCTAAGAATGTAAGAAAATCCATGTCCTATCACAAGTTACTGCCATTATCAACTTTATAGCAAATAACCCTGGATTGTGCTGATGAACTCGTTAATATGGGATCCCACCTGCTTCGATGGGAGAGCAGTCCTGCTCATTTAACAAAATCTATACTTGTGAAGTTTTACTCCTTGGGGAATAAATTGGTGTGTGGTCGATCTGCTTATTCATGAAACATCTCTACAGTCGAATACATTAGAACTCTAGAACGACCGTCGCTGCTGTCGAGATGAAACCTGGCCTCATCCGTGAAAAGAACACGTGCCCAGTCCTGTTACGAGAAGTGTATGTGTCGTTTACACCAGTCAAATCGTGCTACACAATGACGTTGCTGGAGAGCAGGACGTATGGCTGGACGTCGTGGACGTATGCCTCGTTCAAGCAATCGATTACGTACCGTTCGGGACTAATTCTTCTAAGGCCAGGAATACTTCTAGCCGTCAAAGTAGCAGTTCTGAGTCGTTCTCGGAAATGAACGACCCGGATGTACGTATCCTGGCGATTAGACATTACGCGTGGACGTCCTGACCGACGCATGTCTCTGGTGGTCCCAAACTGTTGGTACCGTCTCCACAAGGCGTATATAGTATTTCGGTGCACACCAAATTGTCTGGCAACGTCAGTATGACGTACACCAGCTTCAATCATGCCTACGGCGCGGCATCTGTCAGTTTCATTAAACCGTGGTATGGCGTATCAAAGACGTTTTTCAAAATTATGCTGGTTTTGTGTCTTACAGGTATCAACACTATGCTTTTACACAGGTTTAGGCGACAAACGTGTTTGCGATTGACTACTGGCCGGAAAAAACGTGAAAACGAAGACGTTGGCCAGACAGACAAACTACCTGTGCAACTCATGCACTGACCAGTGTAAATGACAGAAGGGGATACACAACTTACCTGTGTAAAGTTTCAAGCTTTAATTTATAAAATTGAGCGATACATGAACATTTTACTCATGCACAGTTTCTTTTTTCCGCTAGTATATATACAAATAAATCCTTATTATCGATACTTATTGTATAAATCATAACAATACTCCATACATGTTTTAAAACGACTTGTATTCCTTGCAGTCTAAATTCGCGTAATACGTTTTCTTCAAATTATTCAATTTCTTTGAATACCACTATTTTATATTTTATACTCCAACTCAGGAGTGGTACACGACTATCGTCTATGGACTAGTAAAACATATTGTAATTGTAACTAACATTTGAACAAAATTATTACGCTAATTTGCAAACGACTTATTGTGACCAAAAATAAATCAATTATTTAGATCTGTGGATAAAGGGAACTATTTCGCTTTGAAAGATCACAAACATGCGCGACAACCCATAGCGACAAGCTCCTCTCCCATTGGACCGAATTTTGTTAATGTTTGGATAATGTACCAAACCATTAACAATGACGCTAAACATCGTGAACTCCATGCAAATTAATAAACCTATATATTATATTATATTGAACATTGCCATACGAACTATGTTAAAAAGTCATGCATATTATCACTTGCCATGTATTAATAACATATATATGTTTGTAATTAAGAAAAATATACATGGGCCATGTTTGGCTTAATAAACGAATACACCTATATACAATGTATATTTAAAAGTTTTCCTTTGAACCATTCACTTTTTAATAATTTACTGCTATAATATTAATGTAGGCATTATGTGAATAAAGTCTTGTTTAAACTTTTTAGTGAAATAATATCAAAATTAGAATACCTTTGATAACGAATCCAATGGCAGTTTTACTGTGAACACCGACACTATCGAAATACGTAATATTGCAAATGATATGATTCCGAACAAAATCCACTTTTTATTGAAATACCCCATAATGGTTACACAATTGAAAAAGTTAATGATATTTAATTTTTATCAAACAGTTGTTATTTTGTTTTGCGATCACCTAGTTAAAAGTATAAAGCACGTCTTTTTTATCCGCAGTGAAATCACGTTATAACACAATATCTGGTTTCATAATGTTTACAACGTGTATACGTGGGGTATCAGTTCACGTTTTATTGTTCATTGGAATGTTAATATTGAAAATAAGTATGCATTAGACAATTTTCGGTAAGTTTTGCTGAAAAAGGTGCCATAGCTCCTGACATGTGCTATACAGTTACACACCGAATATCAATTAAATACTGTGAAATCATTAATTTTCGTGCGGTACTAATTTTCGTGGATTTCGTGGGAAGCCCAGACAACGAAATCAAATACCCATGAACTTGCGAGATGTGTTATAATTTATTGTATATCAATAAAATGTCAGAGTTGCTAAAAATCGACCGTCACTTGAAGCAAAATGCTATCGAGTTGAAACAATGTGACGTATAAGACTACGGTAAACATAGTAAAAAAAGTGTAAAACTTTGTAAAAGGACAATATGCGTGCGTACAAAGAAAACTACAACATCAGTTTTAAGTGAAGTAATATCTTTTATTTAGTGGTATTTTTATATTATTCTATAATTGTTTCTCTTTATTAGAATATTCTGGCCAGCCTACACACTGCAGTCGGTGTGTGCGCCCATGTTACCGAGCCTCGATGACCGCTCTCTAGATGAGCCACGCTCAAAAACTTGGTCTCCCTGGGCAGGCCAGAGGGTGTAGCAGACACCTGCAATGTCCACTGAAACCCTGTTGTTTGCCAAAGGAGGAAATTGGCGGCGGGGCGAGATGCCGTCATTTCGCCTTTAGTCGGCCCAAACAGCCTACATACTGCGGTCTGGTGTGTACGCCCGTGTTACCGAGCCTCGATGACCGATTTCTGGATGAGCCACGCTCAAAAACTTGGTCTCCCTGAGCAGGCCATAAGGTGTAGCAGACACCTGCGTTGTCAATTGGAACCCTGTTGTTTGGCAACGGCGGAAATTGGCGCCGGGGCGAGATGCCGTCTTTTCGCCTTCCGTCGGCCCAAACAGCCTACAGACTGCAGTCTGGTGTGTGTGCGCCCATGTTACCTAGCCTTGATGACCGACTTCTAGATGAGCCATGCTTAAAAATTAGGTCTCCCTGTGCAGGCCAGAGGGTGTAGTAGACACCTGCGTTGTCCATTGAAATCCTGTTGTTTGGCAGCGGCGGAAATTGGCGCCGGGGCGAGATGCCGTCATTTCGCCTTTAGTCGGCCCAAACAGCCTACATACTGCGGTCTGGTGTGTGCGCCCGTGTTACCAAGCCTCGATGACCGATTTCCAGATGAGCCACGCCCAAAAACTTGATCTCCGGGAACAGGCCAGATTGGTGTAGCAGACACCTGTGTTGTCCATTGAAACCATGTTGTTTGGCAGCGGCGGAAATTTGCGGCGGGGTGAGATGCCGTCTTTTCGCCTATAGTCGGCCCAAACAGCCTACATACTGCAGCTTGGTGTGTGCGCCCATGTTATCGAGCCTGGATGACCGACTTCTAGATGAGCCACGATCAAAAACTTGGTCTCTCTGCGCAGGCCAGAGGGTGTAGCAGACACCTGCGTTGTCCATTGAAACCCTGTTGTTTGGTAGCGGCGGAAATTTGCGGCGGGGCGAGATGCCGTCATTTCACCTTTAGTCGTCCTAAACAGCCTACAGACTGCAGTCTGGTGTGTGCGCCCATGTTACCGAGCCTCGATGACCGACTTCTGGATGAGCCACACTCAATAACTTTATCTCCCTGGGCAGGCCTGAGAGTGTAGCAGACACCTGTGTTGTCCATTGGAATCCTGTTGTTTGGCAATGGCGGAAATTGGCGCCGGGGCGAGATGTCGTCATTTCGCCTGAGTCGGCCCAAACAGCCTACAGACTGCAGTCTGGTGTGGGCTCCCATGTTACCGAGCCCCGATGACCGACTTCTAGATGAGCCACGCTCAAAAATGTGGTCTCCCTGGGCAGGCCTGAGAGTGTAGCAGACACCTGTGTTGTCCATTGGAACCCTGTTGTTTGGCAATGGCGGAAATTGGCGCCGGGGCTAGATGTCGTTATTTCGCCTGAGTCGGCCCAAACAGCCTACAGACTGCAGTCTGGTGTGGGCGCCCATGTTACCGAGCCCCGATGAACGACTTCTAGATGAGCCAGGCTCTAAAACGTGGTCTCCCTGGGCAGGCCAGAGGGTGTAGCAGACATCTGAATTGTCCATTGAAACCCTCTTGTTTGCCATCGGCGTAAATTGGCAGCGGTGCGAGATGCCGTCTTTTCGTCTTTAGTCGGCGCAAACAGCCCACAGACTGCAGGTTGATGTGTGCACCCATGTTACCGAGCCTTGATAACCGACTTCTGGATGAGCCATGCTCAACAACTTGGGCTGTTTGGGCCGACTCAGGCGAAAAGACTGCATCTCGCCCCGGCGCAAATTTCCGCAGTTGCAAAACAACAGGGATCCAGTGGACAACGCAGGTGTCTGATACACACTCTGGCATGCCCAGGGAAACCGGTTTTTGACCGTGGTTCATCTAGAAGTCGGTCATCGAGGCTCGGTAACATGGGCGCCCACACCAGACTGCAGTCTGTAGTCTGTTTGAGCCGACTCAGGCGAAAAGACTGCATCTCGCCACGGTGCCAATTTCCGCCGCTGCCAAACAACAGTGTTTCAGTGGACAACGCAGATGTCTGCTACATCCTTTGGCCTGCCCGGGGAGACCAAGCTTTTGAGCGTGGTTCATCTAGAAGTCCGTCATCGAGGCTCGGTAACATGGGCGGACACACATTAAGCTGCATTCTGTAGGCTGTTTGGGCCGACTAAAGCGAAAAGACTGTATTTCGCCCCGGTGCCAATTTCAACCTTTGCAAAACAACAGGGTTCCAATGGACAACGCAGGTGTCTGCTACACCCTCAGGCCTGCCCATGGAGACCAAGATTTTGAGCGTGGATCATCTAGAATTCGGTCATCGAGGCTTGGTAACATGGGCGCACACACCAGACTGCAATCTGTAGGCTGTTTGGGCCGACTCATGCGAAAAGACTGCATCTCGCCCCGATGCCAATTTCCGCCGTTGCCAAACAACAGGGTTTCAATGGTCAACGCAGGTATCTGCTTCCCGCTTTTGAGTGTGTGTCAAACAGAACGCCTGTACGATTTGTTTAACTTTTTTGTCTTTTGCAAGGCTAGCCTGTTTCTCGCGCGTTTTGGACGAA
The DNA here is from genome assembly GCA_029582155.1 of Panopea generosa. Taxonomy (NCBI): domain Eukaryota; kingdom Metazoa; phylum Mollusca; class Bivalvia; order Adapedonta; family Hiatellidae; genus Panopea; species Panopea generosa. The sequence goes on along the minus strand of CM055911.1, from coordinate 13,735,039 downwards.
CCGGCGACGCTTGGGCGCCTTCGCGGCACACACAAATACACCCCCTTGGCGAAGACATGGATTCTTTGGCGCACTCCCAGCCGCTAGTAGGGTGTCTGGGCTACATTTAGAGGGCAAGCTTTTAACAGTGTGTCAAGTAGGACGTCTGCACGAGTTGTTTGAACTTTTCGTATTAGGCAGGGCCATAGATTGTAAACAGGCGACGCCTGGGCCAGCCTTCCCGGTCTTTGCGGCGCACACAAATACACCCCCTTGCCAAACACCTGGATTCTATGACACACTCCCAGTCGAAAGTAGTAGTTCTGGGCTACATTTAGAGGGCAAGCTTTTGAGTGTGTGTCAAACAGATCGCCTGTACGAATTGTTTAACTTTTGTGTCTTTTGCAAGGCTAGCCTGTTTCCCGCCAATTTGGGGCGAACCGTCGAGGCTTGTGGGGCCTTCGCGGCACACACAAATACACCCCCTTGGCGAGAACCTGGGTTCTTTGGCGCACTCCCAGCCGCTAGTAGGCAGTCTGGGCTACATTTAGAGGGCAAGCTTTTGAGTGTGTGTCAAACAGAACGCCTGTACGAGTTGTTTAACTTTTGTGTCTTTTGCAAGGCTAGCCTGTTTCTCGCGCGTTTTGGGCGAACCGGCGACGCTTGGGCGCCTTCGCGGCACACACAAATACACCCCCTTGGCGAACACCTGGGTTCTTTGGCGCACTCCCAGCCGCTAGTAGGGTGTCTGGGCTACATTTAGAGGGCAAGCTTTTAACTGTGTGTCAAGTAGGACGTCTGCACGAGTTGTTTGAACTTTTGGTATTAGGCAGGGCAATAGATTGTAAACAGGCGACGCCTGGGCCAGCCTTCCCGGTCTTTGCGGCGCACACAAATACACCTCCGTGCCAAACACTTGGGTTCTATGACACACTTTCAGTCGAAAGTAGTCGTTCTGGGCTACATTTAGAGGGCAAGCTTTTGAGTGTGTGTCAAACAATTCGCCTGTACGAGTTGTTTAACTTTTGTGTCTTTTGCAAGGCTAGCCTGTTTCCCGCCAATTTGGGGCGAACCGTCGAGGCTTGTGGGGCCTTCGCGGCACACACAAATACACCCCCTTGGCGAACACCTGGGTTCTTTGGCGCACTCCCAGCCGCTAGTAGGCAGTCTGGGCTACATTTAGAGGGCAAGCTTTTGAGTGTGTGTCAAACAGAACGCCTGTACGAGTTGTTTAACTTTTGTGTCTTTTGCAAGGCTAGCCTGTTTCTCGCGCGTTTTGGGCGAACCGGCGACGCTTGGGCGCCTTCGCGGCACACACAAATACACCCACTTGGCGAACACCTGGGTTCTTTGGCGCACTCCCAGCCGCTAGTAGGGTGTCTGGGCTACATTTAGAGGGCAAGCTTTTAACTGTGTGTCAAGTAGGACGTCTGCACGAGTTGTTTGAACTTTTCGTATTAGGCAGGGCCATAGATTGTAAACAGGCGACGCCTGGGCCAGCCTTCCCGGTCTTTGCGGCGCACACAAATACACCCCCTTGCCAAACACTTGGGTTCTATGACACACTTCCAGTCGAAAGTAGTAGTTCTGGGCTACATTTAGAGGGCAAGCTTTTGAGTGTGTGTCAAACAGATCGCATGTACGAGTTGTTTAACTTTTGTGTCTTTTGCAAGGCTAGCCTGTTTCCCGCCAATTTGGGGCGAACCGTCGAGGCTTGTGGGGCTTTCGCGGCACACACAAATACACCCCCTTGGCGAACACCTGGGTTCTTTGGCGAACGCCCAGCCGCTAGTAGGCAGTCTGGGCTACATTAAGAGGGCAAGATTTTGAGTGTGTGTCAAACAGAACGCCTGTACGAGTTGTTTAACTTTTGTGTCTTTTGCAAGGCTAGCCTGTTTCTCGCGCGTTTTGGGCGAACCGGCGACGCTTGGGCGCCTTCGCGGCATACACAAATACACCCCCTTGGCGAACACCAGGGTTCTTTGGCGCACTCCCAGCCGCTAGTAGGGTGTCTGGGCTACATTTAGAGGGCAAGCTTTTAACTGTGTCAAGTAGGACGTCTGCACGAGTTGTTTGAACTTTTCGTATTAGGCAGGGCCATAGATTGTAAACAGGCGACGCCTGGGCCAGCCTTCCCGGTCTTTGCGGCGCACACAAATACACCCCCTTGCCAAACACTTGGGTTCTATGACACACTTCCAGTCGAAAGTAGTAGTTCTGGGCTACATTTAGAGGGCAAGCTTTTGAGTGTGTGTCAAACAGAACGCCTGTACGAGTTGTTTAACTTTTGTGTCTTTTGCAAGGCTAGCCTGTTTCTCGCGCGTTTTGGGCGAACCGGCGACGCTTGGGCGCCTTCGCGGCACACACAAATACACCCCCTTGGCGAACACCTGGGTTCTTTGGCGAACTCCCAGCCGCTAGTAGGCAGTCTGGGCTACATTAAGAGGGCAAGATTTTGAGTGTGTGTCAAACAGAACGCCTGTACGAGTTGTTTAACTTTTGTGTCTTTTGCAAGGCTAGCCTGTTTCTCGCGCGTTTTGGGCGAACCGGCGACGCTTGGGCGCCTTCGCGGCATACACAAATACACCCCCTTGGCGAACACCTGGGTTCTTTGGCGCACTCCCAGCCGCTAGTAGGGTGTCTGGGCTACATTTAGAGGGCAAGCTTTTAACTGTGTCAAGTAGGACGTCTGCACGAGTTGTTTGAACTTTTCGTATTAGGCAGGGCCATAGATTGTAAACAGGCGACGCCTGGGCCAGCCTTCCCGGTCTTTGCGGCGCACACAAATACACCCCCTTGCCAAACACTTGGGTTCTATGACACACTTCCAGTCGAAAGTAGTAGTTCTGGGCTACATTTAGAGGGCAAGCTTTTGAGTGTGTGTCAAACAGATCGCCTGTACGAGTTGTTTAACTTTTGTGTCTTTTGCAAGGCTAGCCTGTTTCCCGCCAATTTGGGGCGAACCGTCGAGGCTTGTGGGGCCTTCGCGGCACACACAAATACACCCCCTTGGCGAACACCTGGATTCTTTTGCGCACTCCCAGCCGCTAGTAGGCAGTCTGGGCTACATTTAGAGGGCAAGCTTTTGAGTGTGTGTCAAACAGAACGCCTGTACGAGTTGTTTAACTTTTGTGTCTTTTGCAAGGCTAGCCTGTTTCTCGCGCGTTTTGGGCGAACCGGCGACGCTTGGGCGCCTTCGCGGCACACACAAATACACCCCCTTGGCGAACACCTGGGTTCTTTGGTGCACTCACAGCCGCTAGTAGGGTGTCAGGGCTTCATTTCGAGGGCAAGCTTTTAACTGTGTGTCAAGTAGGACGTCTGTACGAGTTGTTTGAACTTTTCGTATTAGGCAGGGCCATAGATTGTAAACATGCGACGCCTGGGCCAGCCTTTCCGGTCTTTGCGGCGCACACAAATACACCCCCTTGCCAAACACTTGGGTTCTATGACACACTCCCAGTTGAAAGTAGTCGTTCTGGGCTACATTTAGAGGGCAAGCTTTTGAGTGTGTGTCAAATAGATCGCCTGTACGAGTTGTTTAACTTTTGTGTCTTTTGCAAGGCTAACCTGTTTCCCGCCAATTTGGGGCGAACCGTCGAGGCTTGTTGGGCTTTCGCGGCACACACAAATACACCCCCTTGGCGAACACCTGGGTTCTTTGGCGCACTCCCAGCCGCTAGTAGGCAGTCTGGGCTACATTAAGAGGGCAAGATTTTGAGTGTGTGTCAAACAGAACGCCTGTACGAGTTGTTTAACTTTTGTGTCTTTTGCAAGGCTAGCCTGTTTCTCGCGCGTTTTGGGCGAACTGGCGACGCTTGGGCGCCTTCGCGGCATACACAAATACACCCCCTTGGCGAACACCTGGGTTCTTTGGCGCACTCCCAGCCGCTAGTAGGGTGTCTGGGCTACATTTAGAGGGCAAGATTTTAACTGTGTGTCAAGTAGGACGTCTGCACGAGTTGTTTGAACTTTTCGTATTAGGCAGGGCCATAGATTGTAAACAGGCGACGCCTGGGCCACCCTTCCCGGTCTTTGCGGCGCACACAAATACACCCCCTTGCCAAACACTTGGGTTCTATGACACACTCCCATTCGAAAGTAGTCGTTCTGGGCTACATTTAGAGGGCAAGCTTTTCAGTGTGTGTCAAACAGATCGCCTGTACGAGTTGTTTAACTTTTGTGTCTTTTGCAAGGCTAGCCTGTTTCCCGCCAATTTGGGGCGAACCGTCGAGGCTTGTGGGGCCTTCGCGGCACACACAAATACACCCCCTTGGCGAACACCTGGGTTCTTTGGCGCACTCCCAGCCGCTAGTAGGCAGTCTGGGCTACATTTAGAGGGCAAGCTTTTGAGTGTGTGTCAAATAGAACGCCTGTACGAGTTGTTTAACTTTTGTGTCTTTTGCAAGGCTAGCCTGTTATTCGCTCGTTTTGGGCGAACCGGCGACGCTTGGGCGCCTTCGCGGCACACACAAATACACCCCCTTACGTATAAATTGTATGAATATTGCACAACGATTGTACGTCTATATTGTTCGAATATTGTGCAACGATGACACGTCTTTATTACTAGTATGGGTATGTTTATTGTGCTATGGTGTGAACATCTGTATTACTATGTTGGGTGTTTAAATTATGCCATGATTATGCAATGATGGTATGTCTGTAATTATATTATGGATTTGTATATTATGCCACGATTGGTACGTCTGTATTGCTGTGATTATTGTGTCTATAGAGCCGTGGGTACATAATGCATTGTGTGTATATTGTGCCATGACGATGTGTGTAGTGTCATGAGGTGTACGTATATATTGTATGAATATTGCACAACAAATGCACGTCTATATTGTACGAATAATCCGCGACGATGGCATGTCTATATTGATATAATAGATGTGTATATAATGACATAATGGGTACGTCTGTATTGCTCTCATGGGTCCGTATATAATACCGTGGTGAGTACACCTGTATTGCTGTTATAATTGTGTATATAGTACATGATAGGCAAGTTTGTATCGCTATTTTAGATGTGTGTATGTGCCATGGTGGTGTGTATATAATACCATGTTGGGTACGTCTGTATTGCTATTATGGATGTGTATAAAGTTCATGAAAGGTACGTTTGTATTGCTATTATGGGTGTGTATAAAGTACATGATAGGTACGTTTGTATTGCTATTATGGGTGTGTATATAGTACATGATAGGTACATTTGTATATAATACCATGTTGGTTACGTCTGTATTGCTATCATGGATGTGTATATAGTACATGATAGGTACGTTTGTATTGCTATTATGGGTGTGTATATAGTACATGATAGGTACATTTGTATTGCTATTATGGGTGTGTGTATTGTACCATGGTGGTGTGTATATAATACCATGTTGGGTACGTTTGTATTGCTATCACGGATTTGTATATAGTACATGATAGGTACGTTTGTATTGCTATTATGGGTATGTGTATTGTACCATTGTGGTGTGTATATAATGACATGATGGGTACGTCTGTTTTGATATCATGGGTATGTGTATATAGTACCATGGTGTGTACATCAGTATTACTATGTTGGGTGTTTAAATTATGCCATGATGGGTACGTCTGTTTTGCTATCACGGGTGTGTATAGAGTACATGATAGGTACGTCTGTATTGCCATTATGGATGTGTGTATTATGCCATTGAGCGTACGTTCTTTATTTAATTATATAATCGTTAGATTTAAGCATATAGATTCAAGACAATACAGTTTTTATTTTTCACTCATTTATAAACGTGTTGTGATTTTACCCAATGGGTAGTAATGAAAATGCATGTAGGGTGGCTAGCGAAATTTTTTACAATAGAAATCATCACGTTTTGATGGCACATGTGTTTAAAAGTTATCCATTGATGTTTTATTTGCTGATGTTTCTTAAACGACTAAATTTTACAATCGCAAATGTTTTGAATCATTGCAATAATTATAGCAGTTGAAAGTATTTTAAAAGTAAGATTTACCATTGTAATTACTTTGTTAGTGCTCATGTCTGGAGATGCAGAGTTAAATCCTGGACCTTTCCCAGAAAATAGACAACACTGTTTTTCATTTTTACATTTAAAGGGGAACGCAACCCTGTGTATAAAACAGGATAATATGAATAGCTATGAGTTCAGCTTTCTATTAATAGTATTATTATGCATAAATTCGAGTCCATAAAGATATATCAGCTCGTTTTGTAACGGTCATTTTCGCACATCGACTTTATGGTGGAAGTCGCCATATTGGATACCTGCGTGACGTCATAACTGCACTTCCGGTTTAAAACATAATTGATTTATACGCTACAGCAGATGTAGAAACGTGCAATTATAGTCACCGGCAAAAGTACTCGCAAGACTAATAAAATGGATTTTAGTAACGGAGAAGGACTTTTTGCCTACAACTTTGAACCAGAATTTTCAGAAGCAGAGTTAAATGAATTAGAAGACGAGAGAAATAGTGAGACGGCACAGTTGTTCACACACGTGAAAGATTTTTGCAGCTGCAAAAACAGTGTAATGATGCTTTCGTCTGACGAAAATACGTGCTGCAGATGCAATTTCACACTATTGGAAATTCAGAAGATTTAGAATGTATCACAGAAATAATACAGAGATGTCACAGCAATGTCTTATGAAGTTTTCACCCAAAAAGATGATAACTGTTAAACAGTCACACCGATCATGAACCAGAGATCAAACCCGAAACCCATCAATCACAACTCTGACATCTTATCATGTAGCCTGACATTGATGATTGAATTTTTCAAAATAGTAAAATTACCCTTAGCTTGATAAAAAAAAGTAATTATTGCCGTCAGTGTTGATGTAGATCCAGACGAGCCTGCACATTCATGCTGTACTATCAGGGTTTATACTGTTTGCTACTCAGTCAATACATTATCCAAAAAAAACACTAATTAGACCAAGAATGGAATTAAGGGAAAATGTTTTGTTACATATATTTACCTGTCTAAGAGAGAATAAGAAATAATATAATATCTCTTTTCTTATCGTGTTTAGCTGGTGCGGCCATTGTTGCGTACTGAGAAATGGCTGATAAAATTTTGATTTCATATCCTTTTTAGTAAATTTAGATGAAGCATGAATGAGTTGGGTTTTTTTGTGTTGTTTTACATAACTGGCACTGTCTTTTGGTTATTCAAATGGTGTTACTACCCAATTTGATATATGATGATTATCTATTCTACCAGTTCTCTGAACATATATGAATGTGTCTCCTTATAGGGAGTGTCATATGGAATATAATGTCTACAGGCATATTGCACAAAGTGTATGTTACTGTCCAGCTACTGGCACCCTGCTGAGCTTTCATAATTCACCAACACCACATTCACACCATGTGGTAATGAGAAATACCCTGCCACATTGTGCATATTGTACCCTAATAAGCGTGATCACCCCAGGTTTAATGACCCCAGGGTTTATGACAGGATGTTATATCACACAGTATTATGCCTTATTACTAATTTAAACATTTTCAGTTAATTAGGGTTTCAATATTAATGCAAACTTACAAGTAAAAAAACTAAGTTATATGATTTTATGAATATTTTTCATAAATTGTATACCAGAACACTATTTTAACAGTAAAAAAAACTTTTCATGTATTAATGAATAAATAAAGGAACAAAGGTTTTACTTTATCTTTTTTCATTGCGAAGTTGAGGTAGTTCAAATGTCTATTCAAGAATAATGACCTAGTTGACTGTGAAAAAGCCATATATCAATAAACTAAATTGCCTATTGATTATAAAATTAATAAAATGAGTTTATGAACAATTAATGGTTGACTGAATATTTAGCATCATTTTTTGTCATCGAGGGTTTACTGTTCAGATGTTCAGTTAACCTAACCACTGTTTCCTGCAAAGGTTAACCAGTACTCGAGCACACCCAACAACCGCAAGTAACTGATAATTTTACCACTCGAATCAGCCGTGAGAGACAAATGATTTTAAGACACAATGTTGTATGTCAGTCATCACAGAGACTGTCGCCGGGTTGGGATTCGAACTCGAAACACCAGGATTGATAGTTAGACACGTAACTGACTGAGCTAATCGGGCCTGTCACAATTAAATGGCCTTAATTTGTATTTTAATAATAATTTTTAGATACCATGTCGTTTTCACACCTTATGTTTTGGCATTAAACTCTTGTTTTTATTGTTAATTGGATTATCACACCTGTTCAAACAGACTGCAATTATAATATTGTGAAAGTTTGCTATATCAATTTCGCAATATTTTGGAAGAGTATATAAAATTACAAATTAAATTTTAGAAATCAGCTGAGCTATATGTTATTAGCACATTTTTAAGAGCTTCCCACTGGATAATATACACTAAGTTTATATGTATGTCGCATATGGTCATCTTCGTACTGAAATCATCAGAAATTGTATCCTTGGGTAGTAGTACGCCAAGGCATTGGAACGCTTCATTCTACAATCTTAAGTCCTACCCCAAAGTATAAAGGTGTTTTGCGCGTGATGTCACCAGAAGCTTGACACTGAGGCAATGTGAAATCACATATTAGGAAAACTAAAAACAACGCTGCCCACAAAACATATCGCATTACTCCACTCACTTATTCCGCTGAAGAAAACAATATTTATGGTTAAGTCCTTCAATTCAGAATAGTTTTCGCGTTTAATTGTCTTCCTTCGATGTTCACTAATGTACTGTTTATCTATCTATCAATTGTTTACGTGAATTAGTGTATATACAAAAGAGTATCAGTAGAGAGCAGTCACTAACGACACAATACAATTTGCGCGATAACTAGAACGGAAGTGCAGTTATGACGTCACCGAATACCTCCATCACAAAAGAGCTACAAAATGGCGGCGCCCATAGCATTTAGGAAACGCTGGAAATCATGATATTTAATGTCATTTTTCTCATTTGATAAGTTTCGTACAATTAAAATTTGTTGATTTTTGTGTTATTTACATGTCTATTTAACAATAAATAGCCATTTATATTCTGACGTGCGGTACCCTTTAATAACCGTTTCAGGTTTGGAAAAGTTTCTCCAAGAAGAACATTATCATCGAATCGTTCAAAAGTAACCTGATGTACATTTTCGTATACCAATCGCGTCGTATAAATTTCTGGCTTGATAATTCACAGTGAAATCGATTGGCCGTGTTTATTTGTGATCGTCAACACCGTTCTCGTCACCATTTTTCTTTGTCACCCGCGGGTACTACTAAAACCCGGTCAAATTCCGGTCGATCCGGTCACTTTTCCGGCCATGTGGAAAAGGCAAATGTGGCGTGTATACTAGTGATTATGATATAAAACTACCCTAATCCCATTTATTATGAAATGCCCTTGACATATATATTAGGAAAATATATGAAAAAAAAATAAAATAAGGCCTTAAATCTGGTCTTGAAGTTTACATTTTTATGACATTTTTGACGATTTTTCGCCGTTTTTTACTTATTCCGGCTGCGTTTGAATGGCTATTTAAAGTATATTCATTATAAATAACCATGGTTTTAATCAATTCTCACAAAGATTAAGATATGCTGAATCTATAACAATGAAAATAAAAACAAAATCAATAACATATAATTGTTTATTTTGCTCGATACAGAGAACATATATTTTCTATAAAAACCTTGCGATTTCACCGGTGAGGCGTATTTACCGCACGTTGTGAGATTTAGACAATATTTACACGACGTAACAAAACATTGAAGATTTAGACATTATTTACAAGACGTAACAAAACATTGTAAGATTTAGACAATATTTATAAGATGTAAAAAAACGTTGTAAGATTTAGACAATATTTACAATACGTAACAAAACTTTATAACAAAGTAAAACGAATAAAAAATACAACATTATGTGCATGCAGATTTTATGCTGTGTATAGAACGTTTACCTTTACGAATCATATTTATACATTTTAACGATACAACATGTAGTAACAAAAGGTACAAGCATTCATATACAAAGAAATGATACAAAAGAAAGGGGAATATAATATATAGTACATGATAGATTATTAATATAGGATTTACGGATGACCTGATGCAATAGTTTAACTATCAACATATCTATATTTCATTTTCATTTAAACACGACGGACAATTCCATAATTTCAAGTTATTTTGATTTATACATTGATAATGGTACCATTGCTTACATTTAAAATTCTGACATGAAATGAGATTGTCAACAAAATCTGGCATTCTGCAGTGGCTATGTATGTATACGTTTTTATTTACCCTCGCACTTTGAACTAAGTCATTTTGGCGAGCCGGATATGATGATTATTTAAAAAATAAGATGATTACTTAAAAATAAGATGATTATCTAAAAGATAAGATGATTATTTAAAACTAATGATGATGATGATGAAGATGATGATGATAAACGATGATTACTCACTTTGGATTTAAATATTTCTTATTTATTAATTATTATTATTATTATTATTATTATAATATATATATATATATATATATATATATATATATATATATATATATATATATATATATATATAAATATATATATATATATATATAGATATTTTTATTTAACTAGTTGTTTAGTTGAATATTTTTATTTGCTAATATTGATACAGACTTTATATGACTTTCTTCAATAACTAAATGTTAACGATAAATTATTAAGATTTTAATTATTTTACTTTACTTTGTGCAGCCAAATGATGAGTTAAAATAGTAGTGTTCAGTGTATAAGTGTTATTAATTATGGTTATTTACTATATGTAAAACCTATATGTTAGGCCAGACACTTTTGCTTATAGCGCAAATAAATTTGCTTGAGATATCATAAGTGTCCGACTCAACTTGAACCCTCAACAGGAATGATTTCTGTTGATTGTATATCTGTGCACACTCATTGTGCTCAGTTGCTATGGTAAAATTTTAATTGTAAGACAGTATCGTTAGCAACCGTATATACCACATACAAACAGTAATTGTCAATATAAAAATATCAACAAACTAGAGTATGCCGTAAAACCTGCAACAACATTATTTTTGTTGCTGGTATGGTACGTGACTCAAAAGAATATGGCTACACAGGTATCTATATTTAATTGAATGAAGTTTTATATATTAGTCTATTTTTAGTTAATCGTCTTGCATAGCTCTATATTGAATGCCCTTGATACTAATAACATCGATTGACATTCCCTAAAACCATTACACAGTAGTATGTTCTGTTAGTGGTGAACCATATAACCCTGTACATACGTACATTGTTATTTATATACATTAAATTGTATATTTGTATGGTACACTATAAAAGTTATAAGAACTTCTAAAAGTGTTCACCCATTTTTATAATTAATATATCGGCAGGAACCGTTATATCATAGCTTGAGCTACGCAAATTGATGAATAAATAAGTTATTAAAATGTATTCGTCAGCCTTGCAATATTTTATTTGTACACCACATTATTAAAATGTAACCAACCACCGCTAATCGCCCATGGTGTATCACATAGTCGTACACAATGGACTAAAAATGTGTTAAAGAATTGTTATTTAATTGTGATGTTTGTAAAGAAGCACCCGGCAGATTGCTCGTACCTAAAAAGCGCCATAATTAAAAAATATCTTAAAAAACCGATAACCCCTCAGATCAGATCTGCTGAGAACTGATTAGCAGAAGTTGGTCACTATATATTTATTAAGTAGTCTGCAGTGGCACCATAATTGGATGTTTATAACTTTGGGGTTGAAGTACGAAAGACTTAAATTTCTTCCGCGCTTGGGTTCCTTTGGAAAAGGTGTCATTTTAACACTTTCAAGGCAATTACCGGTAATATACCTTAAAAGAATGGGATGAATGACAAAACTCTACTACATTCGCAATCCCAAATAATCCACAATCAAAGGAATTGGGCTGTTGTTGAACTCTGGGAATTTTAACGTTAATAAATTTATCATTAAGCATTCGCGTATATTTGTGACAGTATAATTTTTATGTTTAATTTTATGTCTTTCATATTTTTTTCCTAAACTGTTTATATAGTAAATGAAGTCGCTGTCGGAAGGTGTTTTAAAACTCTTCGCCCAATGATTAGAGCCATTAAAGTGAATTTGGCAATTTGAAATCAGAATTTCCACAAAATAGGTATAAGAAAACTGCGGCTATCACAACTTTTTATTGACTTTCAAACGCGGACTATCCATTTCTCTTTAAAATGACTATATAAATGCTTGAAATTACAAATTAGTTTTCGTACTTGTGTATTGTCAAATGTAACACCCGTTATAAGAACGGCGGGTATCGTTAATCCAATCAAGGTATTGCTGACACCTGTTGTTTATTCTATCAATATAATTTGACCATAGGGTATCGAACGGCTATAGTAGCCAGTCACACTTCGGTTAACATGATAAACAATGGGTCATTATGAATATACAGGTAATGGTACGTCTAAGTGTAACACAACGTTAACGTTCATTCCTGTTTCCGGTCAGCCAGGAGGCGGCCATTTTTGTGTATGTGGGGAAAATAAAATCTCAAATTTAATTTGTACCTGCCAACGGTGGATCTACAAGGACTAAAACATTATATGTGAATTATATACACTATTTCGCTCCACCGGGTAACCTCCGATGCCTCCATTTTCTGCTTTATTTGCCTTTTTTAGACTTTAGACTTCTTCATACTTTTGTTTACATTTATTAAAATCACCCCCACCCTCTTTAGGCGCACTGTGTATTCAAAATTGACCCCATCCAAAATTACTAGGATAGTATATACAGTGCAATAGAATTTATCACATTTACCTCTGTTTTGTTTGCCCTTTATCTTTGAACTGTCATTTTGGCGACCGGATATTCACAGATGTAGTATCAATCATCAATCATGTAATCATCATATAACCATCGGACAATATATAAACATCATCATGTTCATGTTCATTACAGAATAAATTATTCTCATGTTCATTTCATTCCATCAATCATCTGTCAATAATTATTGGATTCTTCATTTCAAATGGATGCAGCCAGGCATAATAAATGGGCCACTTTTGGCAACAATGAGGCTCGATTCAATCGAGCCTCATTTTTAAATGATCAGCCCAGGGTGTCCACGGACAGTCACTACCTTACCAAAAGTACGTGGGCACACAGGCTGATTATAAAGTCAGCCGGGCCAGCTCCCATACTGGATCATATTTCCATCATCCAGTTCAAAAAAGCCATTCATCGGGAGCTGGCCAATAAAATAAATAGAATTATACCACTGAAGTCGGGGTCCTTTATGCTAGAGCTCGCGTCGGCCGAATGTCTGGCGGGTGTTTTAAAAATAAAACCTTTCACCCTGGCTAATATCCCACTGGTGGCCTTTCTTCCCAGTGGTGGACCTTCAATAGCCGGGGTGATCCACAATATACCCTTGCGGGTCGACCTTGGGGACCTCCGATCCCACCTTCAACCTAAACCAAGGAAAGATGGTGGGGTCTGTGAGGTCCTAAAGGCCGACAGGCTTAAGGACAAATTTGGCCGCCAGTCTGGGGCGGTGAAACTTACATTCACGGGCAGATCTCTGCCGCTGTCAGTCACAGTGGCTGGCACTCCCACTTATTGGGACGTGGAGGAATATTCGCCGCCCCCGATTCGGTGCTACACCTGCCAGGCATTTGGGCACGGGAGCTCTGGTTGTAAAAACGAGGTCAGGTGCGCTAGGTGCTCAGGACACCATAATATTCGTGAGTGCCGGTATTCCGGAATACCGCGGTGTGCTAACTGTGGGGATGGCCACACTACCCGGTTCAGGGGCTGCCCGTCCTACATTATAGCGGCTAAAGTCTCTAGTTTGGCTTATAGGGACGGGATCCCCTGGGATGTGGCGGTGAAGAGAAATAATCGGGTCACCGCCACTACACCCCCACAGAGTCACACCGGGGGGGTGGGGGGCCATGCCGGCGCTCAACTAAAACTAGATACCAAAAACTTAACTACATCTCCAAAGCTAAAGGGGGAAGTGGCCGCGGACTCCAAAATTCTAAGAAATAATGGGGACAAAACCAGCTCAGGGGCTATCTCACGGCCAAAAAGAGAGGAACAGGGCCATAAAAACCCAGATGTTAACATAAGTAACCAGGGGAAGGATAAATTACACTCCCCCGGGGCTCAGAGAACCCAAGGACCTCTGACTCCCGTTATCCAGGTAAAGAATTCCTCTCATATACCCTCTGAGACAAAAAACATAAAAGAAATAAACTCCAAATTTAACCGGACTCCAACAGGTCATCTCGTTAGAACCTTTATAAAAACCAATGGAGAACGGGATTTCTTTAGATCTAATAAAGGGGGGGGGGATTCAATTACTAGTTCACAGTCAGACTCTTCAGACTGTGTTATAATCAGTCCCACTACTGATAGTTTAAAAATAGTGGGTACAGCAGGACTAATAAATACAGAGCCAGCGGCAAACTCCCCGTCAACAAAAATAAAAACAGAAAGGGGTTTCATAACCCCTATACATTCACCCAAACTAGTTACATCGACCCCCAGTACACTTCCTGACTCCTCTCTAGGAGAATGCGACAACTTGTCCCGAACTCATGTTTCGGAGTCATCTTGTAGTGACTGCAGCGACTTTAATGTCACTGGAGAGGAGTCCTTGGTATCTATTCACTCCAGTTTCTATCACTCCGACAGGGACAGCAATACGGAAGGTGTTTCATCACACTCGTTGCTGGAATCTGTGTCCATTGCTGACCTTGTGGGAGGTATAGATCCAGGAGTGATAAGTCAACCGATTAAAGTAACCACACTGGCAGATAGAAGCCAACAAACTTCCCCATTCAAAAAACAACATTCAGAATCGACTTCAAAAATAAACTCCACAATACAAGTCATAAATAATTCGGACAATTTTACAATAGATTTGGATAGTATTGTGGAAATAACAAAAGAATTAATCCTAAATAAATAAAAAATAACAGGAAACAAACTATCAAATTATCTCAAACGAGAATTTATTTATAAACTAAAAAAATTAACAATAGAAAAAGCCAGTGTGGTCCAAAGTACAGTGGGGGTCGATAAAAATTCCCAAGAAAATTTAAAATGCGCACCTGCCTCAAATATGGCAACTAAATTACCCGTGCTGGCAGGGATTCTGAGGCAGGCCAAAACACCAAAAAAAATCCTGTCTCAGTCTCCAAGACACAAGATACTGATTGGTCGTAATCGTCGCAACACCAAACTACATTTTCAATAGGGACCTGACTGTGATCTATTTTAATGTTCAGGGACTGACCCCTCTTAAGCACACAGAGATTAAAGTTTTCTTGGATTTAAATCCACATATTGATATACTCTGTGTGCAAGAATCAAAATTACCACCAAATAAAGAGAGGAATGTCCCTGGATATAATGCACAATATAGTTTTTATAAAAATGCCCAAAACAATGTTTGTGGAGGGCTTATTACATATTTTAAAGATATCATTAATTTTGAGGAGATTAGAGTAGACGACCCCAAAGATAATATGGGGAACTCCAAGATTGAAATACAGTTATTTATAGTTTATCTAGGGGGGTCCCCCTTCATACTTATCAATTTATACTCTAGGGGGTGCGACCTAGATTCTTTGGAATACATAAGTTCATCTATAAATGCTGAAGATGGACTTAGGGACTGTATTATAACTGGAGATTTCAATGCTCACCACCCTTTATGGGGATCTCCATTTGAGGACCGTCAGGGGAGGGATATTTTGGAATGGGCGGGGAGAAATGACAAAGTTCTACTCAATGACGGTTCCTTCACGAGAGTAGACCAGGGCTCAGGAAAGGGCTCCTGCATTGATCTAACATTCACCAGTCCCAAATTTACAGCTAGTTCTAATTGGCAGGTACATGGGGATAATATGGGATCAGACCACTACCCAATCTGCATAACAATAAATTCTCAACACCACAAAATTACAGAAAATTCTAAAGAAGAAAGATTCAAATTTGAAAAGGCAGACTGGGATTTATTCAAAAAACTTTGCAGGGAGATAACCCTAGATGACGTCTACTCTAATGATATCAATATTTTTAATAACAATCTCACAGAAAGGTTCCTGTTGGTAGCAAAAAAATGTATACCTGTCTCTGACTCTGGCAAAAAGACAAGAAAAAATGTCCCGATGTGGGGTTCTTCCTGTGTCGAAGCTGTAAAAGGGCGAAAACGAGCATTAAATAAACTAAAACAGCACCCTTGTCTCGGAAACTTATATGACTACAAGGAGGCTGAAAGGGAAGCAAAATTTGTCATCTTAAATGCTAAAAAGCAAAACTGGGAAGAATTCTGCGAATCATGTATACATAAAAACGCAAACTCAAAGGAATTTTGGACCAAAATTCGCAGAATTAAAGGAAATTCACAACGCCCTATTCCACTACTAAGAAATAAGACAGCTTTAGCAGTCAAATCAGTAGAAAAAGCCAACTTCTTAGTTGAACACTACTCTAAAGCTGCCAGTGATTCAAACGTCAACGATGAAACACTAAATTATCAAAATAAATTTGAATCACTATATAAAAACTACCTAAAAAACCCAGAAATAAACAAGTCACCACTTAATAATGGCTTCTCAATTTTTGAACTAAGATCAGTAATTGATAGCAGGAAGAACTCAGCTTCGGGACTTGACAAAATATCTTACCACATGTTTAAACACATGCCAAATTCAGCCTTGTATCTGTGGTTAAGATTATATAACAAAGTGTGAAATGATGGTGTCTACCCAGTAGCTTGGAAGCAGGCTTGTGTTATTCCCCTACTAAAACAAGGGAAAAACCCAAATGAAGCACAGTCTTACAGACCAATTAGCCTGACCTCCCATCCAGGTAAATTAATGGAGGGGATGGTCAAGGCGCGTTTAGAACATCTGCTTGAATCAAAAAATATAATTAATCCCTTTCAATCTGGATTTAGAAAGGGCAGGAGCACTTTGGATCAGCTCATTAGACTACAACATGATGTAAATACAGCAAAAAATAGGGGACACTCAGTCCTAGCAATTTTTCTAGACCTTCAAGCAGCTTTTGATCTAACCTGGCATGCAGGCGTACTCTATAAATTGAAAGAACATGGAATAACAGGAAACTGCTACCAATATCTGAGGAACTTTCTTGAGGGACGCAAAATTCAAGTTAAGGTGGGGGATACCCTGTCAGACACGGAAACGTTACACAGGGGAACCCCCCAAGGGGCCATTTTATCCCCTCTTCTATTCTCTCTTTTGATCAATGATCTCCCTGACACACTAGAGGGGACAGGGATGGTTACCAGCCAGTTTGCTGATGATTCAGGCACATGGCTAGGGGGGGTCAACTTAAACCTGTTACAAACAAGAGCTCAAACAGGACTTGACCTTATCTGGGGATGGGCAAAAGAATGGGGCTTTAAAATTAGTCAAACTAAAACAGCGGGAATTGTTTTTGGCAACTCAAAACAGCACAGCTTGGACGTAAATTTAGGCGGCACACCAATCATATTTAAAAAAATAGTAAAATTTTTAGGCATGCTTTTAGATAGGAAACTAAATTTTCACAGTCATATAAAAGACATCATGATCAGGTGTGAGAAAGACTTAAATTTGATGAGAATGTTAAGAGGAACAGACTTTGGCACTGATAAAAATAGCCTCTTACTTCTTTATAAGTCTCTCATACGTCCAAAAATAGATTATGGGGCTCAAATCTATTCATGTGCACCACCTTCAATATTAAAAAAAATAGATATCATCCAGAATAAGGCCCTTAAGATAGCCCTCAGAGCACTACGTTCCACAGAAAGTTATTTGCTAGAGGCAGAGGCAGGTGTTACCCCATTATGGTTGCGGCGACAAGACCAGTCAGTTAAATACTGGGCCAGGGCTCAAACCCGAAAAGAAGGAAACCCTGTGAACAAACTCTTCGGGACCGGATACCATATCAAGTCTAAATATCAAAAAAATCATATAGCCATGCCATTTGGGGCTTATACCCAGGACTTGATAGAGGAGTACGGTCTCGGGGAGATCAGTGTAGCAGACTTCAGACCCAAACCAGATCCGCCCTGGGTTCTTAAAAATCCTGATATTAGGTTAACCCTCTCAGCCGAGTTCAATAAAAGTGACTTGCCAGCACTTATAAGATCCATTACGGCAAACCACATTGACCGGCACTATGCTGACCACACTCAAATTTATACAGATGGTAGTAAAAATCCCGATGACGGGAAAGTTGCAGCTGCTTATGTCATTCCATCTCTTCAGATACAGTATTCTGAGAGACTCAGCAACAATTTGTCAATTTACACAGCTGAACTAGTCGCAATACAAAAAGCAATGTGCTGGATCATAGAAAATAAATCAACTAAATCTGCTATATTTTCGGATTCACTTTCAGCTTTAACTTCACTCAAAAATAATAATAGCAGATCAAGGCCTGATCTTTTGGCCGACATATATAAACAATATAACCAGTGCCTTGAATTAGGGTTACAAGTTACTATAGAATGGTGTCCAGCACATGTAGACATATCAGGAAATGAAGAAGCAGATAGGGCGGCTAAGGAGGGCCTTGAATACAACAATATTTCAAATTCAGTCCCCCTTGCACCAACCGAGGTCTATTCCTTAACAAGGAAAATAATTATTAAGAAATGGTCCACTTTTATCTCTAAAAAACCATTTAAACAAACATTTCGCAGGACCTCGGTTAATTTCAGACGACCAACAAATTACTCTAATAATAAGAGAATTGATAAATGCATTACTCGTCTGAGATTGGGTGTAAATCTCCTCCCAGGAAATAGGGGACAATACATAATTAATAAAGGGAGAGATTGCATCCGGTGCAAGGAAAAATTTACCACTGAACATTTTCTGCTACATTGCCCGATTCACAGGGTCCCCCGGGCAAATTTAAGGACTGCACTTGTTGGAAATAAGTTAGATTTCGACATTAATAATACTTTGAACCCCAGCAAGGCAGTCCGGGCCTCAGTCTATAAAGCCTTGGAATGCTATATTCTAGACTGTCAGATGTCTGACAAAATATAGACTTAAAAATCCAGGCCCTAATTTCATCAGTTATCCCTATAAATACCACCCAGGGTCAGTAAAAATGTTTTATAGTACTTTGATTGGAATTTCCAGTATGGTTTGATTTACTTGTTATAGTGCTTGGTCCTTCTAAGTACAAAAAGTATCAGTTTCTAGTGGGAGGTGGGGTGGGACCACAATGCAGTCCACAAAAATGTTGTGTGGCCTGGGGTGTGGACTCATGCCACCTCCCACAGCTGAGCCATGCTTACCCAGAGAGAATTGTTATGTTAAAATATCAAATATGTATTTAAATTATTTTGTCAGGCTTACTTTCAGTCTGATTGAATTATAAATTGATTGGCATGAGAGTGATTTTATATTTATGTCACCTTAAATTAACTTCCTCTAAAAAGGAAATTGTACATGGGATTTATAACATTCACAACAAATATATGCTGACCCTGGGGAATGATAATATTCATTATATTATCAAGGGACCTGGCCCGGCACCCCAGCACGGGTGATGAAATAAAATTACAGGGCCCCCAGATTCAGTGGAACACTATTATTAGCAATATTAACTAGGCTTGGGCCTGGTAGTCCCAAGCGGCTAATTAGCTCTATCCTAAGTGCAACAATATATTATTTTACTATAAATGTTGTATATAATGTACAAAACTTTTAATAATCTGTTGTTTATCTTATAACCCTAATCTGGGCCGTTTAGTACTTAGGATACAGGATTATAATCATTATTTTTAGTAACTTATCTTAAATATGTTCCATTATTTTAATAGAGTATTGTTGCACTTGGAAAACAGCTATTTATCCTACACCACTTGAACATCATATAGCCTGTGTAATTCCAACCAAGATTCACTGGTCATCAAGTGCAATCTTTTGTTTACATCTCCCCCGGGTCAACATTCCATTGAAGGTTAAACGCCGCCGATTGGCTGGATTTCAATCACGTACCTAATAGTGAACATTTCTATTTTTAGTTCACAGTTTTAGGTGTAACCCCACCATTGATTTTTGTTCTTTATTCTATAGTAAATAATAAAAGTTTGAAGGCTTGTCATTCATAGAGGGTCCCAAATGAAAGAAGTGAAACCTACATTTTACTGTTTGTCAACCTCTGCACTATCAAAATATGATGAGAAAAGTAGGGGTCATGTGTCATATAAGAGATTTTTTTTCTGCTCAGTGTGTACACTGGTGACAAAGTGAAAGTAGACTTCCGAAATCATGAATTCATACCCCAATTTCCAAGCATCATTTTTTTTTTCTAAATTCACAATTCAAACATGACAATGCTATCAAAATGTTCAAAATACATCAATAATGCCATTCAAATAAAAAAATGAGCATTAAAAATAGGAAAATGCATTTTTAAAGAAGAAGAATTGAGGATTATTTACAACCGCCATTATGCGACTACCCCACGGAAGCACTTCCTTTTTGCAATGGTGGCACTATGCCTATAAGGAAACTCTTTTTTTTTTAATTTCATAATTACCTCATTTTTGCTTAGTACTACCAATTTGAAGTAATACTGCCAAGTTGCAGGCATTAAATACTGAAACTTTTGTCAAAATACCACTTTTTACATGATCATTATATACAGGCGCGAGATGTTGACCGACATGCAATTTTGATGTGTTCGACTAATTTTACCCATAAATTTTTTTTTTTACCTAATTCCATTAAAATTTTTACACCAAAACAGTCTCATGATACACTGAAGACATTATCTTACCAAAATACATTATTCAATACAATGTACATGCTAAAAATTGCACATTTAAATCATCCAAAATAAAAAATCTTCAAAATTGTGTGATTTTTCATGAAATTTCAATGTAAATATGCACATATATGCTTTATTTGAGGCATACACTTGCCAAAATGAGTTTTTTTTATGAAGCAAATGTCTCCAATTTGTCATTTAATACTATGAGAGTGTAGAAAAGAGGTTATTTTACCTACAATTAACATTTTGGAAAATCACCCCCATTTCACTCAAGTCTCTCTTATAAGGAAACTCTTTTTTTTTTAATTTCATAATTACCTCATTTTTGCTTAGTACTACCAATTTGAAGTAATACTGCCAAGTTGCAGGCATTAAATACTGAAACTTTTGTCAAAATACCACTTTTTACATGATCATTATATACAGGCGCGAGATGTTGACCGACATGCAATTTTGATGTGTTCGACTAATTTTACCCATAAATTTTTTTTTTTACCTAATTCCATTAAAATTTTTACACCAAAACAGTCTCATGATACACTGAAGACATTATCTTACCAAAATACATTATTCAATACAATGTACATGCTAAAAATTGCACATTTAAATCATCCAAAATAAAAAATCTTCAAAATTGTGTGATTTTTCATGAAATTTCAATGTAAATATGCACATATATGCTTTATTTGAGGCATACACTTGCCAAAATGAGTTTTTTTTTATGAAGCAAATGTCTCCAATTTGTCATTTAATACTATGAGAGTGTAGAAAAGAGGTTATTTTACCTACAATTAACATTTTGGAAAATCACCCCCATTTCACTCAAGTCTCTCTTATAGGTGTAACCCCACCATTGATTTTTGTTCTTTATTCTATAGTAAATAATAAAAGTTTGAAGGCTTGTCATTCATAGAGGGTCCCAAATGAAAGAAGTGAAACCTACATTTTACTGTTTGTCAACCTCTGCACTATCAAAATATGATGAGAAAAGTAGGGGTCATGTGTCATATAAGAGATTTTTTTTCTGCTCAGTGTGTACACTGGTGACAAAGTGAAAGTAGACTTCCGAAATCATGAATTCATACCCCAATTTCCAAGCATCATTTTTTTTTTCTAAATTCACAATTCAAACATGACAATGCTATCAAAATGTTCAAAATACATCAATAATGCCATTCAAATAAAAAAATGAGCATTAAAAATAGGAAAATGCATTTTTAAAGAAGAAGAATTGAGGATTATTTACAACCGCCATTATGCGACTACCCCACGGAAGCACTTCCTTTTTGCAATGGTGGCACTATGCCTATAAGGAAACTCTTTTTTTTTTAATTTCATAATTACCTCATTTTTGCTTAGTACTACCAATTTGAAGTAATACTGCCAAGTTGCAGGCATTAAATACTGAAACTTTTGTCAAAATACCACTTTTTACATGATCATTATATACAGGCGCGAGATGTTGACCGACATGCAATTTTGATGTGTTCGACTAATTTTACCCATAAATTTTTTTTTTTACCTAATTCCATTAAAATTTTTACACCAAAACAGTCTCATGATACACTGAAGACATTATCTTACCAAAATACATTATTCAATACAATGTACATGCTAAAAATTGCACATTTAAATCATCCAAAATAAAAAATCTTCAAAATTGTGTGATTTTTCATGAAATTTCAATGTAAATATGCACATATATGCTTTATTTGAGGCATACACTTGCCAAAATGAGTTTTTTTTATGAAGCAAATGTCTCCAATTTGTCATTTAATACTATGAGAGTGTAGAAAAGAGGTTATTTTACCTACAATTAACATTTTGGAAAATCACCCCCATTTCACTCAAGTCTCTCTTATAAGGAAACTCTTTTTTTTTTAATTTCATAATTACCTCATTTTTGCTTAGTACTACCAATTTGAAGTAATACTGCCAAGTTGCAGGCATTAAATACTGAAACTTTTGTCAAAATACCACTTTTTACATGATCATTATATACAGGCGCGAGATGTTGACCGACATGCAATTTTGATGTGTTCGACTAATTTTACCCATAAATTTTTTTTTTTACCTAATTCCATTAAAATTTTTACACCAAAACAGTCTCATGATACACTGAAGACATTATCTTACCAAAATACATTATTCAATACAATGTACATGCTAAAAATTGCACATTTAAATCATCCAAAATAAAAAATCTTCAAAATTGTGTGATTTTTCATGAAATTTCAATGTAAATATGCACATATATGCTTTATTTGAGGCATACACTTGCCAAAATGAGTTTTTTTTTATGAAGCAAATGTCTCCAATTTGTCATTTAATACTATGAGAGTGTAGAAAAGAGGTTATTTTACCTACAATTAACATTTTGGAAAATCACCCCCATTTCACTCAAGTCTCTCTTATAGGTGTAACCCCACCATTGATTTTTGTTCTTTATTCTATAGTAAATAATAAAAGTTTGAAGGCTTGTCATTCATAGAGGGTCCCAAATGAAAGAAGTGAAACCTACATTTTACTGTTTGTCAACCTCTGCACTATCAAAATATGATGAGAAAAGTAGGGGTCATGTGTCATATAAGAGATTTTTTTTCTGCTCAGTGTGTACACTGGTGACAAAGTGAAAGTAGACTTCCGAAATCATGAATTCATACCCCAATTTCCAAGCATCATTTTTTTTTTCTAAATTCACAATTCAAACATGACAATGCTATCAAAATGTTCAAAATACATCAATAATGCCATTCAAATAAAAAAATGAGCATTAAAAATAGGAAAATGCATTTTTAAAGAAGAAGAATTGAGGATTATTTACAACCGCCATTATGCGACTACCCCACGGAAGCACTTCCTTTTTGCAATGGTGGCACTATGCCTATAAGGAAACTCTTTTTTTTTTAATTTCATAATTACCTCATTTTTGCTTAGTACTACCAATTTGAAGTAATACTGCCAAGTTGCAGGCATTAAATACTGAAACTTTTGTCAAAATACCACTTTTTACATGATCATTATATACAGGCGCGAGATGTTGACCGACATGCAATTTTGATGTGTTCGACTAATTTTACCCATAAATTTTTTTTTTTACCTAATTCCATTAAAATTTTTACACCAAAACAGTCTCATGATACACTGAAGACATTATCTTACCAAAATACATTATTCAATACAATGTACATGCTAAAAATTGCACATTTAAATCATCCAAAATAAAAAATCTTCAAAATTGTGTGATTTTTCATGAAATTTCAATGTAAATATGCACATATATGCTTTATTTGAGGCATACACTTGCCAAAATGAGTTTTTTTTATGAAGCAAATGTCTCCAATTTGTCATTTAATACTATGAGAGTGTAGAAAAGAGGTTATTTTACCTACAATTAACATTTTGGAAAATCACCCCCATTTCACTCAAGTCTCTCTTATAAGGAAACTCTTTTTTTTTTAATTTCATAATTACCTCATTTTTGCTTAGTACTACCAATTTGAAGTAATACTGCCAAGTTGCAGGCATTAAATACTGAAACTTTTGTCAAAATACCACTTTTTACATGATCATTATATACAGGCGCGAGATGTTGACCGACATGCAATTTTGATGTGTTCGACTAATTTTACCCATAAATTTTTTTTTTTACCTAATTCCATTAAAATTTTTACACCAAAACAGTCTCATGATACACTGAAGACATTATCTTACCAAAATACATTATTCAATACAATGTACATGCTAAAAATTGCACATTTAAATCATCCAAAATAAAAAATCTTCAAAATTGTGTGATTTTTCATGAAATTTCAATGTAAATATGCACATATATGCTTTATTTGAGGCATACACTTGCCAAAATGAGTTTTTTTTTATGAAGCAAATGTCTCCAATTTGTCATTTAATACTATGAGAGTGTAGAAAAGAGGTTATTTTACCTACAATTAACATTTTGGAAAATCACCCCCATTTCACTCAAGTCTCTCTTATAGGTGTAACCCCACCATTGATTTTTGTTCTTTATTCTATAGTAAATAATAAAAGTTTGAAGGCTTGTCATTCATAGAGGGTCCCAAATGAAAGAAGTGAAACCTACATTTTACTGTTTGTCAACCTCTGCACTATCAAAATATGATGAGAAAAGTAGGGGTCATGTGTCATATAAGAGATTTTTTTTCTGCTCAGTGTGTACACTGGTGACAAAGTGAAAGTAGACTTCCGAAATCATGAATTCATACCCCAATTTCCAAGCATCATTTTTTTTTTCTAAATTCACAATTCAAACATGACAATGCTATCAAAATGTTCAAAATACATCAATAATGCCATTCAAATAAAAAAATGAGCATTAAAAATAGGAAAATGCATTTTTAAAGAAGAAGAATTGAGGATTATTTACAACCGCCATTATGCGACTACCCCACGGAAGCACTTCCTTTTTGCAATGGTGGCACTATGCCTATAAGGAAACTCTTTTTTTTTTAATTTCATAATTACCTCATTTTTGCTTAGTACTACCAATTTGAAGTAATACTGCCAAGTTGCAGGCATTAAATACTGAAACTTTTGTCAAAATACCACTTTTTACATGATCATTATATACAGGCGCGAGATGTTGACCGACATGCAATTTTGATGTGTTCGACTAATTTTACCCATAAATTTTTTTTTTTACCTAATTCCATTAAAATTTTTACACCAAAACAGTCTCATGATACACTGAAGACATTATCTTACCAAAATACATTATTCAATACAATGTACATGCTAAAAATTGCACATTTAAATCATCCAAAATAAAAAATCTTCAAAATTGTGTGATTTTTCATGAAATTTCAATGTAAATATGCACATATATGCTTTATTTGAGGCATACACTTGCCAAAATGAGTTTTTTTTATGAAGCAAATGTCTCCAATTTGTCATTTAATACTATGAGAGTGTAGAAAAGAGGTTATTTTACCTACAATTAACATTTTGGAAAATCACCCCCATTTCACTCAAGTCTCTCTTATAAGGAAACTCTTTTTTTTTTAATTTCATAATTACCTCATTTTTGCTTAGTACTACCAATTTGAAGTAATACTGCCAAGTTGCAGGCATTAAATACTGAAACTTTTGTCAAAATACCACTTTTTACATGATCATTATATACAGGCGCGAGATGTTGACCGACATGCAATTTTGATGTGTTCGACTAATTTTACCCATAAATTTTTTTTTTTACCTAATTCCATTAAAATTTTTACACCAAAACAGTCTCATGATACACTGAAGACATTATCTTACCAAAATACATTATTCAATACAATGTACATGCTAAAAATTGCACATTTAAATCATCCAAAATAAAAAATCTTCAAAATTGTGTGATTTTTCATGAAATTTCAATGTAAATATGCACATATATGCTTTATTTGAGGCATACACTTGCCAAAATGAGTTTTTTTTTATGAAGCAAATGTCTCCAATTTGTCATTTAATACTATGAGAGTGTAGAAAAGAGGTTATTTTACCTACAATTAACATTTTGGAAAATCACCCCCATTTCACTCAAGTCTCTCTTATAGGTGTAACCCCACCATTGATTTTTGTTCTTTATTCTATAGTAAATAATAAAAGTTTGAAGGCTTGTCATTCATAGAGGGTCCCAAATGAAAGAAGTGAAACCTACATTTTACTGTTTGTCAACCTCTGCACTATCAAAATATGATGAGAAAAGTAGGGGTCATGTGTCATATAAGAGATTTTTTTTCTGCTCAGTGTGTACACTGGTGACAAAGTGAAAGTAGACTTCCGAAATCATGAATTCATACCCCAATTTCCAAGCATCATTTTTTTTTTCTAAATTCACAATTCAAACATGACAATGCTATCAAAATGTTCAAAATACATCAATAATGCCATTCAAATAAAAAAATGAGCATTAAAAATAGGAAAATGCATTTTTAAAGAAGAAGAATTGAGGATTATTTACAACCGCCATTATGCGACTACCCCACGGAAGCACTTCCTTTTTGCAATGGTGGCACTATGCCTATAAGGAAACTCTTTTTTTTTTAATTTCATAATTACCTCATTTTTGCTTAGTACTACCAATTTGAAGTAATACTGCCAAGTTGCAGGCATTAAATACTGAAACTTTTGTCAAAATACCACTTTTTACATGATCATTATATACAGGCGCGAGATGTTGACCGACATGCAATTTTGATGTGTTCGACTAATTTTACCCATAAATTTTTTTTTTTACCTAATTCCATTAAAATTTTTACACCAAAACAGTCTCATGATACACTGAAGACATTATCTTACCAAAATACATTATTCAATACAATGTACATGCTAAAAATTGCACATTTAAATCATCCAAAATAAAAAATCTTCAAAATTGTGTGATTTTTCATGAAATTTCAATGTAAATATGCACATATATGCTTTATTTGAGGCATACACTTGCCAAAATGAGTTTTTTTTATGAAGCAAATGTCTCCAATTTGTCATTTAATACTATGAGAGTGTAGAAAAGAGGTTATTTTACCTACAATTAACATTTTGGAAAATCACCCCCATTTCACTCAAGTCTCTCTTATAAGGAAACTCTTTTTTTTTTAATTTCATAATTACCTCATTTTTGCTTAGTACTACCAATTTGAAGTAATACTGCCAAGTTGCAGGCATTAAATACTGAAACTTTTGTCAAAATACCACTTTTTACATGATCATTATATACAGGCGCGAGATGTTGACCGACATGCAATTTTGATGTGTTCGACTAATTTTACCCATAAATTTTTTTTTTTACCTAATTCCATTAAAATTTTTACACCAAAACAGTCTCATGATACACTGAAGACATTATCTTACCAAAATACATTATTCAATACAATGTACATGCTAAAAATTGCACATTTAAATCATCCAAAATAAAAAATCTTCAAAATTGTGTGATTTTTCATGAAATTTCAATGTAAATATGCACATATATGCTTTATTTGAGGCATACACTTGCCAAAATGAGTTTTTTTTTATGAAGCAAATGTCTCCAATTTGTCATTTAATACTATGAGAGTGTAGAAAAGAGGTTATTTTACCTACAATTAACATTTTGGAAAATCACCCCCATTTCACTCAAGTCTCTCTTATAGGTGTAACCCCACCATTGATTTTTGTTCTTTATTCTATAGTAAATAATAAAAGTTTGAAGGCTTGTCATTCATAGAGGGTCCCAAATGAAAGAAGTGAAACCTACATTTTACTGTTTGTCAACCTCTGCACTATCAAAATATGATGAGAAAAGTAGGGGTCATGTGTCATATAAGAGATTTTTTTTCTGCTCAGTGTGTACACTGGTGACAAAGTGAAAGTAGACTTCCGAAATCATGAATTCATACCCCAATTTCCAAGCATCATTTTTTTTTTCTAAATTCACAATTCAAACATGACAATGCTATCAAAATGTTCAAAATACATCAATAATGCCATTCAAATAAAAAAATGAGCATTAAAAATAGGAAAATGCATTTTTAAAGAAGAAGAATTGAGGATTATTTACAACCGCCATTATGCGACTACCCCACGGAAGCACTTCCTTTTTGCAATGGTGGCACTATGCCTATAAGGAAACTCTTTTTTTTTAATTTCATAATTACCTCATTTTTGCTTAGTACTACCAATTTGAAGTAATACTGCCAAGTTGCAGGCATTAAATACTGAAACTTTTGTCAAAATACCACTTTTTACATGATCATTATATACAGGCGCGAGATGTTGACCGACATGCAATTTTGATGTGTTCGACTAATTTTACCCATAAATTTTTTTTTTTACCTAATTCCATTAAAATTTTTACACCAAAACAGTCTCATGATACACTGAAGACATTATCTTACCAAAATACATTATTCAATACAATGTACATGCTAAAAATTGCACATTTAAATCATCCAAAATAAAAAATCTTCAAAATTGTGTGATTTTTCATGAAATTTCAATGTAAATATGCACATATATGCTTTATTTGAGGCATACACTTGCCAAAATGAGTTTTTTTTATGAAGCAAATGTCTCCAATTTGTCATTTAATACTATGAGAGTGTAGAAAAGAGGTTATTTTACCTACAATTAACATTTTGGAAAATCACCCCCATTTCACTCAAGTCTCTCTTATAAGGAAACTCTTTTTTTTTTAATTTCATAATTACCTCATTTTTGCTTAGTACTACCAATTTGAAGTAATACTGCCAAGTTGCAGGCATTAAATACTGAAACTTTTGTCAAAATACCACTTTTTACATGATCATTATATACAGGCGCGAGATGTTGACCGACATGCAATTTTGATGTGTTCGACTAATTTTACCCATAAATTTTTTTTTTACCTAATTCCATTAAAATTTTTACACCAAAACAGTCTCATGATACACTGAAGACATTATCTTACCAAAATACATTATTCAATACAATGTACATGCTAAAAATTGCACATTTAAATCATCCAAAATAAAAAATCTTCAAAATTGTGTGATTTTTCATGAAATTTCAATGTAAATATGCACATATATGCTTTATTTGAGGCATACACTTGCCAAAATGAGTTTTTTTTATGAAGCAAATGTCTCCAATTTGTCATTTAATACTATGAGAGTGTAGAAAAGAGGTTATTTTACCTACAATTAACATTTTGGAAAATCACCCCCATTTCACTCAAGTCTCTCTTATAAGGAAACTCTTTTTTTTTTAATTTCATAATTACCTCATTTTTGCTTAGTACTACCAATTTGAAGTAATACTGCCAAGTTGCAGGCATTAAATACTGAAACTTTTGTCAAAATACCACTTTTTACATGATCATTATATACAGGCGCGAGATGTTGACCGACATGCAATTTTGATGTGTTCGACTAATTTTACCCATAAATTTTTTTTTTTACCTAATTCCATTAAAATTTTTACACCAAAACAGTCTCATGATACACTGAAGACATTATCTTACCAAAATACATTATTCAATACAATGTACATGCTAAAAATTGCACATTTAAATCATCCAAAATAAAAAATCTTCAAAATTGTGTGATTTTTCATGAAATTTCAATGTAAATATGCACATATATGCTTTATTTGAGGCATACACTTGCCAAAATGAGTTTTTTTTTATGAAGCAAATGTCTCCAATTTGTCATTTAATACTATGAGAGTGTAGAAAAGAGGTTATTTTACCTACAATTAACATTTTGGAAAATCACCCCCATTTCACTCAAGTCTCTCTTATAGGTGTAACCCCACCATTGATTTTTGTTCTTTATTCTATAGTAAATAATAAAAGTTTGAAGGCTTGTCATTCATAGAGGGTCCCAAATGAAAGAAGTGAAACCTACATTTTACTGTTTGTCAACCTCTGCACTATCAAAATATGATGAGAAAAGTAGGGGTCATGTGTCATATAAGAGATTTTTTTTCTGCTCAGTGTGTACACTGGTGACAAAGTGAAAGTAGACTTCCGAAATCATGAATTCATACCCCAATTTCCAAGCATCATTTTTTTTTTCTAAATTCACAATTCAAACATGACAATGCTATCAAAATGTTCAAAATACATCAATAATGCCATTCAAATAAAAAAATGAGCATTAAAAATAGGAAAATGCATTTTTAAAGAAGAAGAATTGAGGATTATTTACAACCGCCATTATGCGACTACCCCACGGAAGCACTTCCTTTTTGCAATGGTGGCACTATGCCTATAAGGAAACTCTTTTTTTTTTAATTTCATAATTACCTCATTTTTGCTTAGTACTACCAATTTGAAGTAATACTGCCAAGTTGCAGGCATTAAATACTGAAACTTTTGTCAAAATACCACTTTTTACATGATCATTATATACAGGCGCGAGATGTTGACCGACATGCAATTTTGATGTGTTCGACTAATTTTACCCATAAATTTTTTTTTTTACCTAATTCCATTAAAATTTTTACACCAAAACAGTCTCATGATACACTGAAGACATTATCTTACCAAAATACATTATTCAATACAATGTACATGCTAAAAATTGCACATTTAAATCATCCAAAATAAAAAATCTTCAAAATTGTGTGATTTTTCATGAAATTTCAATGTAAATATGCACATATATGCTTTATTTGAGGCATACACTTGCCAAAATGAGTTTTTTTTATGAAGCAAATGTCTCCAATTTGTCATTTAATACTATGAGAGTGTAGAAAAGAGGTTATTTTACCTACAATTAACATTTTGGAAAATCACCCCCATTTCACTCAAGTCTCTCTTATAAGGAAACTCTTTTTTTTTTAATTTCATAATTACCTCATTTTTGCTTAGTACTACCAATTTGAAGTAATACTGCCAAGTTGCAGGCATTAAATACTGAAACTTTTGTCAAAATACCACTTTTTACATGATCATTATATACAGGCGCGAGATGTTGACCGACATGCAATTTTGATGTGTTCGACTAATTTTACCCATAAATTTTTTTTTTTACCTAATTCCATTAAAATTTTTACACCAAAACAGTCTCATGATACACTGAAGACATTATCTTACCAAAATACATTATTCAATACAATGTACATGCTAAAAATTGCACATTTAAATCATCCAAAATAAAAAATCTTCAAAATTGTGTGATTTTTCATGAAATTTCAATGTAAATATGCACATATATGCTTTATTTGAGGCATACACTTGCCAAAATGAGTTTTTTTTTATGAAGCAAATGTCTCCAATTTGTCATTTAATACTATGAGAGTGTAGAAAAGAGGTTATTTTACCTACAATTAACATTTTGGAAAATCACCCCCATTTCACTCAAGTCTCTCTTATAGGTGTAACCCCACCATTGATTTTTGTTCTTTATTCTATAGTAAATAATAAAAGTTTGAAGGCTTGTCATTCATAGAGGGTCCCAAATGAAAGAAGTGAAACCTACATTTTACTGTTTGTCAACCTCTGCACTATCAAAATATGATGAGAAAAGTAGGGGTCATGTGTCATATAAGAGATTTTTTTTCTGCTCAGTGTGTACACTGGTGACAAAGTGAAAGTAGACTTCCGAAATCATGAATTCATACCCCAATTTCCAAGCATCATTTTTTTTTTCTAAATTCACAATTCAAACATGACAATGCTATCAAAATGTTCAAAATACATCAATAATGCCATTCAAATAAAAAAATGAGCATTAAAAATAGGAAAATGCATTTTTAAAGAAGAAGAATTGAGGATTATTTACAACCGCCATTATGCGACTACCCCACGGAAGCACTTCCTTTTTGCAATGGTGGCACTATGCCTATAAGGAAACTCTTTTTTTTTTAATTTCATAATTACCTCATTTTTGCTTAGTACTACCAATTTGAAGTAATACTGCCAAGTTGCAGGCATTAAATACTGAAACTTTTGTCAAAATACCACTTTTTACATGATCATTATATACAGGCGCGAGATGTTGACCGACATGCAATTTTGATGTGTTCGACTAATTTTACCCATAAATTTTTTTTTTTACCTAATTCCATTAAAATTTTTACACCAAAACAGTCTCATGATACACTGAAGACATTATCTTACCAAAATACATTATTCAATACAATGTACATGCTAAAAATTGCACATTTAAATCATCCAAAATAAAAAATCTTCAAAATTGTGTGATTTTTCATGAAATTTCAATGTAAATATGCACATATATGCTTTATTTGAGGCATACACTTGCCAAAATGAGTTTTTTTTATGAAGCAAATGTCTCCAATTTGTCATTTAATACTATGAGAGTGTAGAAAAGAGGTTATTTTACCTACAATTAACATTTTGGAAAATCACCCCCATTTCACTCAAGTCTCTCTTATAAGGAAACTCTTTTTTTTTTAATTTCATAATTACCTCATTTTTGCTTAGTACTACCAATTTGAAGTAATACTGCCAAGTTGCAGGCATTAAATACTGAAACTTTTGTCAAAATACCACTTTTTACATGATCATTATATACAGGCGCGAGATGTTGACCGACATGCAATTTTGATGTGTTCGACTAATTTTACCCATAAATTTTTTTTTTTACCTAATTCCATTAAAATTTTTACACCAAAACAGTCTCATGATACACTGAAGACATTATCTTACCAAAATACATTATTCAATACAATGTACATGCTAAAAATTGCACATTTAAATCATCCAAAATAAAAAATCTTCAAAATTGTGTGATTTTTCATGAAATTTCAATGTAAATATGCACATATATGCTTTATTTGAGGCATACACTTGCCAAAATGAGTTTTTTTTTATGAAGCAAATGTCTCCAATTTGTCATTTAATACTATGAGAGTGTAGAAAAGAGGTTATTTTACCTACAATTAACATTTTGGAAAATCACCCCCATTTCACTCAAGTCTCTCTTATAGGTGTAACCCCACCATTGATTTTTGTTCTTTATTCTATAGTAAATAATAAAAGTTTGAAGGCTTGTCATTCATAGAGGGTCCCAAATGAAAGAAGTGAAACCTACATTTTACTGTTTGTCAACCTCTGCACTATCAAAATATGATGAGAAAAGTAGGGGTCATGTGTCATATAAGAGATTTTTTTTCTGCTCAGTGTGTACACTGGTGACAAAGTGAAAGTAGACTTCCGAAATCATGAATTCATACCCCAATTTCCAAGCATCATTTTTTTTTTCTAAATTCACAATTCAAACATGACAATGCTATCAAAATGTTCAAAATACATCAATAATGCCATTCAAATAAAAAAATGAGCATTAAAAATAGGAAAATGCATTTTTAAAGAAGAAGAATTGAGGATTATTTACAACCGCCATTATGCGACTACCCCACGGAAGCACTTCCTTTTTGCAATGGTGGCACTATGCCTATAAGGAAACTCTTTTTTTTTTAATTTCATAATTACCTCATTTTTGCTTAGTACTACCAATTTGAAGTAATACTGCCAAGTTGCAGGCATTAAATACTGAAACTTTTGTCAAAATACCACTTTTTACATGATCATTATATACAGGCGCGAGATGTTGACCGACATGCAATTTTGATGTGTTCGACTAATTTTACCCATAAATTTTTTTTTTTACCTAATTCCATTAAAATTTTTACACCAAAACAGTCTCATGATACACTGAAGACATTATCTTACCAAAATACATTATTCAATACAATGTACATGCTAAAAATTGCACATTTAAATCATCCAAAATAAAAAATCTTCAAAATTGTGTGATTTTTCATGAAATTTCAATGTAAATATGCACATATATGCTTTATTTGAGGCATACACTTGCCAAAATGAGTTTTTTTTATGAAGCAAATGTCTCCAATTTGTCATTTAATACTATGAGAGTGTAGAAAAGAGGTTATTTTACCTACAATTAACATTTTGGAAAATCACCCCCATTTCACTCAAGTCTCTCTTATAAGGAAACTCTTTTTTTTTTAATTTCATAATTACCTCATTTTTGCTTAGTACTACCAATTTGAAGTAATACTGCCAAGTTGCAGGCATTAAATACTGAAACTTTTGTCAAAATACCACTTTTTACATGATCATTATATACAGGCGCGAGATGTTGACCGACATGCAATTTTGATGTGTTCGACTAATTTTACCCATAAATTTTTTTTTTTACCTAATTCCATTAAAATTTTTACACCAAAACAGTCTCATGATACACTGAAGACATTATCTTACCAAAATACATTATTCAATACAATGTACATGCTAAAAATTGCACATTTAAATCATCCAAAATAAAAAATCTTCAAAATTGTGTGATTTTTCATGAAATTTCAATGTAAATATGCACATATATGCTTTATTTGAGGCATACACTTGCCAAAATGAGTTTTTTTTTATGAAGCAAATGTCTCCAATTTGTCATTTAATACTATGAGAGTGTAGAAAAGAGGTTATTTTACCTACAATTAACATTTTGGAAAATCACCCCCATTTCACTCAAGTCTCTCTTATAGGTGTAACCCCACCATTGATTTTTGTTCTTTATTCTATAGTAAATAATAAAAGTTTGAAGGCTTGTCATTCATAGAGGGTCCCAAATGAAAGAAGTGAAACCTACATTTTACTGTTTGTCAACCTCTGCACTATCAAAATATGATGAGAAAAGTAGGGGTCATGTGTCATATAAGAGATTTTTTTTCTGCTCAGTGTGTACACTGGTGACAAAGTGAAAGTAGACTTCCGAAATCATGAATTCATACCCCAATTTCCAAGCATCATTTTTTTTTTCTAAATTCACAATTCAAACATGACAATGCTATCAAAATGTTCAAAATACATCAATAATGCCATTCAAATAAAAAAATGAGCATTAAAAATAGGAAAATGCATTTTTAAAGAAGAAGAATTGAGGATTATTTACAACCGCCATTATGCGACTACCCCACGGAAGCACTTCCTTTTTGCAATGGTGGCACTATGCCTATAAGGAAACTCTTTTTTTTTTAATTTCATAATTACCTCATTTTTGCTTAGTACTACCAATTTGAAGTAATACTGCCAAGTTGCAGGCATTAAATACTGAAACTTTTGTCAAAATACCACTTTTTACATGATCATTATATACAGGCGCGAGATGTTGACCGACATGCAATTTTGATGTGTTCGACTAATTTTACCCATAAATTTTTTTTTTTACCTAATTCCATTAAAATTTTTACACCAAAACAGTCTCATGATACACTGAAGACATTATCTTACCAAAATACATTATTCAATACAATGTACATGCTAAAAATTGCACATTTAAATCATCCAAAATAAAAAATCTTCAAAATTGTGTGATTTTTCATGAAATTTCAATGTAAATATGCACATATATGCTTTATTTGAGGCATACACTTGCCAAAATGAGTTTTTTTTATGAAGCAAATGTCTCCAATTTGTCATTTAATACTATGAGAGTGTAGAAAAGAGGTTATTTTACCTACAATTAACATTTTGGAAAATCACCCCCATTTCACTCAAGTCTCTCTTATAAGGAAACTCTTTTTTTTTTAATTTCATAATTACCTCATTTTTGCTTAGTACTACCAATTTGAAGTAATACTGCCAAGTTGCAGGCATTAAATACTGAAACTTTTGTCAAAATACCACTTTTTACATGATCATTATATACAGGCGCGAGATGTTGACCGACATGCAATTTTGATGTGTTCGACTAATTTTACCCATAAATTTTTTTTTTTACCTAATTCCATTAAAATTTTTACACCAAAACAGTCTCATGATACACTGAAGACATTATCTTACCAAAATACATTATTCAATACAATGTACA
The DNA here is from genome assembly GCA_029582155.1 of Panopea generosa. Classification (NCBI taxonomy): domain Eukaryota; kingdom Metazoa; phylum Mollusca; class Bivalvia; order Adapedonta; family Hiatellidae; genus Panopea; species Panopea generosa. The sequence goes on along the minus strand of CM055911.1, from coordinate 13,698,871 downwards.
TGCTAAAAATTGCACATTTAAATCATCCAAAATAAAAAATCTTCAAAATTGTGTGATTTTTCATGAAATTTCAATGTAAATATGCACATATATGCTTTATTTGAGGCATACACTTGCCAAAATGAGTTTTTTTTTATGAAGCAAATGTCTCCAATTTGTCATTTAATACTATGAGAGTGTAGAAAAGAGGTTATTTTACCTACAATTAACATTTTGGAAAATCACCCCCATTTCACTCAAGTCTCTCTTATAGGTGTAACCCCACCATTGATTTTTGTTCTTTATTCTATAGTAAATAATAAAAGTTTGAAGGCTTGTCATTCATAGAGGGTCCCAAATGAAAGAAGTGAAACCTACATTTTACTGTTTGTCAACCTCTGCACTATCAAAATATGATGAGAAAAGTAGGGGTCATGTGTCATATAAGAGATTTTTTTTCTGCTCAGTGTGTACACTGGTGACAAAGTGAAAGTAGACTTCCGAAATCATGAATTCATACCCCAATTTCCAAGCATCATTTTTTTTTTCTAAATTCACAATTCAAACATGACAATGCTATCAAAATGTTCAAAATACATCAATAATGCCATTCAAATAAAAAAATGAGCATTAAAAATAGGAAAATGCATTTTTAAAGAAGAAGAATTGAGGATTATTTACAACCGCCATTATGCGACTACCCCACGGAAGCACTTCCTTTTTGCAATGGTGGCACTATGCCTATAAGGAAACTCTTTTTTTTTTAATTTCATAATTACCTCATTTTTGCTTAGTACTACCAATTTGAAGTAATACTGCCAAGTTGCAGGCATTAAATACTGAAACTTTTGTCAAAATACCACTTTTTACATGATCATTATATACAGGCGCGAGATGTTGACCGACATGCAATTTTGATGTGTTCGACTAATTTTACCCATAAATTTTTTTTTTTACCTAATTCCATTAAAATTTTTACACCAAAACAGTCTCATGATACACTGAAGACATTATCTTACCAAAATACATTATTCAATACAATGTACATGCTAAAAATTGCACATTTAAATCATCCAAAATAAAAAATCTTCAAAATTGTGTGATTTTTCATGAAATTTCAATGTAAATATGCACATATATGCTTTATTTGAGGCATACACTTGCCAAAATGAGTTTTTTTATGAAGCAAATGTCTCCAATTTGTCATTTAATACTATGAGAGTGTAGAAAAGAGGTTATTTTACCTACAATTAACATTTTGGAAAATCACCCCCATTTCACTCAAGTCTCTCTTATAAGGAAACTCTTTTTTTTTTAATTTCATAATTACCTCATTTTTGCTTAGTACTACCAATTTGAAGTAATACTGCCAAGTTGCAGGCATTAAATACTGAAACTTTTGTCAAAATACCACTTTTTACATGATCATTATATACAGGCGCGAGATGTTGACCGACATGCAATTTTGATGTGTTCGACTAATTTTACCCATAAATTTTTTTTTTTACCTAATTCCATTAAAATTTTTACACCAAAACAGTCTCATGATACACTGAAGACATTATCTTACCAAAATACATTATTCAATACAATGTACATGCTAAAAATTGCACATTTAAATCATCCAAAATAAAAAATCTTCAAAATTGTGTGATTTTTCATGAAATTTCAATGTAAATATGCACATATATGCTTTATTTGAGGCATACACTTGCCAAAATGAGTTTTTTTTTATGAAGCAAATGTCTCCAATTTGTCATTTAATACTATGAGAGTGTAGAAAAGAGGTTATTTTACCTACAATTAACATTTTGGAAAATCACCCCCATTTCACTCAAGTCTCTCTTATAGGTGTAACCCCACCATTGATTTTTGTTCTTTATTCTATAGTAAATAATAAAAGTTTGAAGGCTTGTCATTCATAGAGGGTCCCAAATGAAAGAAGTGAAACCTACATTTTACTGTTTGTCAACCTCTGCACTATCAAAATATGATGAGAAAAGTAGGGGTCATGTGTCATATAAGAGATTTTTTTTCTGCTCAGTGTGTACACTGGTGACAAAGTGAAAGTAGACTTCCGAAATCATGAATTCATACCCCAATTTCCAAGCATCATTTTTTTTTTCTAAATTCACAATTCAAACATGACAATGCTATCAAAATGTTCAAAATACATCAATAATGCCATTCAAATAAAAAAATGAGCATTAAAAATAGGAAAATGCATTTTTAAAGAAGAAGAATTGAGGATTATTTACAACCGCCATTATGCGACTACCCCACGGAAGCACTTCCTTTTTGCAATGGTGGCACTATGCCTATAAGGAAACTCTTTTTTTTTTAATTTCATAATTACCTCATTTTTGCTTAGTACTACCAATTTGAAGTAATACTGCCAAGTTGCAGGCATTAAATACTGAAACTTTTGTCAAAATACCACTTTTTACATGATCATTATATACAGGCGCGAGATGTTGACCGACATGCAATTTTGATGTGTTCGACTAATTTTACCCATAAATTTTTTTTTTTACCTAATTCCATTAAAATTTTTACACCAAAACAGTCTCATGATACACTGAAGACATTATCTTACCAAAATACATTATTCAATACAATGTACATGCTAAAAATTGCACATTTAAATCATCCAAAATAAAAAATCTTCAAAATTGTGTGATTTTTCATGAAATTTCAATGTAAATATGCACATATATGCTTTATTTGAGGCATACACTTGCCAAAATGAGTTTTTTTTATGAAGCAAATGTCTCCAATTTGTCATTTAATACTATGAGAGTGTAGAAAAGAGGTTATTTTACCTACAATTAACATTTTGGAAAATCACCCCCATTTCACTCAAGTCTCTCTTATAAGGAAACTCTTTTTTTTTTAATTTCATAATTACCTCATTTTTGCTTAGTACTACCAATTTGAAGTAATACTGCCAAGTTGCAGGCATTAAATACTGAAACTTTTGTCAAAATACCACTTTTTACATGATCATTATATACAGGCGCGAGATGTTGACCGACATGCAATTTTGATGTGTTCGACTAATTTTACCCATAAATTTTTTTTTTTACCTAATTCCATTAAAATTTTTACACCAAAACAGTCTCATGATACACTGAAGACATTATCTTACCAAAATACATTATTCAATACAATGTACATGCTAAAAATTGCACATTTAAATCATCCAAAATAAAAAATCTTCAAAATTGTGTGATTTTTCATGAAATTTCAATGTAAATATGCACATATATGCTTTATTTGAGGCATACACTTGCCAAAATGAGTTTTTTTTTATGAAGCAAATGTCTCCAATTTGTCATTTAATACTATGAGAGTGTAGAAAAGAGGTTATTTTACCTACAATTAACATTTTGGAAAATCACCCCCATTTCACTCAAGTCTCTCTTATAGGTGTAACCCCACCATTGATTTTTGTTCTTTATTCTATAGTAAATAATAAAAGTTTGAAGGCTTGTCATTCATAGAGGGTCCCAAATGAAAGAAGTGAAACCTACATTTTACTGTTTGTCAACCTCTGCACTATCAAAATATGATGAGAAAAGTAGGGGTCATGTGTCATATAAGAGATTTTTTTTCTGCTCAGTGTGTACACTGGTGACAAAGTGAAAGTAGACTTCCGAAATCATGAATTCATACCCCAATTTCCAAGCATCATTTTTTTTTTCTAAATTCACAATTCAAACATGACAATGCTATCAAAATGTTCAAAATACATCAATAATGCCATTCAAATAAAAAAATGAGCATTAAAAATAGGAAAATGCATTTTTAAAGAAGAAGAATTGAGGATTATTTACAACCGCCATTATGCGACTACCCCACGGAAGCACTTCCTTTTTGCAATGGTGGCACTATGCCTATAAGGAAACTCTTTTTTTTTTAATTTCATAATTACCTCATTTTTGCTTAGTACTACCAATTTGAAGTAATACTGCCAAGTTGCAGGCATTAAATACTGAAACTTTTGTCAAAATACCACTTTTTACATGATCATTATATACAGGCGCGAGATGTTGACCGACATGCAATTTTGATGTGTTCGACTAATTTTACCCATAAATTTTTTTTTTTACCTAATTCCATTAAAATTTTTACACCAAAACAGTCTCATGATACACTGAAGACATTATCTTACCAAAATACATTATTCAATACAATGTACATGCTAAAAATTGCACATTTAAATCATCCAAAATAAAAAATCTTCAAAATTGTGTGATTTTTCATGAAATTTCAATGTAAATATGCACATATATGCTTTATTTGAGGCATACACTTGCCAAAATGAGTTTTTTTTATGAAGCAAATGTCTCCAATTTGTCATTTAATACTATGAGAGTGTAGAAAAGAGGTTATTTTACCTACAATTAACATTTTGGAAAATCACCCCCATTTCACTCAAGTCTCTCTTATAAGGAAACTCTTTTTTTTTTAATTTCATAATTACCTCATTTTTGCTTAGTACTACCAATTTGAAGTAATACTGCCAAGTTGCAGGCATTAAATACTGAAACTTTTGTCAAAATACCACTTTTTACATGATCATTATATACAGGCGCGAGATGTTGACCGACATGCAATTTTGATGTGTTCGACTAATTTTACCCATAAATTTTTTTTTTTACCTAATTCCATTAAAATTTTTACACCAAAACAGTCTCATGATACACTGAAGACATTATCTTACCAAAATACATTATTCAATACAATGTACATGCTAAAAATTGCACATTTAAATCATCCAAAATAAAAAATCTTCAAAATTGTGTGATTTTTCATGAAATTTCAATGTAAATATGCACATATATGCTTTATTTGAGGCATACACTTGCCAAAATGAGTTTTTTTTTATGAAGCAAATGTCTCCAATTTGTCATTTAATACTATGAGAGTGTAGAAAAGAGGTTATTTTACCTACAATTAACATTTTGGAAAATCACCCCCATTTCACTCAAGTCTCTCTTATAGGTGTAACCCCACCATTGATTTTTGTTCTTTATTCTATAGTAAATAATAAAAGTTTGAAGGCTTGTCATTCATAGAGGGTCCCAAATGAAAGAAGTGAAACCTACATTTTACTGTTTGTCAACCTCTGCACTATCAAAATATGATGAGAAAAGTAGGGGTCATGTGTCATATAAGAGATTTTTTTTCTGCTCAGTGTGTACACTGGTGACAAAGTGAAAGTAGACTTCCGAAATCATGAATTCATACCCCAATTTCCAAGCATCATTTTTTTTTTCTAAATTCACAATTCAAACATGACAATGCTATCAAAATGTTCAAAATACATCAATAATGCCATTCAAATAAAAAAATGAGCATTAAAAATAGGAAAATGCATTTTTAAAGAAGAAGAATTGAGGATTATTTACAACCGCCATTATGCGACTACCCCACGGAAGCACTTCCTTTTTGCAATGGTGGCACTATGCCTTTATGTCCTGAGCTTAAAGCCGAAAACGGATTGAAATCTGGCCAATCGGAATGAGCGTTACAATCCCGATCGAACCATTCAGCGACCGGCTTTTATCGGAGCTTTTGGCCCTATGTGTTGAACTAGGGAGGAGATGTATTATTAAATATGAACATGAACGCTTTATATCTAGTAATGGATATGTATTATACATATTTTAGCGTTTTTTGCATGTTTATGTTAATTTACAATGATTATAATTTTAATAATCATTAAAATAGTAACGTATATCATGTTGATTACGGGACTATATAGCAACTCCGTATTCACTACACAGCATTGAGTACGGTTCTAGGGAATATCATGGTTAGGAAATGCCATGATACTCATTATTGAATTACACAAGACTACCTTATAAATATATAGTGACCAACTTCTACTAATCATTCCTCAGCAGATCTGATCTGAGGGGATATCGGATTTTTTAAGATATTTTTTAATTATGGCGCTTTTTAGGTACGAGCAATCTGCCGGGTGCTTCTTTACAAACATCACAATTTAATTTAATAACAATTTTTAACATACTTTTAGTCCATTGTGTACCAATTTCTGATACATCATGGGAGATTAGCGGTGGTTGGTCACTTTTTAATAGTGTGGTGTACTAGTAAAATATTGCAAGGCTGACGAACATTTTTCAATAAATTAATTATTCATAAACTTGCGTAGCTCAAACTATGATATAGCGGTACCTGCCGCTATATTATTAAAAAAATGGTTGAACACTTTTAGAAGTTATTACAACTCTCTAGTGTACCATACAAATATACAATTTAAAGTATATAAATAACAATGTACGTGTGTACAGGGTTATATGGTTCACCATTAACAGTAAATACTACTGTATAATGGTTTTAGAGAATGTCAATTGATGTTATTAGTATCATAGGCATTCAATATAGAGCTATGCAAGACGATCGACTGAAAATAGACTAATATATGAAACATCATTTACTTAAACATTAATACCTGTGTAGCCATATTCTTTTAAGTCAAGTACCATACCAGCAACAAAATAATATTGTTGCTGGTTTTACGGCATACTTTAGTTTGTTGATATTTATATATTGACAATTACTTTCTGTATGTGGTATATACGGTTGCTAACGGTACTGTCATACAAATAAAATATTACCATAGCAACTGAGCACAATTAGTGTGCACAGATAAACAGTCAGCGGGAATCATTCCTGTTGAGGGTTCAAGTTGGGTGGGACGCTTATGATATCTCAAGCAAATTTATTTGCGCTATAAGCAAAAGTGTCTGGCCTAATATATAGGTTTTACACATATTAAAGAACGATAATAACGCTAGTACAATCGGTACTAATATTTTTAACTCATATTTTGGCTGCACAAGGTAGAGTAGAATGCCTGGAGTCTCAATAATTAAACGTTAGTATTTGAATGTTGAAGTAAATCGTATAAAGTCTGCATCAATATAAGCAATTAAAAATAACTAATTAAACAACTGATTAAGTAAAAATAGGAATGTCCATATTTATAAAACAATAAGTGTTTAAACTCCATAGTGGGTAATCACCGTTTATCGCCGTCATCTTCATCATCATCATTATCATTAGTTTTTAATGATCATCTTATCTTTTAATATAATCACCTTGTTTTTAAGCGATCATCTTGTTTTTTAAATAATCATCTTACCCGGCTCGCCAAAATGACTTAGTTCAAAGTGCGAGGGTAAAGAAACACTTATACATACATACGTTAACGTAAACATTGTATATAATTTATTGATTTGCATTTCATTTAATTTAAATTTACAAGATTTTTTTTTCAAGATTCAAGAATGCTTTATTTGTAACTTAAACATATAATGTTTCTCATTACATACATATATTATACATTCATTCAATATATTTACTTGTCACGTGACACATTTAATGAAACAATTCGTAAATATTATTAAATACTTGTAACATATTAAGTAGAATCTGTAGTTATTAGTTCATAAAGAAGTTGGATTCATTTATCAATGAATTTCGTAAACAATTTACATTTAAATAAATATTTAACTTTATCAACAATGAAATTGAGCAGGGCGTGGACTGGGGAGAGGCTTATGAACAACAACCAATCCAAAAAGTGAACACCATTAGTTCATTAATTTCACCAAGGACTTGTATATCATTCCTTGATTGCATGTGCTGTGCAAACTGAGAACAACAGGTCCACACGTTGTATTCAATCCAGATTGAAAGTAAATTGTTTGGTAATCCAGATTAAAAGTAAATTGTTTCCTAATGATTGCTAAATTAATTGATTATGATAATATGCAGACTATGTTGTAGTAATTGGTGTTAAAGTTAAAATAAATCGATTGATACCAATCAAAACATTCTTAATTATCTTTGATTGATTATAAGACTGTGCCGATTTTGCCGCTATTTTAATCCACAAATGTAAAACAATATTAAAGTTCAAATTTTATGTGACAATATAAAGAATTGAATTAATATATATGTGAAGATAATTATAATATATATGATGATATTAATTGATAACTTCATACTTTTATGGGAATGTTTTTAACAACTTTATGATTTTAGAAGCCTAGAATTTATTAATGTTGACTTATAGCAATTTCTTGAATATGAACCTAAGACCATCAACATAATTTTATGATAAGAGCTAATATGTTATTCTTTAAAAAAAAATAAAATCCACTGGAAATAAGTTGTTATACTGTAGTTGTGTATACTGTGGATGGATACTTGTCTTACACGACAAAATTTAAATCTGTACTAGCTGATATATTATAAATGGTCAACTAGTCTAATACTTTATTAACAATGCATGTTAATCTTATTTATATTAATGTGCTTGATCACAATCAATCAATCAATCAATCAATCAATCAATCAATCAATCAATCAATCAATCAATCAATCAATCAATCAATCAATCAATCAATCAATATAAACAAACAAACAAACAAACAAACAAACAAACAAACAAACAAACAAATAAATAAATAAATAAATAAATAAATAAATAAGTAAATAAATAAATAAATAAATAAATTTACAGTACAGATTTAAATTTCATGAACATGAAATATAGATATTTTGATGGTTAAACTATTGCATCAGATCATCCGTAAATCCTATATCAATAATCTATCGTGTTCTATATATTATATTCCCCTTTCTTTTGTATCATTTCTTTGTATATGAATGCTTGTACCTTTTGTTACTACATGTTGTATCGTTAAAATGTATAAATATGATTGGTAAAGGTAAACGTTCTATACACAGCATAGACGCTGCATGTACACAACGTTGTATTCTTTATTCGTTTAACTTTGTTATAAAGTTTTGTTACGTATTGTAAATATTGTCTAAATCTCACGTTTTGTTACGTCTTGTAAATTTTGTCTAAATCTTACAACGTGCGGTAAATACGCCGCACCGGTGAATTCGCAAGTTTTTTATAGAAAATATATGTCCTCAGTATCGAGCGAAATAAACAATTATACATTATTGATTTTGTTCTTATTTTCATTGTTATAGATTCAGCATTGATTAAAACCATGGTTACTTACAATGAATATACTTTAAATAGCCATTCAAACACAGCCGGAATAAGTAAAAAAACAGCGAAAAATCGTCAAAAAAACGTCATGAAAAGATAAACTTAAGGACCAAATTTAAGGCATTATTTTATTTTTTTTCTTATATTTTCATGATATATCATATGTCGAGGGCAGTACGTTATTAATGGGATTAGGGCTGTTTAACATCATAATCACTAGTATATACGCCACAGTTGCTTTTTCCCCACGGCCGGAAAAGTGACCGGATCGGCCGGAATTTAACCGGGTTTTAGTAGTACCCGTCACCCGTGTTTTCCAAAGGCAAATCTGACTTTCTGAGTGAAGAGTATCTATGGTTGCACTACTAAATGTCGGACTCCTAAAATGTAAACATCCGTTTACCGGTATCAGTTGATACAACTGAATTTTGATCCCTCTCCTATATACCTGTCTCATGTGAATATTGAGTCTTAGGAAAAGAAAACCAGATTAACATAAATGTATACAATAATATGCGTTGACCCATCAAGTCTCATTAAAGGTCTTTCAGATATAATGCCACCTGAAAACCGTTTTAAAAAAACTGGGCTAACGCACAGGTGTGTGGTTTAAATAAGTCAACTTAAATGCAATCTATAATGGTCATCTTTATGAAACTCTTTCGTTTTCTAAAGAATGTACCAGTCATATTCGACTCTGTTGAACTACAGGAGTGTAATTAAATCGGATGAATACGAATACACGCTCATCAATCATCAGTTTCTGACATCCATAATGGCATAATCGTTTTTCTAAAGAATGTACCAGCCATATTCGACTCTGTTAAACTACAGGAATGTAATTAAATCGGATGAATACGAAAACACGCTCATCAATCACCAGTTACTTACATCCATAATAACATTATCATTTTTTAAAGAATGTACCAGCCATATTCGACTCTGTTAAACTACAGGAATGTAATTAAATCGGATGAATACGAATACACGCTCATCAATCACCAGTTTCTGACATCCATAATGGCATTATCGTTTTCTAAAGAAAGTACCAGCCATATTCGACTCTGTTTAACTACAGGATTGTAATTAAATCGGATGAATACGAATACACACTCATCAATCACCAGTTACTTACATCCATAATATCATTATCGTTTTCTAAAGAAAGTACCAGCCATATTCGACTCTGTTGAACTACAGGATTGTAATTAAATCGAATGAATACGAATACATACTCATCAATCACCAGTTACTGACATCCAAAATGACATTACCGTTTTCTAAAGAAAGTACCAGCCATATTCGACTCTGTTAAACTACAGGAATGTAATTAAATCGGATGAATTCGGACACACGCTCATCAATCACTTGAACTATAGAATGTCATTAAATCGGACGAATACGAAATAAAACGCTGATCAGTCACTCGTTATGTGATTTAAATGACATCCATAATAACACGCTTTTACCAGTCATACCAACACGCTCATCAATCACTCTGTTTTCTAAAGAATTTACAAGTTATACCAACCTCGTTTAACGACAGGAATCTTATTAAATCGGGCGTGTATGAAATAACACGCTCATCAATCACTCGTTAACTGATTAAAATGACATGTTTTTTCATTTTCAAAAAACTTTGTTGAAACACGTTAATGTCTTATAAGCGACGACGCAATATAAAAGATCCACCCCTTACAACCATCCACATATGCTAACTCAGAGCTGGTGTATAAAAACGTTGAACTATGGCTTCATATAAAACTTCATACGATAGTCAAGGATTTTTAGATAAAGTTAGCAGTAGATTTGGATACAAAAAAGGATCTCACTTTAACTAAGTGGCATGATCAACTCTACTTACATTTGAACGATACCAGTCGTTGTTGGGATAATAATGTCTATAATAAAACGAAGGTCAAGTCGTTGTCTCTTAAGTGGTCGGAAGTCGGTGTTCTACAGGATCGTCTTTAGGAGTTACAACCTTACATCACTCAGATAGAAAATGAACAAGTGAGTTTAGTTATTTTTGTCTTACCGTATTTTGTTAATAAAAAATGGTATAGGGAGAGATGTGCAACCTTTCTTCGTGTTTAAGCAATAAGTAAGAACACGTATTATTTTACGATAAGAATAATGTAAATTAAAAAGGGATTACAACGCAAAGGTGAATAGATCACTTTATACTGTTTAAATTATTTTTCAGCATGCAGTAATACGGAACAATCAGCAACTGACTGCATTGCATGAACCCATGTACGAACCGTCAGAGCCACTTGTGACTATTCCTTATTCAAAAACGGAAAGAGCAGTTGAAAATTCGCCATCGCAAAATACTAGACGTGTCGTAAGGGTGGTTCAGCACAAAGAGCAATATCAACCTTATTAAACGCCACATGATGAAACAAGATGAATCAAGATGAACATAACGTAAAAATTATTCAACAACACGTATACAAACTGCTTCAATTGAAAGGAAATAAAGAAGAAAAATATCACGCTTTACAGAATAAATGTGTACGTTTAGATGATGAATATACAGAGACCTTATTAAAAATGTCACGTATGAAAAAGGAAATACAAGATTTAAGAAGGGCGATAAATCGCAAATTTGTAGAGTAATGAAAATCCCGTGTTTATTACTATCATGAAAATATTGCTAGAGTTTACTTAATGTCAAGTAAATCTATTTTAAAAGTGAGCAACATGCGACCGCATATCCCCATACATTTGTATTATTTCGAAAGTTACAATAGACGTATATTCGAATCATTTTGGATAGACGATAATACTCGCCATTCATGAGTCAATAGTGAAGTTTTTAATACGCTTTATTATATTAGATGGATACACACATATAACAGCACTTTATCCTAGTGAACTACTCATCATGGTCCATCGATATGAAACGTTAAATCACTGGTGGAACGAACTATATAGTACTGAAAAAAAAAACCCATCAATATATCTAAATAAAGGTACTTAACGGAAATATTTTAAATTCGTTATCAAAAATCATGACGCAGAAGCAGATTGAATTATCACGTTTGAATGAAAATTAAGATGATAATACGTATTGGCAATTGGATAGAGGGCAAATTATTTGTTGTATAAGCGAACACTTTCGTTTTGAAATCAAAAGACGTAAAGCCTTTGTGTGTGGGGTGACATGTGCAGAATACTTCGTTGGGTTTCATAACGGGAGTAAGAGTATTACAATTCCATTTAAAGACTTTAATACGATTGGTAATTGTCAAATCAGTGCTCAGTTTTTAAAACAGTATTTAAAGTAATACTTGCCATGAATAAAAATAAAAAGGAATTTCAGAATATATATTGTTCTATTTGTAAAAATATTGGATGACAGAGAAAAATATGGTGCGACATTTGAGAACTACAATGCATAAACATCGAAAACTTAATGCTACAACCAGAGAAAAGAAAACACGATTTGAAAATATAATCTGTACAACGCCTAAAAAAGATGACGTCTTTGAACACTTTCAAATACAAGGTTATACTATAAAGAAATGTCAACATAAACATAACAAAGTTTTTTTAAGGTTGTAGTGATATTGAATCGAGTCTACGATAAAGTAAAACAGAAACTGTTTGAAGATGATCAAAGGAGAGAACGTAATAAAATATATGAGACTCCTCAAAACGTTCTAGCTGTTCTCGACTATGATGATGGTATACCTCAGACATTAGACATTGTAGATGAGTTCGATTTTAAAAAGGTCTTGAATGGATCCGACAATGGAGATCAATACGGATATGAAATGAACAATACCAGGTTTCCATTGGATTTGCTTAGTGGAAAGTTTCCAGAGTCAACTTATGCAGATGAATCTTGTAATGATCCACATAACAACCAAATGTCATTTCTTAAATGTAAAATACATAATCCCTCGACGTTTTAAGACTATGAAAGTTCGTTTTAACGATCATTAAGTATCGGGAACAGTTCGTGTTTAGGAAAATCTATTTTCCAGGAATCTCAAAATCATGAACTCAGCGGTTTTTGGTTGTAGATTTTATTCGAAACATCTTTTATTATACGAAGATCGTTTACGGACCTTACAAACATGGCCTACGCAATTACATACAGACAAGTATTCCTTAGCAAGAGCAGGATTATTTATTAATAATAAGGAGGGTGGCATTTGTGAATGTTTCGCATGTGGTGTTAGTCTGAGTCGGTGGGAGTTACGCGATGATACTTTCGCTGAACATAAGAAATGGTCGAGTGAGTGCATCTTTTTAAAATGATAGGTCATGGTGAGAAAAAGTCAGATGAGCAAACAACGTCACATCAAGGAGACATAAGAAGTAAACGATCCACGTGGGACTTCAGTTTTAAAAATTAGTGGTTCACAGCATGAGCGATTTTAATATGGATTTAAATAAAGTATCATTGATGGATTCATATTTTGACTTTTTCTACGCTAAAGAAATCCAGGAGAAAATCTACACTGTATTCAAAAGGAAATGTATCGGATGTCAGATTGGGTGTTTATCGCAAATGAAACACAGTTGTTTAAGACTTACGTTAAAAGGACAATTGCATTTATATTTTGATGATGTTTTATGTGAGGTTGATGAACTTAATGTATAAAACAAATGGAACGATGCGATGTCGGTGCTGGGTGATATGCCACAAGAACTCCTGGACATGTATAAACTGAAAATCAATTGTCGAGATTGCCGAGAAACGGATGTGAAAACTTCAGTGTGGAAAGCTCGAATGATTCGAATGACTGTTCAAATTTTAACGTTGGAAGGACGATTGTTCTGAAAATACTGTATTAACCTATGTTTATTTGTTTAATATGCATGAGTTGTATTTGTAGATCTATATTAGAAATTTATATTTATGATGTATATTGTTTGGTTATGGGTATATCTAAATAAAAATAATCTAATGTATATATCCTTTGCTTGTTACTTTATAAAAGAGTCCCCCTAGTCTTTAACATTAGTATACATATTGACCATGGAGAACTTAGTTCCACTAGAAGCGGATTCTACGGTGCAAATTATAGGTTAGTTAAAATATTTATTTAATAAAAGTTTATGAATATTTACGTATTTCATGAACTGATGAATTTTTCGGTCTTTTTAATCAGATGATGATTATATTGTAATTACACCGGATCTGTTATATACTCCGCAGGACCTTCCAATTCGGGAAAATCTCACCTGGTGTATGAAATACTGAAACACGCTGATGGAATGTTTACAAAGCCCGTCAAAGCAATGTATTTTTGCTATAGCGTTGATCAGCCGCTTTATCGAGATATTCAACGAACCTTATCTCAGGTTACTTTCATCGAAAGCCTACTAACACGACAAGATCTTGAAACCTGGACTTTGCAACGACCTGGTCATAAATAACTCGTGCTGGACGATCTTATGACAGAGGCCAGTACGAGTAAAGAATTGCTCGACATATACTGCACATATGCTCATTATTATGAATTCTTTTGCATGCTTATATGTCAAAATGCATTTAGCCCGGGTAAAGAGTTTCGGACTATCAGTCTTAATACGCATTACTTTTTTTCTGTTTAAAAACCGACGGGATGAATTACAAATTCAAACGTTAGGTCGTCAGATATTTCCTCAGCAATTAAAATATTTTATGAATGCCTATAGAAAATACGGATTTAAATGTTAATCGATTTATCTCCACATTCAGATCCTAAATATAAATTAAGGTCAAACATTTTACCCGGACAGTTAATGACAGTTTACTTACCGGAGAAGGAGGTATGCGTCAACTGATTAAGAGGGAGATTATTTACGTTTTCTCCTTAGTACATCTAAGGAGCAAAAACGTGTTTTGTTAAAAAAATATTACAAAATCACAGCTTAGAGCGATTGTGCAGATTGTGTATAATGTGCTTGTGGGTAATCGTAAATTACCTGAAAAAGATAAAAAGGTTTTATCGAAACATAAAACGTTTATTCGACGATTTATAGGCAAAGGGTTGTCATTGAAAGAAAGGAAACGATTGTTGAAGTAGTTTAAACATATCCTAACTTTTCTTAACGTGATCAAAAGTGAACTTCTATAATATTTCACACGAACTAGTGCCCATACCTAAACTGAAATATGAGCATTTGCTTAAACAAAGTAATCAGCTTGGTGGACAGAAAGAAATCGGAAATATAACTAGGCAACCAAATTTGGAAGTGGGTACTCTTAAAACAGAAGACACACACGAAGCCTCAGATAAAATGATAAAAAACAACAAATCTGTTAAAAAGAATATTTTAAAAACCAATGAATCAGAAGAAACACCAACACTCTACGTGGAAAAGCCATTATCAAAATGAAGTTCAGCAGAAGGAATTCTATTCGTTACACCATCAAGAACAAAAACGTGAAAAAAATCGCAATGGGTTAATTATACGATATAATCAGGTAAGATTTTTTTCTTAATAAACACAATTCTCATAAAATATTCATAACCACAAGATCGTGTCTAGAAGGTGTTCCATCCACCCATTATTTGTTATCTAATCAAAAATGTTATACAACACCGTAAAATATGTATCTAAAGGTTCCCTGCAATCAAATAATACTTGAGACGTGTTGGCGTTCCTTAACCACAAAATTGTACTTATTTTGATGAATATCATTAACAAGACTATAAATCATTTTGTTATTTGAGTCAGATGTTAAAAATCCCCATAGTATCAAAAGAATACCAAATAACCGTTTTCATTATATAAATTTGTTGTTGTTAAAATGTGGAGAAATACGCACTATTGTTTGATTACAAACTTAAACCAGTTTCTTTCCCGCTCTAAAATCGTATCACTTCTGCTCCTACTGTCTTCACGGATTCATACGAGAGGATCTTTTGCGAAAACATGAACCATACTGTTCCACCCATGAACCATAAAGAGTGGAATTACGCACACCTGGTGAAATGACATTCTCAAATTCAAAGAATATGAGAAATGTCTTAGGGTCCATTTCTGGTATATGCAGATTTTAAGACAGTGAATACTAAACTTCACACCTGTTTACCAAATCTTAAGTACTCGGGCACCAGGCCAACAACCAAACTCGAAGTTTGTCGTTTCGGGTATAAAGTAGTGTGTGAAGATGAACGGTATAGCAAACCAACCGTTATGTATAGAGGTCCCGATGCTGCCACAACATTAATCGAGTGTGTGTTGGAAGAACACGAAGAAATAAAGGAGATACTTTCTCACATTGAATCAATGGATGTTTATTCGGATCATGATGATCTTATTAATCATGCTACACATTGCTGCCTTTGTAATAAAGAGTTCACTGCACATGATAAGTTATACGGTAGGATAGTGAGACATCATAATCATCTGACAGGGGAGGTAATTGGATCGACATGCAACGGTTGTAAATCTCAATTGCAAACAGGCAACATTTACCTGTGTGATGTTTCATAATTTAAAAAAATTCGATGGTCATATCTTTGCGAAAGTATAGGACAATTCAAAGAACATAAACTCACTTGTATCGCTCAAAACACTGAACGATATTTCAGCTTTTCATTGGGTGGACTAAGGTTTCTGGACAGTTTACAGTTTCTTCCATGTTCTTTAGAAACCTTGGTGGAAAACTGCGTGATGGACTAAATGCTTTCCCCCCACCTCCAATCAGAATTGGAATCGCGTGAAAACGCTCAGTTACTATTACGAAAGGGGTTTACCAGATGAGTATATGGATTTATTTGAACGGTTTGATGAACGGAATCTTCCCTCCAAAGAAAAATTCTATTCTTCAGTCAAACGGCAACATATTTCGAATGAGGATAACTCACACGCTCAAACGGTGTTCAATACGTTCAACATGACATCATTGGGGGGAATATCACGATCTCTATTTCAAAACGGACGTGGTACTTCTGAGTGACGTGTTTGAATCATTAAGAAATGTATGCATGGAACAGTACGAACTAGATCCATGCCATTTCTACACTTCTCCAGGTCTTTATTGGGCTAGTTGTCTCAAAATGACGGCTGTCCAACTTGAATTTTTGACATATATTGACAAAGTTTTGATTGTAGAGGCTGGTATTCACGGGTGCGTATCTCAGATTTCCAACAGATATAAAAGCCACATCCTTTCTTCAACATTTGGATGCTAAAAACATGTACGAAGGGGCAATGGTACAACTGCTTCCATTACGAGACTTTGTCTTTCTCTCAGAGCGAGACATTGAATCATTTGATCAATCTGATCACCTCAGCTTTTATGCTACGCAATAGACCTCTGACATAATAAGGCGCCATTTTGGAACTACTTTCAGTCACATGATTAATAAAATGGCGTCCCCCTTATGTCCCCTTTGTGGAAGTTGTGCCAAAGTCTTTTATTTACTGTCTGGGCGGAAGAAAAACACGGATATAAACATAACCCATGTCAAGTGTATGAATAAAAAAATCGATATAATAACGCCATATGTTCAACTTAATGACGGATAAAAACTTGTTACTTTCACGCGAACGAGCACAGACTTGTAACACAGGCAAATAACGTTGGTGTATTCTAGAGCTATACACGAGGTGTATCATACGGAGGATACGGAAATACCCGATGTTTCACGATTGTCATTTGATGTTACAACCATTCAAGAAAAAGGAAATAATGGATACATTCTAGAGGTGTCGCTACACTATCCAAGAAATCTCCACGATGGACATAATTGTCTACCACTCGCACCGGAACAAAAAATCATTCAAAATGAACAGCTTTCTCCTTATGCGCAGTTGTACGGATTGTCTGATGATGAAGCTAAATACCACTATGTAGTCCATAATCGCACTTTGCAGTTATATCTGCGGTTGGGTATGAAAATTAAAACTATCCATAAGGTACTCAAATTTCATCAAGAAGCGTGGATGAAGTCGTACATCGACTCCAATACCGAAATGAGGAAAAAGGCCACATTAACTTTTCAGAAAAAATTCTACAAGCTGATGAATGTCTCCGTGTTTGGAAAAGTAAGTTGTTATTTTACGTTTAGTTAATTCAAGTTAATCTACCTTTTGTTGACGTTTTATATTATAGTGTATATAATGTTGTATTATATATATATAGTCCTATTTCTGGTTCTAAATAAAATATTCATCAGTGAACAATTTTATTTGCATACCACAGAAAACGTTCGTAAACACAGACACATTGAATTGGTTCATACTGAAGTAAGAATCGAGAAAGTCAGTGCCAAACCCACATACAAAAGCACAGTCATCTTTAAGGATGATCTCGTTGCGATGGAATTACAAAAGGTTAAAGTAAACATGTTTAAACCCAGTTACATTGGAATGTGTATACTAGGTATTTTGGTTTTAGTATTCTCATTTGACAAATATGAATTCCATTATTTTTAAAATGATTATCATTCTGATAACTTTATTTTCTATCATGTCTTATAATCTTAAACATTATATTAACATCTGTTTCTGACTTCAGCAAATATCTAATGTACGACTTCTAGTATAATTACATCAAGAAGAAGTATGGAAACACGGACGAACTGCAAATGACAGATACGGATAGCTTACTGTTCTACTGTGAGACAGAGATCATTTACGATGTTATGAGATCTTCCATAGTTTTCTTTGATACGTCGGATTATCCTAAAGAACATTCAATTCATAACAAATGTAATAAGTAGGTGTTAGGTAAACTAGGTAAAATGAAAGATGAAACAAACGGAAGACCCATTTCCGAATTTATAGGACAAAGGTCGGAAATGTATAGTTTTCTATGTGGTAACGAAGAAGTCAAAAGAGGAAAAGTAATTGCAAGGGTTACTGTGAAAAAGGATCTTAAGCAAGAATTTTATAAAACCACTATTTTCGATGAAACTAAAAAAATATCTTCAATGACCTTATTGAAAAGTCATCAACACGAAATTTTCTGTGAAACTATTCAAAAGACAGGACTATCTAGTTTCGATGATAAAAGGTATCTCATTAACCACACAAAAAATATGCCTATGGACATTATAAAATAAAAAATGATATTATTAGTAACAATAGCGATGAAGTAGTATATCGCAATGTAGACGACAATTATTTTCAAACATTAGACGATCAAAAGCTTTTGATTGAAAAGCAAAGTTTTGTGTATGACAACATTAAAAGGACTCCGTTCAATAACACAGTGTTATAGTTATACACGTACTACATGTATTAGAAAATACCTTTTTGTTGTAAATATTCTAATAAAACATTAAAATACATGTCTTTGTTAGTTTTTTACTTTCCTTGTTAAAGGTAAAAGAACACAATATCGCATTACTTTTCTTTATTCATAGTAACTACATTGGTCTATATAGTAAGAATACACAAATATATAAAACTCTAAGAGAAACATTGAACCATTGAAGTCGAATCTGATTGTATGCATATCCATTTTCAATGCACTGGAGATATGCCAGAGAAATGACGACTAGAACATATGTATCATTCGCCTCTGCATTTGAAAAATCAAACACTTTCACGAAGTCCTGTAATGTAGTTCTGAGTATTCTTTGATGCAAATATAAAATACAGTAAAGTTCACACAGAGCAGAGTTATCGCTTTGAAGCTGAACTCTATTAAAATACACATTTTTTTGCATTCTTTTTTATCCACAGTGTTATATAAACACTGTTCTCAAACGGTGATCTACCTTAACTATCGAAAAACTCCATGTGTCCTTGACCATCGTCATAAATAACACACCAATGTCTGCCAGGTTGAGAATAATTGTCCGTATTAACGATTAATCCGTATGAATGACGAAATCAATGATTGGGAAGTATATCAGCCGCAAACACACCAACGACATGATCTCGCATCACTGGATCGCATTCTATACAACACTGAAGTTGGGTCGTATTCAACATTGGAGAATGGTGTCACGCTCTTTGTTTATCTCCAGATATCCGGGACTCTCGCTTTAAATAATACAACTCATCGGTTCTGAAAAAAATATATCAGTTTTGAATACAGTCAGTTGCTCGTTTTTAAAATAACTCAGATGTGTTTAAATACTGTTAAAAAATTAGCCTGGTAATAATTCAACATAAAAGCAAAAAATGTATCTTTTTAAACAGATTCCAAACCACTTAATTATTTTAAAAGGATAAAATGAAAGTACGTCATAGCCGATAATCCTGATTTGAACTGTACTTCCAGTCTAACGTTCCCGTTCTTCACAAAAGACAATTATTCCCCGTGATGGGAAAAGTTTGGTTCCAGTTGAAAGGCGAAGAGTGTGGAACGACTTATGGTCTGTATTTATTGCAATACCTTCGTCTGGTCTCCATCTCCATGCACTCCATAACAAATTGTTAAAGACGCGCATGACTGCCGCCCCATTTGCGGTAGTAAAGTCCATTTTTAACGGATTTCCACCCACAGGCAACCCATCAGCATACACGACAATGTGTTGGATACCACAATTTTCGAAATTGTATGGATTAGTGGTATAATTCCCATTAAACGACTTGCTCTTCACGAACCCTATGATGACTTTCTCCGGTCGTCTTCCTTGAAACATGTTCTCTCAATTAAAAGAAGTGCTACCTGAAGCGATACTCTGAGATCGACATTCCACTTTCGTAATCGGATACAGAGTGTTATGTTTTTCCAATATTTGAAATACTCTGAACCATTTCGTAAAGATAACACTGCACACTCTAGTGGACTTCTAAGTTATATATCGACTAAGCTTATGTCGAAACGAATATTTAGAATGTCCTCTTGTTGATATTATATGGATAGAGGTTCAAAATGTGTTATATGTGGAAACAGATTACTAGAAGCATATATATAATATAGTTACTTACTTTGTATTGTGAGTGTGTTAGCAGCTAGTTAGGATCACCCTATAATGTTGATTTACAACTCAGCAAAAATATTTTTAATTACATGAATTTTATGCTAACCATATAATTATGTACTGTTTATGTTTTGTGTGCCGTTGTTATGACTAGGTATTTTACCAAACAAACTATTGTTTATTATTGAAATACAACTACATGTATGTATAATTTAGAACATTTAAAATAAAATTTACAACGAAAATTAATTTAGACTGGAAATATTTATTTTAACCCATTGCAGCTAATGAATTAATTATGGAATTGTTTAAATACAATATTTTGTCATTCTAATGTGGATGCAGGCACATACATTTTAAGCCAGAAATTATATTTCCCATCTTTGAACACCTACAGTTTTTACCAACACTTATAAATACTGCTTGCATTTTTTTTCAACACATAACCAGTTATATATGACACATTTTAATGGAGGACACCACCCAATTCATATGTAAGAATGTAAGAAAATCCATGTCCTATCACAAGTTACTGCCATTATCAACTTTATAGCAAATAACCCTGGATTGTGCTGATGAACTCGTTAATATGGGATCCCACCTGCTTCAATGGGAGAGCAGTCCTGCTCATTTAACAAAATCTATACTTGTGAAGTTTTACTCCTTGGGGAATAAATTGGTGTGTGGTCGATCTGCTTATTCATGAAACATCTCTACAGTCGAATACATTAGAACTGAAATGGTAAAATCCTTACCAAGAGACGAATATGTACTTTCCTTGTGGTTAACAGGACAGCATAAACACAGACAGGCACCACAATAAACTGTAAACTTTGGCATGCACCACAATTAACTATAAACATGGACATGCACCACCATAAAGTGTGGAGCACATGGTCACGTCGTAGACCCATCATCAGGTTCAATCCTCTGCCGTGGCTGTGTGGTGTCTTTGAGCAAGACACTTTATCCGCACTTGCTTAAGGAAAACATTGAGCGTGATTTCACCCCAAGTTGTTATTTGTTTCACAATTGAGATAAAAATAAATAAATTTAAAACAAAATAATTAAGTATTTAAACAAGGACATGCATCACTTGCAAGGCACTAGTAGTCACATAAACACTCATTGTAAATCAGCTTTCATGCAGAATGTTTGCTCTATAAAGTAAACATTTTTAGCAAAGTTATGTACTGACTGAGAGGCTAACAATGTAGATATTTACCAGGCTGCAGTGTATATAAAGTCGCTTATCTTAGCTTATCTTATGTCCTGCAGTGATGTAGGTGGCCTCATAGTCATTGACAAGTAATGGTCAACTTGAGTGTAAATTAGAAAATACTGAGATGCTAATAATGTACACCTTGACCAGATTACAAATTACAAGCTATAGTTTAGATATAGTCTAATGTTTATATACTGGTATTCATTTATATTCATTTAAGGACTATGGTCATACTGTAATCGCGATTTTTAGATTTTATTCTGACAGCTGCTCAAATACGCTATGTTTTAGTGAAATATTGATGATATATCAATAGATAGGTTGTAAAACGCCAATTGGAAGATGCATGCCAGTTGTGCACCATTGTATATGGGAGATTTCAAAGCTCTAAACAATGGAACCTGTAACAAGGTTAAATGCCCTTGTAGATGCAACGAGCCTTACTTTTTCCTCGTAAGTCACATGATCGAAAATGACACTGCCATTTCAAAATGCGACACATTGATTTTAAATAAAAAAAATCTATATGATTTGTGACAAGGGTGATGTGATAACTCATTACAAAGAAGTATTGTCCACCATCAATCTTCCATATTTTGATCTGCTTGCGGGCTTTTCAATGGCATTTAATTTAATACAAAACATAATCATGACTGATGACTTTATTTCATTACACAACATTTTGTTGACAGTAACCTTGCAACTAAATTAAGGTATTTGTATACTCCGCAGGATCTTGAACTACTTTAAAGATGGTCATTATTCAGAATAAAGTCAAACCTGTCTTAAGAAGCCAGTCAATTTAAGGAGCAATAGTGGTCTTTTAAAACAGATTATTACTTAAAACATGTTAATTTTCTTTGAAAGCATAAAAATGGAAAATACCAAATGCGGTTGATTAAGGCAGGTGACGGCTCAATAGAGATGACCTCTTATACAGGTTTCTCTGTATATGTTTGACATGAAGTTTACCATTTTTCTCTAATTTAATAAAAAATTAGACAGATCCTCTCCTACAAAAAAATCTCAATTTCTCTAAATGGTAATTTGAAATCATTACACATGAAATCTCCACACAATTACAGTTGTTACACATGACCCCTCCCCCCTCCACACACACACAATTACAGTTGTTACACATGACCCCCCCCCCCCCCCCCACACACACACACACACACACACACACACACACACACAATTACAGTTGTTACACTTCTGTACTTACTGGTAAAGTATAACACACAACATAATCAATATAAATGAAGTAACATGATCTTGAAATATTGGGTTGAGGAAAATCTCAAGTTGAGATGTTTATGAAACTGGGTCCAGCACCTCAATGACTATAAAATAATAAAATATACATAACTGATATAAGTATTTATGAACATGCAAAACAAGATAATTTAAATCAATGACCTCAATTTAAGTTAAATGAGATCATTACAATGGCAAATCATTAACCTCTGGCAGGCTAAACATTTGTATTGGAGATAATTTTAACACTATATGTGTTGTACCTTCTTAAAATAAAGATATTATTATTATTATTAATATGATAATTATTATTTATTTATTTTTTAAATTTTATTATTATTGTTATAGCATGTATATGTATATTTTCTGAACCGGGGCCTGTGATCTTGGTTTTTTATTTAAATGATTGCTAGCTCTATATATTTTTAATGGAGAGCTATCATTCTAGCCCTGTGTCAGCGTCAGCTTAACTTCTTTGGTTTTAGCTGTGCTCATATCTCAGTAGACACAACCAATCAGTGGCGTAGCTGACCATAAAATGATGCAAGCCCATCAGGTTATAAGGGATCTGGAGGCATCAGAAGGAGAAACAGGAGGTTGAAGGTTCGAATCCCGTTGGAAGCACTTGGAGTTTTTCTGATGCTGCTGGTTGCTCACCCAACAGTTAGTTAAATTGAGGGGTCCTGGCAAACAGTCTAACGCCTGGTAATGGTAACTTTCGGGCAGTAACTGTGTACAGCATAAAAGGTGTCTCATAAACCCAGTGTGGCTGGCCCTTTCAGTATGGGTAACACTATAATAAACAAACACTTTACTTTACTTTTACATTTCCTGCATTCTTGGAGCATTTCCATGAGATATTTTGACGAATAAAAAAATGTGCAAGCCCTGGCGCTGTGGCATAAAAGCAACTTCACCACTGCCCATGAAACTTTATGTAAGTGTCAACTAGGCCTATCAAAAAAAGGACTCATTGGTCAAGCGGGCTAACTCCATTTTGCATTTAGGCAGAATTATGGTCCCTTTATAGAAAAATCGGTTTACATTTTTTTAACATATGCTTATATTCAATAACCTTTTCACATATGCCAGTACATGCCAATAAAACTTCACATGAGTCTGCATTACCAATGTAAGAGACTGAAGGAGAAAAGTAGAATAACTTCATTTTTATTTCAGGCAGAATTATTGCCCTTTTATAAGTTTGATCCTTTTTTTTTTGGGAGGGGGGGGGGGGGGGGCAAACTCATTTCTCAGTAACTTCTATATATTCAATAAAACTTCACGCAGAGGGACTCAAGGGGAAAAGTCAAATCCCCATCTCTCACTTTTTTTTCAAAACATAATGTTTTGGATCAAAATAAATAGTCTGCCCTTTTTCAACATTTTTGTCTGAGCCCCTCAGATGGCTCCCATCCTTAAATTCTGTTAAGTTATTATAAATTATGACCAGGCTGCAAACTCTGCCCCAATTTAATTTTGGTACTTGTCAAAGTGCAAGCCCATCCACAACCACCCAGAGACATAGACGCATCTATGTCTCCACAACCACCCCATCTCTTTTTCTTTTAATTTTGTTTTTAACTTAAATGAATACTTTTTTTTTCAACCAGTGTGGTACCAGATAAGAATAGAATCACTGTCTTCACGGTCCATCTCTGCAGACGGGTAGGAATCCTCTGAATGGGTGTCATGTTCAGTTTATCAGGTTTTCATCATGTTCATTATTGTTGTTAGATTACCAACCCCTGCGTTGTTCCAGGGAGCCATATGAGTGATGGCAAGAATAGGATCACTGTGACTCATGCATGTTGTAAGAAGCGACAATTTGAGTAAAAAAATAGATATTGCTGAAACTCTGCAGGTATCAAGGTTCAAGATTCATTCTGCATATTCATTTGTTGATGGGATTTTTTTAAATATGTATGTTTATTTGTTTTTTGACGATTTTTCGCCGTTTTTGACTAATTCTGGCTGCGTTTGAATGGTATTTAAAGTATATTCATAATAAAGCTCTTGACGCTTCTTGTCGCTTCTTGACGCTTCTTGGTGCTGAATAGTGAGACCGCCAAAAAGTGTATCAGGGAGAAATCCGAGTAAGCCAAAATTCGATAACAGTGACACCTTCACATGGACCCTGGTGAGAGCCACATAGAAAGTTTTTAAAACAGTTTTACTGCCTCGGGAAGGTGTTAATGTGTGTCAGATCTAATTCGAATATAATGTATTACGTTCAAGATGAGGTAATCTAAAGTAAAGACGTGGACTGCCATTTATACGTAGTGTCGGATATTGTTTTGTTTCCTCAAAACATGTTTTCGAGCACTAATGAAGAAAATATTTAAAATGATGCTTTACGATACAAGTAAGGCCATTATAAATTAATTCCTACGGAATCCTGGATTCTCATCCAAATTTTTCTTAAAATTGGGAGGTGGGTGGGGAAGATTTTTTTTCATTATTATTATTTTTTTATGAAAATAAAAAGGGTTGTGGCCGCATGAAAGTCGGGCAGCGATGATAATGTAGCAATTAATGTATTATGGCCTAAGAAAGTCATTTTATGATGCAGCTCAGAAAAAATGTGTTTCACACTATTTGCCCATCTTTCAGTTTACGTAAAAATCTAGCCAGAATAGCATGAATGGACAGCTTTTTGATTATTTGGATATCTATAGTGAGTGATTTCTGCCATGACGTGTTGGCGGGGCGAAAACAAGAGAATTCGACATATTTGTCGTGTTTTCATTTTGGTGTGGCAAAGTTACAAAACCATGACATTCTATGGGCTTGTCTTATCTTGATCTGTGCCTTTCTCAAAGTTACTTGCCCATTGAGCTTGTCTTTAAAATATTGGATAATAATTATTTCACAATACACAAGTCTGCAAATATCTCTATTTGATACAACATAGGTCAGTCTGTTGCTTATACACTGTAGCATAAGAAGTGTAAAGGAATAAGTCCTTGAAAGTGACATTAATTTTACTCATGTTTGTGTTATTTCCTTTGGGAAATAAACACTGTTATAGATACACATAATCGGTATGGAAATTTTATATTGTTTTCAAAAGCTAATAAATCATACTGGTAGTTAGCTTATGTTGGTCCAACAACAGATATAGCAGTAGGGTATTTTCTAGAGCGGAATGAAAGGGCGCACCGCCCTGCCCCTTTTAGGCTCCGCCCTTCTGTCCTAAAACGCCGCCCTTCTTTGTTTAAATACGCCCTGCTGCCCCAATTACAAGTCGTATATAACCAAATCAACTGTCAATCACATACATGTGTTTAGCATTTGCCGATAGTTTACTGATATGACACGCTTGACCTGAATACACAGGTATCCACCAGTCATTCTCTTGCCAAATATGTCACAATCAGCTAATCAAGTCCTTGTCGCGTGTGGATACAGCAAATGACGTCACACTCCAATGACTTTTGAAGTTAGTTTAAGGGTCAAATATCATGTTTTTCCGATGCGCATATTTCGGAAACTAAATGGATTATTCATTAAGGTGTTACAGATCTGTTTACTGAGAATAAGCGTTTGTGCTTACTATATGACTTCGATATGTTAATTAAAGAGGAATTCAGGGTCCAAGCTAGCGAAAATGTCGTTATATTCAACTTTTAGACTTCGCTCTGGCAGTCTGGAAAAGCTATGTAGACTTGTCCTAATTTTCAGTATACAGTTTACATAAGTCGCTAAAGGTCACACTCTATTGGCTTGCCAGTTTGATCCCTATCCCTATAAACATCAACTATCACATCATTTATCGGATTAATCGGCATCAAGCTGCGTTTTCTCTCCGGTCAAAATCAGCCGAGATTTGATCTAAAAATAGGTGATGACGTAATTAGCGGGTATCCCTCAAAATTTAAAAGGGAAATAACTTACTTGGTTTCCAGCAAAATATTAACTCCCTTGCCAAAATGGTGGCAATTTCTAAAATTGATTATGTTTCTGAAGAGAATTCGCGATAGACCGCGATTTGCATAATGTCAGCTTTAGGTTCCGGTAATTTTATGAATATTTTATATATTTACAATAATTGGAACTGCATGTATGTAAATTTTCTTCTGTGACAAAGTGAACGTTGATAATAAAATCGAGTTACAGGTAAATAAAATGTGGGTAGGGTACTATAGTAATTTAATAAACTTATTGCTTACTGGTTGTGTATACTCAGCGTATAATTTTCTTTTGACAGTTATATCATGATTTATATACAGTATTGAAAACAACAATTAACATAAATTAAGTGGACTTTTTTTAAATATATTAGTACACTGCTTTAGAAGTCTTGGTCTAAATTGCTATGAAGAATTATAAAATTATGTGTCTGTGATCTGGTTGTCTAAGTTGCTGGCTCAAAATCATTTACCTCAATGATGTGGTTAAGGGTTTGAGCTCAGTTCAGTTCACCGATAGATTAAATATGAGAAAGTTTGCCAGTTACTAGTGGAAAGTTAATGATTCTACTCAGACTCATTCTGAGGTCTTCCTCCACTGGGAAAACTTGATGCATGCCGCATAACTTGTAATGTATTGAAAAACATGTTAAATCCCATTAAAAATGTATGTGTATATTTCAGGCAATATCCACCAGGCAACAGTCAGTTGGAGAAAGCTGACCGCATCTATAAACAACTGCAGAAATACAGCCAGCATTGGAGAATTTTATGATTCAGGTGACAGAATACAGTATGGACAGACTGACAGATAGAGTTGGTCCTGGTGCAGCAAATCGACAGAATCTGGCACTGAAATACTGCAGCTAGAGTAAATCGTCATTTGATGAGCTCGGCAGAATCATACAGGTATAATATAGTCTTGTAATATTAGGATTAGTATTATGAATCAAACTTTAAAAAACATATCTCTCTGAAAGTATGAAATTGTAATAGTGGTAGTTGAATTCAGCATACATGTTGAAAAAATAAGCTAAAAATGAACTAAAAATGAATCTTAAAGTGACATGAAATGCTTGAAAACCCCAGTGAAGTCTGAGGACTTATTCCCATTGGCGTCCATATAACGCGACTAAAAAACTATTGTTAGACACTCGCAATAAATTATTATATATAATTCTTTAAAAATGTATTAAAATTATAAATTACTTTGATATATTTAATTGATTATATATTATACAAGCGAGTAAATATTGCTTAAGACTAATAATTAATCAAATTAAAATTAAAACGGAGCTAAAGTCTAGAGTGTTGGCTGCTCACGCTGTCCATTTGTATCCAGTAGAGGCCCTCTTGGGCTGTTTGTTTGTCTCGATATTGTTGCATTAATCGACCGTTATGTTATTTCTTGTGAAAACATGATAAAACTCTGCTGGTGATGTGCAGCCCTTCTAGATATCTAGATATCATTTATACATACTTGTGACAACATTTAACAATATATGATGCAAACTTACTGACTACAGTACTAAATCTTGCATGTATCTGTACCATCAAAATGTTGTATCTTTTTAAATAAAGTTTTGGCATGCAGGAGTTGGTTGACTATGATTATGAGACAACATAGACAGGTTGTGGCTGCCAACAGTTGTTCTGTCACTGGTCCACAGGATCCAACAACGATGAGGGCAGTAGATGTAGTCAACAGTCATTAGGGCACAAAGCGGGAAATATTAAGGTAAGTAAGCATATCTCAATGATTTTTTATTAACATTATTAATCTGTGTTCAATTAGATAGTATCGCCTTCTTTCTAAAGAATCCACAAAGAATAGAACTGTTCTGTGGAATAAATGTAAATTTCAAACTTAAATTTACTAAAGAAAAACTTTCTATTAAAGCTAAACTTTATATTAATGAAGTCTGCAAACAGGGGGGAAATCATGATAAAGTTAACGTCATACACGTAACCATTGAACCTTGATATAAACTGGATGGCTACCTCAAAGGTGAATTTCACAGTCAGGACTTTGACATATTGAAGCTGTATAGTGCCATATGTAATATTCTGCATCATAGGTCATGTCCAGCCTGTAACTTCCAAATGCATGAACAGATTTTCAAATAACTTGATAGAAGTGTTCAGTATAATATGACAACATATTGTGCGCATCACCTGGGCAGCTACCATAATGGTCAAGGTCACATACTGGACTGAGTATATTATATTACTTCTTCATATTTGTGTATATATATAATTTTGTTATAATTGATGTCGAAATTAAAAATCATCATTAGGGTATGATATAATAAATAAAAAAACAGTAAATCATTATAAATGTACCAGTATTGTTCAGAAAACAAATATAAAAATCTCTGTAGTATGAGCTTATTTCATTAAGAATGTTTTAAAAAAATTAAAACAAAATAAATAAATAGCAAAAAAACCCATTTTATTTGAATGAGATATATAAGTATAGAGATATATAAGTACAGAGATATATAAGTATAGAAATATATAAGTATAGAGATATATAAGTACAGAGATATATAAGTATAGAGATATATACGGAATATCAATGTTTTTGTCTATAGCCGATTTTTTGTTTTTTTATATATTTCCTCTCACATGTATGACAGGGAAAGTCATTTCCTTTTCAGATATTGAATATTGTTGACTTATGACCTGGCAAGTTTGATCAAATTTGAATCATGAATAAAGAAGATATTAATTTTTTAGAATTTCTATTTTGAAATTTTTAAAAGTTCCAATATTCGGCCATTTTGTGTCAATTTGTCAAAATACCAGCTGGAGTTGAAAGGCTGTAAAAAAAAATTCTTCTATTTCTTTCAAGATGTTTTACCATGGATACACATATGTAATATATGGGTTATTAAGGTGCTGTTTAATTTGACAATTTTCAGTTCCAGATTTTCTTATGGGATTATATTCTCTAGAAATCACTGAAAAATGGCACCGTTTTCTAAAGGGTTGATTAAAAAACATTTTTTTTTATATTTCCTTTTTACATTGCAAAATTTTATAATTTTCTGACAGATTTAATGAATATGAATAAATATATGCAGGTAGTGGTATTGTATCTGACCTAAAATAGTTGTCATACTGTTTTCAGTTTGTGCGGATTGCCAGATCTTTGGATTTTTTCCCTGTATTTGGTTCAGGAAAGTAGTTCCATAGAAAATTGACAGTCGTTGTTCAAGACAATGTGAGTTTGAAAATACACATCACAGGTAATATTGCAATGTTATCTTGTAAAGAGAGTATATTTTCCCAGAGAATGGTGTAAAATTGAGTGGACTCGTAGCTATAACACGCAGATGGGACTACTTCTTAGAAAGTAAGAATTTTGCATGATTTGAAGTAGCGTTGGAAATTGAACCCAAAAAGCATAATTGATTATTGAATGGACAGACTGATTGATTATTTATCAATTATTTAACTTTCAAAAGTAAAATTTAAAAATATCTACTACATGCACCTTTCACATAATGTGAAACAGTTCAATGTTCCCAACTTCCCAGGCTTGCAAGTATCTAGAATATCAATATCTAGAAAGTGCAACTAGTCAGCTATATTTCAAATATTAAAAAAAACAAAAACATAGTTGATCGTAATTGTTGTCTTCAATACTATATTTAAATCATGCCAAAGAAAATTGCTGAAACTACACAACCAAAAAGTAAAAGGTTTATTACTATAATACCCCACTCACATTTTTCTTTACCGTAAACTCGATTTAAATATCAACTTTCACGTTTTCACAGAAGAAAATTTATATACATACAGTTCTAGTTATTGTAAATCTATGAAATATTTATAAAGTTACTAGAACCTAATGCTGTCGATCGCGAATTATCTGCAAAAACATAAACAGAATTTAGAAATTTTCACTATTTTGGCAAAGGGAGATAATTTAATGGATTTGAGAGACACCCGCAAATTACGTCGTCTTCTTTTTTTTTTTTAGCTCACAGGTGAGCTTTTGTGATCGCCTGGTGTCCGTCTTCTGTTGTCCGTTGTTAACTTTTAGCTTCTAGCAACTTCTCTGAAACCACTGGGTCAATTTTGATATAACTTTAAAGAAATGTTCCTTGGATGACCCTCTACCAAGTTTGTTCAAGCCAGCTTGATTCTTCAAAAAACATGGCTGCCAGGGGGTGGGGCAAGTTTAATCAGTAGAAACTTAAAAAATGTTCTTGTCAGAAACTACAGGCTCGATTTTAAAATAATTTCACATAAATGTTCCTTGGGTGACCCTCTACCAAGTTTGTTCCAGCCATACTAATTCGTCAAAAAACATGCAACCAGGGTGTGGGGTTAGTTTACTATATAAGCTATAGTATAAACTTAAAAAATCTAATTGTCAGATACTACTCGCTCGATTTTTAAATTATTTCACAGAAATGATCCTTGGGTGACCCTCTACCAAGTTTGTTCAACCCATCTTGATTCGTCAAAAAACATGGTGGTCAGGGGGTGGGGTTTACTATATAAGTTATAGTAAAAACTTAAAAAATCTTCTTGTCAGAAACTACTGGCTCGATTTTAAGATAATTTCACAGAAATGTTCCTTGGGTGACCCACTACTAAGTTTGTTCAACCCATCTTGATTCATCAAAAAACATGGCGGCCAGGGGGTGGGGTTAGTTTACTATATAAGCTATTAGTAAAATTTTAAAAAATCTTCTTGTCAGATACTACTGGCTTGATTTTAAAATAATTTCACAGAAATGTTCCTTGGGTGACCCTCTCCCAAGTTTGTTCAAGCCATCCTGATTTGTCAAAAAACATGGCGGCCAGGGGGTGGGGTTAGTTTTCTATATGAAGATGGCCACCGTTACTAAAAATAGTCCAAAACTTGTAACGTATAACAGGCGTGCTAAAATTTTGTGTGAAAATGATCTTCCACTATGAAAGGAAAAGTGCCGTGAGATAATATTGGCCCAAAGACGTATTTGTTAACATATATTTGATCTTAATATGAAATGCGTTTTCTATGTCTACAGTCTCTAAAATAAAAGGTTCACAATAATGAAAATCTTGATTTCGGATACCATTATCAATAAATGTAACAAATGTATCATTTTATCTAACTTGTATTTACTGTTATTTGTAGATAGACCGTTTCTTTAATATTTGAATATAATCTGTATTTTAAGTTAGACGTAGATATACGTAGATATATGCGAATAAAACATCTTCAGTCAAACTTTGGTAATTGTCATCTTTTCATCGCTACCTGTTATATCATAATGTCATATATTTTTATTTTTCAGACCATTGGGGGGAGCGGGGGGGGGAGGGGGGGCGCATGCAACACTTAACTGTGACGTTTTTTTGTTTGTTTCTATATTTAGCAACATTTTTATGCCATTGAGAGCTAACAGATTAATATAAAAAGCACACAACAAATGAACAAGTAAAAGGAAGGTAGATACTTGCAGAACTGCAGTTTCATCAGATTATATCCAATAGTTCTTACAACGTGCATCAGCTACAGTGGTCTTCTTCTTACCATCACTCATTTGGTGATCTGGAACCTCACTTGTTGATACTTTATCCACAATGACAAAATGATGAAATGGACACCGTGTAAACCGCTCTTGAGTCCATTACCTGGGTATAACTTGTTATGTGTGTTGTTTTTGAGTGGCACTATACGTATATAATGGGTCAAGATTGGCATTGAACTTGCAACCTCCGGCATGACTGGTTAAGACCCTATCCAGTATGTGGCCCTGCTTGTCACAGTACAGTTTGATAATATAGAAACAAGTAACTGGAATTGACAGCATGTGAACTTACCGGTATATATCTCTCATGTGTGGACATAGGCTTGTCACAGTACAGTTTGATAATATAGAAACAAGTAAATGATATTGACAGCATGTGATCATACCGGTATATATCTGACATGTATGGACATGAGCATCAGACTTGGCTGGATGTGAACATACCGGTATATATCTCTCATGTGTGGACATAGGCTTGTCACAGTACAGTTTGATAATATAGAAACAAGTAACTGATATCGACAGCATGTGATCATACCGGTATAAATCTCTCATGTGTGGACATGAACATCAGACTTGGCTGGATGTGAACATACCGGTATATATCTCTCATGTGTGGACATGAACATCAGACTTGCCAGCATGTGAACATACCGGTATATATCTCTCATGTGTGGACATGAACATCAGACTTGCCAGCATGTGAACATACCGGTATATATCTGACATGTGTGGACATGAGCATCAGGCTTGGCTGGAGGGTGATGGGTTTGATAACAACCTGGCCATGTGTTGTTGTGTCCTGAGCAAAAAAGTTTATTTTCTTATTACAGGTTCTATAAAGGAGGACATAGAGATATTATCAGAGCATGTGAGGATGTGTGCTCCAACTAAAACATAACAGCTCTACAACGTCCTCCAGCCCTTTCCTGATATATTGGGACAAGGTGTTGACCTTCATCAACCACTGCGATTCATATCTGGAGTTTTCAAAGTAAGTAAAGGCCATTTTTATTATCAAGTACTTAAAGCGCTGGTGATTATTGACACACAGCATAAAGAGAGTAGTTCTAAGTCTTATTTTGTATAAAGCTTCATGTATACATGTGATATTTCAATGAGGCAGCATTACATGAGTGAGCATTTAAGTAGGTGCATAATATTGTATGTAAATCAGAATACTGTTGGAGATAAAAGGATGGAGTAACAGTATAAACAAAAGCAGCATTGAAAAATGGCTACTTATATACTGAGTTCTCCATACTCACTTTAAGAAAACACATACAGCACAGGTAAAAAGTGATGTTGGTCCTGAGGTTATAAAAAATCTGTACGCAACTTAAAGTCAATCTCAATTTACCCGAGTCCAAACTCAACTGAGTTCAAAACTCAAACGGAGGTTATAAATGTTTTTGAGTTCTTTCTCCACAGAGACAAGACCCAAAAAGACAATCTCAGTTTGGGCATGGATGCACAGTATTTATTTTCCACTATCTGACCGCTTATCGTCTGAGATGACAGAGGGTCTTCCCACCGATCTGTCAAATGGTAGTAATAAGAAAGTGCGTTGGTTGGAGGCCGAGGAAAATACCCTCATTGATGAGATCCTCAAACAGGTGGGTGTGTTTTGAGGAATTAAAGTGTGTCGGTATAAAGTCCATCAAACAACGGAGAACCAATGCTTGGGCTGAGTTAGCTGGCACACTGAGTGTATAAGAATAGGCCTATTCTTGTTTACCAATTGATATCACACAATAAATTTCCCATTGCACTTGATAAAAAAACAACAGCACCTTTTATTTTGTTAGTATACATTCAGTCATAATTTTCATTAGCAATATACATTTTTAAAGAAGACTACTCCAGTAATAGAATCCCTTTAACGCACCTCCAAAGAAAAGGTTAGTCAATCTACACCGTCTTTTGGATTATTTTTCTTTTCGAGAGACCACATGGACAGGGGGAATTTATGCCATATGTGTACATGGACGATCGTAGTTAGACAGCTGTTTTGGATTGCATGAATTGAATTGCTGTACAGATTTGGATCACATCATCAATTTAAAAAATATATTATCTTTATTCATTCTCCACTAACGTGAGCCACCAGGGGTTAGGAAGAGTGAAAATATGACCAGAGCAGACTCGTTTAACACCTCAATATCATGAACGCCACACATCTGTAGAATTAAAATCCATCCTGGTTGATCTTAAATAAGTAGGGTTTCAAAGATATGACGCGTGCAATACATCAACCCAATTTTACCATGCACAGATATGTTACCTTTTAACAGAACAAGGTTCAAGTCATTAGATTTAAACTGCAAGAATGGCATTTTATTGCTGCGGTATTTTGATATGACATAACTCAGAGGTTACATTGCATCATGTTCTAATGGATACTACGATTTCTAGTGTTTTATAGCGCTATTTGAACATATCGTTCAATTTGCAGTTTTTAAATTTTGTAGTTCAAGTACATTTATGATTTCACTATTGTATGTATTGATTTATACAGCATTAGTTAATTGTGTTTAAATTTGAAACCACAAACATGAAATATTGGATAGAAATTATAATGGATGGATTTTCTCCATAATAGCTTAACCAAAGTAACTTATTGAATGTACTGCAAGAAGTAAGGTATCTGTCCATAACTAAAGGCATTCAATAAATATGACAAAAACAGTTTAAACATGTTAATACAATGTTTTAATAGCTCAAGAAATGGCAGTCTTCATTATAGACAACACATAAAGTATACTTCCATTAGTGTAATTGTACCACATATTCCTGCTGCACAAAGTTGATAAATAAACTTTG
Organism: Panopea generosa; assembly: GCA_029582155.1. Taxonomy (NCBI): domain Eukaryota; kingdom Metazoa; phylum Mollusca; class Bivalvia; order Adapedonta; family Hiatellidae; genus Panopea; species Panopea generosa. Next base: position 13,663,238 of record CM055911.1, on the reverse strand, counting down.
GATTTTAGGGAGTTGGTGGAGTGGGGGGAATTTATGTGGAATATAGAAATACATAGCATACCGAAATCTTACTGCAGAATATAGTATGGCTAATAAATCCTTCAGAAATATAATGCAATTGTAAAGACTAAAACGATTCGAAGATATAATTCGAAAGATAGCTTGCTTAAAACAATATCACATATCTGTTTCTATCGAAATCTCTTCCAGAGAACTGTGGAATCTGTTTCCTGCAGAACACTGTTACACTGTAGACTTTAGCAGACCCAATAAATGACAGTGGTTGGGAAGCCTGACAAATTTTAGTTATACATGAAGCCCAAATACTTTGTGAAGGCCACCGAAACTGAATTTGGTCCTTAGCATTGTGCTTTGAAAAGAAAGAGAAATGTACATAAAATTCTTCCTTTTCCTCATCAATTTTACCAATAAACCAGTATTCCGTCATAATACACTATGAAGTAAGAGTTGACTGGTGTATGGGTATGGTGGGTTTGGTCTGATGAGTTGTTTCAAACTGTTCTGTGACGGTGGGGTGATCCGACGATGAGCCTTCAATATTGTCTGGATCATCAGTGAATTTTGCTTGTGCATGGGTAACTTTGTGTTCCTTCCAACTGTCGCAAACGGAATCTGGTTTCTCATCTCTATTCATCGCAGCTCTTTTTCGTTCCCTGTAAAAAAAACTTGGTCCCTTTCTTTTTTATTGTTTCTGTAGGATTTCTGTATTTCAGCTCTAGACTTAGCCATGTCCTTTCACACATGTTTATATATTGGTATATAGTTTTATTTTGTTTTTAAAATGTTAATTTTGTTAATGTTAACATTGCTGTTGTTGCTGCTGCTATTGTTGTGTTGTTGCTACTGTTGTTGTTGATGATGTTGTTTTGTTGTTGTGAAAAAAATTAAACCAATATTAACATGTTGCATAATATTCAATAATTTAAACAGATACGTTACCACTTCCAACAGATACGTTACCATACTTTACATATTCAATATGGCTTTCAAATTAAATAGCCCGGCCAGATTAGCTCAGTCTGACTATCAATCCAGGGGTCGTGAGTTTGAATCCCCATCTGGCATCAGTCTACATGATGATTGATATACGACATTGTGTCTCATTATCATACGTCTCTCACCCCTGATTCAAGTGGGAAAGTTATCAGTTACTTGTGGAGATGGGGTGTGCTCTAGTACTGGTCTATCCCAGGAAACAATGGTTAGGTTTACTGATCGTCTGTTAGCCCTCGATGGCATAAAAATGAGGCTAAATATTGAATCAATCAATCAAATTAAATACTCAGGTTGGTGATTATAATAATGTGTTTACCTGATAAAAGGTAAAGATAAAACATGTTGATTATCATTCAATAGTCTACATAACTGACAACGGTCTACCGTGTTCTTATAGACATTCGAGGTACAGATACGTTAAAATTTAAAACAGATATGTTTCCTTTGCTGAAGCCAGGTACAGAGAAATGCACGAATACTTCACCACATAACAAAGCAATGTATGAAATTTACACATGGTATTTAAATGAGTATGATCAATAGATGAAGAATACAAAGACAGAGTTTAAGAGAAAAACTAAATGATAAATTCAGCCTCTTGACAGAAAGTGTATTTGTACAACTTTGAGCTTCATACTTTTCTCTTTTATCGCCACAAAGACAAATGTGATGTCCCGAACATGTGGTTGCCCAAATATAGCGATTTCATGAAAGAATTTGTACCATAATTTGGTGCATAAATTCAAATTAATAGCTTGGTACCGTACCTTTGGGTAATGTATCTGTTGCACAATAGGTATTATCATTGCAAATATGCATAGGTTTATTAAAGATCACTTCAAATGTGATTTTTCACAACTAAAAAGAGACTACTGCAAGGTTAAATAGTTAAAACTGGTAATATATTTAAAACTGGGAGTAAAGTTAGACAAATGTGGTAACGTATCTGTTCCTAATTCTTCCAGGTATTTCTCAAAATTTACCTTGTACTGCTGAATCTTTTACTAATTTGCTGTGTCCCTTGGTGAAGTGTACATTTCTCTTATTTCATGGTTACAGGTACAACTTTGTTTTGATCGACTTTATTGTTTGTTTCTATTAACAGAGTGTCCAGTTATTCAAATAAAGCCTTTTGAAATACTTTTTCTTACATTTTCTTTTCAAAATACTGCAAATGCAGATGTCCCTGAGTTTCTGAACAGATACGTTACCGACATTTCACTGGACCTGAGACACACACTTGTCTGACTGGACGGTTGTCACAATTCTTACAGTTACAAGTCCTTTCATTGAGACAATTCTCCATGTTTCACTCAGTTATTGTAACTTACTGAGTGAAAATCACCCAATTAAATCTTTCATTTTAAGATTTCACTCATGACAGTTAGTTTAATTTTGAAGAGTTTTCACCCTATTCAGTCAAGTCTTATCTGGGGCACTGTATATATATGATAATGAAACATGATAATAATAATTTTCAAAAATGAAAGCAAGGAACCTGGAAGACTTGAGGTATTTATTTCAATTTCATAAAAAAAATCAGAGAATGTAAATGATTATAAATCTGGTTCTGGTAAAAATAATAACTACATATGGTAATATTGCAAGTTCATTGACGTATGTGTTTTATTATAAACATTGTATAGGCATTAATTATACAATTTACCATTTATCACAGCTTGCAATTAAAAGGATAAAACCAATTAATAATCCAACTGATATTTATCTAATGATTTGTAAAAGACATGTTTGTATAGGAAGTTTATTATTGTCTCAATGATGAACACAATACACACATTCCATGGTAATATAATAAATTACAAAGGAGTTCAATATTGAATTACAAGAGACCTGTTAGAATTAGTATCACATGCACTTCCATCTGCATTATACTATTAAGAGTTGACTTGCAAATGAAGACAAATGCTGGTTTTCAATGGTTGCAGTATTACTCTAAATTAATACCTACATATATTTTTTGTTGTATTACTAAACTTTTACACAGTTAAATTATTAAAATTATATGTCTGTAGGTCTTGTTTCAGTATGTTTGTAAGTCTTGATTCAGCATGTTTAACAGACAAAATTATAGGGGCGATAGGGCTGTAAGGTGGATAGAGTGCTCCAAACAGAGGCTGTAAGGTGGATAGAGTGCTCCCACCAGAGATAGTAAGGTGGATAGAGTGCTCCCACCAGAGGTAATAAGGTGGATAGAGTGTTTCCACCAGAGGTTATACGGTGGATAGAGTGCTCCCACCAGAGATAGTAAGGTGGATAGAGTGCTCCCACCAGAGGTTATAAGGTGGATCATTAGAGTGCTCCCACCAGAGATAGTAAGGTGGATAGAGTGCTCCCACCAGAGGTAATAAGGTGGATAGAGTGCTCCCACCAGAGGTAATAAGGTGAATAGAGTGTTCCCACCAGAGGTTATAAGGTGGATAGAGTGCTCCCACCAGAGATAGTAAGGTGGATAGAGTGCTCCCACCAGAGGTTATAAGATGGATAGAGTGCTCCCACCAGAGATAGTAAGGTGGATAGAGTGCTCCCACCAGAGGTTATAAGGTGGATAGAGTGCTCCCACCAGAGATAGTAAGGTGGATAGAGTGCTCCCACCAGAGGTTATAAGGTGGATAGAGTGCTCCCACCAGAGATAGTAAGGTGGATAGAGTGCTCCCGCCAGAGGTTATAAGGTGGATAGAGTGCTCCCACCAGAGGTTGTGGGTTTGATCCTGAACCAGATACCTCTAAAAAAACAATCAGTACCTTTACCCAGGAAGGGGACTTGAGAGCGATTCAAAATAGGATTGAACTTTCTTCAAGAAAAATGCACTATTTGATCTTGTGTGCACTCTGGAACCTGCATTTTTCATTTGATTCTCACCTAACTTGCACAGTAGTTATATAAGCATAGTATCTCGAACAAGTTCTTGAACTGGACAAATCAGAGTATTAATGCCAGAGCAATGGCCCTTGAATTGTCAAAAACTACATTATTTGACCTTACGTGTACTCTAGTACCAGCATTTTTCATTTGATTCTCACCAAACTTATACAGTTGTTGTATAACTATAATATCTTGGATACATTCTTGAACTGGCAAAATTGGGTAATTGATATCTGAGTTTAGCCCTTCAATCGTCAAAAATTGGATTATTTTACCTTGTGTGCTTCTAGTACTCGCAACTTTCATTTGTTGTTAACCAGCCTTACATAGTAGTTATAAATATAACAATATCTTAGACAAGTTCTTGAACTGGTGAAATTGGATAACTATTGTCATATTTATTGCCTTTGAATCATCAAAAAAGGATAATCTGATGATGTTTTATACACTCTAGCACTCACAGTTTATATTTGGTCTTCATTAAACTTACACAGTTATTGTGTAATCATAATATCTGACATTGTCTCCTCTACCACAGGTGAGCGATTTTCTGTCAGTCTAGCCCTCTTGTTTAATTTTGTGCTTCCAATCCTTAAATAATAAAGGAGATAGTTGAGTGTTGCATTCACCCTTTGCTAAACAGTAACAGTAGATATATCTTCACTTCGCTCTAAACTTACTATACTGACATTGTATATAACAGATTTATACTGAAATGAATTTTAGATACATTTTCATACAAAAGCTAAAAGGGCTGGGAAGCTGAAGTTGCACTTTTACTGTAACACTATTTTATAAATAAATGAATGAAAGTTTTTATTTAAATGTGCCTGCCAATATTAAATTCCTGTTGTGAAGTATGATATCTCCTTGTTTTTCTTAGAATTGTCTAAGCTGGGCTCAAGTCTGCTGAGGTTGTGAGCTTGTGCCCCACTTTATGTGAAATAGTGTACCATTTATATTTTGTACTTGTGGGAGGATAGTAATTCTACTCAGATCACAGCGGTGGTCTGGTGAGGTTGTGAGCTTGTGTCCCATTTTATGTGATATAGTGTACCATTTATATTTTGTACTTGTGGGAGGATAGTGATTCTACTCAGATCACAGTGGTGGTCTGGTGGTAGAGCATCCATCTCGCATGCGGAAAGTTGTTTGATTTTATCCCTGGCTGGATTATACGAAAGACTTGCAAAATAGAAACTTTCACACTTGGTCACTAGATCAGCATTTATAGGATAGTTTTAGGTCTGGTCTGCTAGATGTCAATATAATACGACTGGGCAGGGTATCATACCATGGGTCTGCTGTATGACATTCCAGTGTGGCAGCATTCAGCATACTGTCTCAAGTAGACACTGTCGCAATACAACTGAAAAATTGTTGAAAGCGACACTAAACACCATACAACAAAACAACATCAATAGATGTTGTATTTAACCTGGATTGTGTTGAAAATGACATTATACACCAGTTTGATAAAACTAAAAACAACAAAACAATAACCCTGAGCATTGTTTTTTTCCAGACATTAGTTCATGCATTGTCGAGGGATTACGCATGATATGTTTTTCCAGAATATTATATACGTGTTGTGGTCACGTTATCAAACCCTCCTTGGGGCTACACGAGTAATTGCAAGTTAAGTCCACAGTGACCATTGTTCTATGTAGAGTTGGACACGGGTTCACAGTACTGCAGAGACTGAACTGACACTCTTTAAAAAAAAACACGCACATAATTTTAAAAATATTAAGCGGTATTCTTGTCGGATTTCAGAATTTCAAAAAAACAAAATCAAAATGATTGTGTTGGTTATTAAAAAGAAGGAAACAAACTGTCCTTTAGAATCTTGTATTGTAAATAAGTAAATTGCACCATATTTCTTTGTTGGTTTTGTCTAAAAACTCTGTGCAAAGCGATAGTCAACATCTCTGGTACACAAATACATTATTTCCCTAAATTATTTTCATTTGATAAATATAAGACTGATAAGTTTTGGTTACTTTGAGTTAAATGTAAGTCACTTATCCAAAGCTAAAAACTAAAATCAAGATGACTGACTGAGACTACGCCTGCCATTTTCAATACTTGTAGAAGGGAAAATAGCTAGGAGACCGGGAAAATACTAAAAGGACACATTCGAATCTAGGTTATAAGTCATAACTCATAGCACAGTGCACTCTGGGAGAGATTGTAGGATGACGTCCTGTATTAAATTGTGGTGTCTAATTGAAATATTACCTTTTTATATTGTTCTTTTTTCCAAACAGTAATTATTTTCCTGTGATATATAAACTGAATAATTATTTACAGACAGAAAAAATATTTACGACCAAAATGTGCATGATTTAGTAAAACTCAGACCGCGGCATGGTCTAGTGGTAGAGCGTCCGCTTCGCATGCGGCAGGTCGTGGGTTCAATCCCCGGCCGGGTCATACCAAAGACTTTAAAAATGGTACTAGAAGCTTCCTCGCTTGACGCTCAGCATTTAGAGGAGAGTTCTAGGTCCGGTCGGCCCGGTGTCAGTATAATGTGACTGGGTGGGGTATCATACCATGTGTCTGCGGCATGATGCTCCAGTGTGACAGTGCTTAAAGTACTGTCTCAAGTAGACACCATCGCGATATGACTGAAAAATTGTTGAAAGCGACGCTAAACTCCATACAACATAATAAAACTCAATATTGAAAAATAATAACAGTAAACTGCAGCTGCCATCCATAGAATATATCAGTTTACCAATAATGGTATCTTTGATATACCTTATTGTTTTTATGACCTTTTACTACAATATATTTTCAGTGCTTTGCTTAGTAGGTGTAAACCCACCATTGATTTTTGTTCTTTTCCGAGTTTCCATGATAGATAATAGAATCTGTGATTCATTTATCTTATAATATTGATAGGGTATTTAGTGTTACCCCTGTACTTTCGTTCATGTATCCGAGGTATAAAAGTTGAGCCCATTGTCTGGACTGGCTCCTTTTACACCAACATACATGCTTAAGAGACAATTTATGAGCTGATTTCTATTAAAATAGTCCATGCTTCCACACTATGATAACTAACCAAAATTGGATTATGATGTGATCATGATTTTAGACTAGTTCTAAAGGCTTGTGATGTTAACTGTTTGGTTAGTTTTTAGTACTGAATGTGTACGTATGTCAGACACCTGTGTACCTGATCCATTTATTGTTATGTTTGGTTTGTTTTCAGGACTTAATGTGTGCGTATGTCTGACACCTGTGTTCCAGATCCATTTATTGTTATGTTTGGTTTGATTTTAGGACTGAATGTGTACGTATGTCAGACACCTGTGTACCTGGTCCATTTATTGTTATGTTTGGTTTGTTTTCAGGACTTAATGTGTGCGTATGTCTGACACCTGTGTTCCAGATCCATTTATTGTTATGTTTGGTTTGTTTTCAGGACTGAATGTGTACATATGTCTGACACCTGTGTACTTGATCCATTTATTGTTATGTTTCTATTTCTGAGATTATATGGGGAATTTTCACCTTTTTGGGATGGTACTAGTGCAGATAAGTAGGGAGGAGTCATATGGTTTACCATTTTATAGAAAATAATTAATTTGTGTTTCGTCCTTCAAGTTTCTAGACTTTCCCACCCAACTTCTATGTTTAAGTTATTAATTAATATAAGTTTTGTTGTTCCAGTTGCAATGCGTGCTGCTTCATGTTGAATTTTTTCTCGTGTTTTTCATAATTAGTGCAGTTATCTCAGATTGTGTTATCATATTCTAACAGTGGTCAGATAAAAGATGTATATATAGTCTCCAAGGATCTTCTGTCTAGCTGATATTTCAGTTTTATGTATTCAATATGAGAGCGCCAGGTACAGTTGTTTGATAAAAGTATCACTAAGTGTTTGTGTGAGTGTACTTCTGATATTTGTTAGTTATGCATATATAGTTGTGGATGGACGGGTTGATTACGTTTCCTAGATATAAGAAGCGATTCAGTCTTCGACGGATTGAAAGTTACAAGCCATTGTTTTGACCATTCAGTGATTTTGTTGATGTTGGAATTCAAAATTTGTGCAGCATTGTTTATATTGTTATTGTGATTGATTATAAAGTATAGGCTTGTATCATCTGCAAAAAGACGAATGTTAGATACGATATCAGATACTATGTCATTAATATAGACTAAAAATAGAAGTGGACCTAAAATGGACCCCTGAGGCACTCCGGCCTTGATTAATGTCCAATCAGATTTGGTACAAGGCAAAACAACACATTGAACATTGCCTATCTTTTAGGTAGTCATTTAGTAAATTTATAAGCTGATCTGACATTCCTGCTGCTTTTAACTTGACTATTAGACCTTTGTGCCAAACTTTATCAAAAGCTTTGCTTATGTCAAAAAATCTAACGCGAACTTCTTTACCGTCATCAATAGCTTTACTGAATATACTGTACAGATAATTACACTTGAAACATGGATATAAGATATAACATTGAAATCATGGAGATAAGAAATTACATTAAAACCATGGATATAAAAAAAAACACTGAAACCATGGTGATAAGAAATTATACTGAACCCATGGAGATAAGGAATAACACTGAAACCATTGACATAAGAAATTACATTAAAACCATGGATATAAAAAAAAACACTGAAACCATGGTGATAAGAAATTATACTGAACCCATGGAGATAAGGAATAACACTGAAACCATTGACATAAGAAATTACAGTGAAACCATGGTGATAATAAATAACACTGAAACCATGGAGATAAGTAATAACATTAATTGAGATGCAAAATTATATTAAAAGCAAGGATATAAGAATCTACATTAAAACATGGAGATAACAAATCACACTGAAACCATGGAGATTGGAAATTACACATAAACCATGGAGATAAGAAATTGCACAGAAACCATGGAGATAAGAAATTGCACTGAAACCATGGAGATAAGAAATTACACTAAAACCATAGTGATAAAAATAACACTAAACCATGGTGATAAGAAATTACACTGAAACCATGGAGATAAGAAATTACACTGAAACAATGGAGATAAGAAAATACACTGAAACCATGGACATAAGAAAATACAATGAAACCATGGTGAAAATAAATTACAATGAAACCGTGGTGATAAGAAATAACACTGAAACCATGGAGATAATAAAATTACATAAATTGAAATGCAAAATTATTAAAAGCATGGAGAAAATAAATTGCATATAAAACATGGATATAAGAAATTACACAGAAGCCATGGAGATAAAAAATTACACTGAAACCATGGTGACAAGAATTAACATTGAAAAGAAATAAAATTAATTGAAATGCAAAATTGCATTAAAAAGATGGAGATAAGAAATAACACTGAAACCATTGAGATAAGAAATTACACTGAAACCATGGTGATGAAAAATTACACTGAAACCGTGGTGATAAGAAATAATATTGAAAAGAAATAAAATTGATTGAGATACCAAATTTCATTAAAAGGATGGAGATCAGAAATAACACCGAAACTATGGTGATAAGAAATTACACTGAAACCGTGCAGATAAGAAATTACACTGGAACCATGGTGATTAGAAATTACACTGAAACCGTGGTGATTAGAAATTACACTGAAACCGTGCAAATAAAAATTACACTGAAATCATGGTTGTAAGAAATTACAATGAAACCATGGTGATTAGAAATTACACTGAAACCAAAGCCAAAGGCCAGCAGGGCTCATGTCATGGTCAATAGTCTGTTGTCTGTCTTCCTTCTGTTAACCTTTTTTCTTGTAGACATAATACTAACACCTGTTTATCATTGAATCTTAATCAAACTTGTACAGCAGTTATAAGATAAGATCTTGGACAAGTTCTTGAACCAGCATGATTCTACTACAAATGCCCCTGCCACAGTGTCTATAAGCACATTTTAAAGGAAACTTCATAAAACATTTCTCTCTGAAAGTTCAAGGCCTAGAATTTAGATATTTTACATGTAGCATTGCATGGAGGTCCCCTTAAAAAGTTTGTTGTAGTTGGACCCCGGTGGTTAAATTTGGGGCCACCACAGAGGTCATGGTTTTGCATAGAGGTATATAGGGAAAATGTTGTAGACACAATAGCACATTCTTTTTATGTGATTACTCAAGAATGGTTTGCTTTGCATAAAATAGTGTCATGGTACATGGTTCATGTTTTGTTGTTTGTCCATCTGTTAACTGCTTATTGTAGATGTTATATGACCCTTAATTTAGCTCTAATAGCTAAAGATTGATTGATCGATTGGATATTAAGCATCCTTTTTATGCCATCGAGAGCTAACAGAAGATCAGTTTTATCACTGTTTCCTGGGATCCTGAAAAGCACACCCCATCTCCACAAGTAACTGATAACTTTCTCACTTGAATGAGCCGTGAGAGACGAATGATAATGAGACACAATGTCATATATCAGTCATCACGGAGACTATTGCCAGGTTGGGAATCAAACTTACGAACCCTGGATTGATAATCAGAAATACTACTGACTTAGCTAATCCAGCCCGGCGATGGTTAAAGGACAGCAAGGCTGAAGTCATTACACATTGCCAGTAATCACCCGTCCATTAACTTTTTCTTGAATTTAGAATAGCAACCTTATTTTAGCTTTATTGCCGAAAGGTCAGCAGAGATAATGACATGGTACATTGTCCGTCAACTTCATGTAGTTGCAGTAGCACCCAAAAGATCTCAATCAAATTCTTAAACCAACCAGATTCAACTACATATGACCCCACCAGGGAGCTTATAAGCATATTTTAAGGGAAACTTAAAAAGTTTGTTCAAACCTGGTCCTCGGTTATCACAGTGGTCACAGTTTTACATATGCTAAACATCAATAAAACCTAACTTTTTGTGTGGGCACAGTAACAACCCCACAATTTTAGAGGAATTTACAAAAAAAAAAGATCTTCTAAAATGTTCACCTGTCTAATTGTTGCCAGTAGAGTGATTCAGGCCCTGCTTCTTACCTCAACTGGATTCAGTATGTAGTAACTTGTAGTTATCTTTTTTACTGTAAAATAAAATCTCGCAGATTGGCAGTTCCATGATGAGTGTGGGTGAGGTGATGGCTTTTGGCAGAAAGTTCGAGGAAGCCTTCCAGAAAGTGCTATGTATGATGGACGAGAGGTTTCGAACCTGATGTCATGGAGGTGACTAAACTTAACTTTATTAGTCTCTACCGGTTACGCACACTGTCAGATGGAACTATAGGTATTAACCTCTGTCTGTCCGGCTTCTGTCTGGATAGTTTACACAGTATGCATCCAAGCTAGATTAGTGAAACTTTGCATGTGGATAGAGTGCAATAATATCATTTTATTTGGACAGAAATTGTGGTTGCTTTGGTGACAAAATTAAACTGGTAGGAGACTTATGTGTTGCTTGCTACACTCCAGTGTGTTGTATCAATTAACAAATCACTTTTAATGGTGTTCTGGTGAGGGGACCTGCATTGCCGAGTAGTCTGAGGTGCTGTTGTCTCAACCTCATGCCACTGAGGACTGGTTGTGGGTACGAGGATTTTACATGAGTGCTCATTTATTAAACAGTTGGCAAATATAAAACTCTGCTGTGCATTATATCACAAAGAATTAGGAAAAATGTTATTCAGAGATGCTGTAAATAACACCGCATAAACATATATTCCATTATTGTATCTCGGGGATTAATCATTGTCATTTAGTTGTTTGGTCAAATTTTAACACAATCAGCATGGAAGCCGAGTTATACAGACAGAGCAGTAAGTGATGAAGTTATACAGACAGAGCAGTGAGTGATGAATTTATACAGACAGAACAGTGAGTGATGAAGTTATACAGACAGAGCAGGAAGTGATGAAGTTATACAGATAGAACAGTGAGTGATGAATTTATACAGACAGAACAGTGAGTGATGAAGTTATACAGACAGAGCAGTAAGTGATGAAGTTATACAGATAGAGCAGTGAGTGATGAAGTTATACAGACAGAGCAGTGAGTGATGAAGTTATACAGACAGAGCAGTAAGTGATGAAGTTATACAGATAGAGCAGTGAGTGATGAATTTATACAGACAAACAGTGAGTGATGAAGTTATAAAGACAGAGCAGTAAGTGATGAAGTTATACAGATAGAGCAGTGAGTGATGAAGTTATACAGACAGAGCAGTGAGTGATGAAGTTATACAGACAGAGCAGTGAGTGATGAATTTATACAGACAGAACAGTGAGTGATGAAGTTATACAGACAGAGCAGGAAGTGATGAAGTTATACAGACAGAGCAGTGAGTGATGAATTTATACAGACAGAACAGTGAGTGATGAAGTTATACAGACAGAGCAGGAAGTGATGAAGTTATACAGACAGAACAGTGAGTGATGAATTTATACAGACAGAGCAGTGAGTGATGAAGTTATACAGACAGAACAGTAAGTGATGAAGTTATACAGACAGAGCAGTGAGTGATGAATTTATACAGACAGAGCAGGAAGTGATGAAGTTATACAGACAGAACAGTAAGTGATGAAGTTATACAGACAGAGCAGTGAGTGATGAATTTATACAGACAGAGCAGGAAGTGATGAAGTTATACAGATAGAACAGTAAGTGATGAAGTTATACAGACAGAGCAGTGAGTGATGAATTTATACAGACAGAGCAGTGAGTGATGAAGTTATACAGACAGAGCAGTAAGTGATGAAGTTATACAGACAGAGCAGTGAGTGATGAATTTATACAGACAGAGCAGTGAGTGATGAAGTTATACAGACAGAGCAGTAAGTGATGAAGTTATACAGACAGAGCAGTGAGTGATGAATTTATACAGACAGAACAGTGAGTGATGAAGTTATACAGACAGAGCAGGAAATGATGAAGTTATACAGACAGAACAGTGAGTGATGAATTTATACAGACAGAACAGTGAGTGATGAAGTTATACAGACAGAGCAGTAAGTGATGAAGTTATATAGACAGAGCAGTAAGTGATGAAGTTATACAGACAGAGCAGTAAGTGATGAAGTTATATAGACAGAGCAGTAAGTGATGAAGTTATACAGATAGAGCAGTGAGTGATGAATTTATACAGACAGAACATTGAGTGATGAAGTTATACAGACAGAGCAGTAAGTGATGAAGTTATACAGATAGAGCAGTGAGTGATGAAGTTATACAGACAGAGCAGTGAGTGATGAAGTTATACAGACAGAGCAGTGAGTGATGAAGTTATACAGACAGAACAGTGAGTGATGAAGTTATACAGACAGAACAGGAAGTGATGAAGTTATACAGACAGAGCAGTGAGTGATGAAGTTATACAGACAGAACAGTGAGTGATGAAGTTATACAGACAGAGCAGGAAGTGATGAAGTTATACAGATAAAACAGTGAGTGATGAATTTATACAGACAGAGCAGTGAGTGATGAAGTTATACAGATAGAACAGTAAGTGATGAAGTTATACAGACAGAGCAGTGAGTGATGAATTTATACAGACAGAGCAGGAAGTGATGAAGTTATACAGATAGAACAGTAAGTGATGAAGTTATACAGACAGAGCAGTGAGTGATGAATTTATACAGACAGAGCAGTGAGTGATGAAGTTATACAGACAGAGCAGTAAGTGATGAAGTTATACAGACAGAGCAGTGAGTGATGAATTTATACAGACAGAACAGTGAGTGATGAAGTTATGCAGACAGAGCAGGAAATGATGAAGTTATACAGATAGAACAGTAAGTGATGAATTTATACAGACAGAACAGTGAGTGATGAAGTTATACAGACAGAGCAGTAAGTGATGAGGTTATACAGATAGAGTAGTGAGTGATGAAGTTATACAGGCAGAGCAGTGAGTGATGAAGTTATACAGATAGAGCAGTGAGTGATGAAGTTATACAGACAGAGCAGTGAGTGATGAATTTATACAGACAGAGCAGTGAGTGCTGAAGTTATACAGACAGAGCAGTAAGTGATGAAGTTATACAGACAGAGCAGTAAGTGATGAAGTTATACAGACAGAGCAGTGAGTGATGAATTTATACAGACAGAACAGTGAGTGATGAAGTTATACAGACAGAGCAGTAAGTGATGAAGTTATACATGATAGAGCAGTGAGTGATGAAGTTATACAGGCAGAGCAGTGAGTGATGAAGTTATACAGACAGAGCAGTAAGTGATGAAGTTATACAGATAGAGCAGTGAGTGATGAGGTTATACAGACAGAACAGTGAGTGATGAGGTTATACAGATGCCACAGTGAGTGATGAAGTTATACAGACAGAGCAGTGATTGATGAAGATGTAGAGACAGAACAGTGAGTGATGAAGTTATACAGACAGAACAGTGAGTGATGAATTTATACAGACAGAACAGTGAATGATGAAGTTATACAGATAGAACAGTGACTGATGAAGTTATACAGACAGAGCAGTGAGTGATGAAGTTGTAGACACAGAACAGTGACTGATGAAGTTATACAGACAGAGCAGTGAGTGATGAAGTTATACAGACAGAACAGTGAGTGATGAAGTTATACAGACAGAGCAGAGCAGTGAATGATGAAGTTATACAGACAGAACAGTGAGTGATGAAGTTATATAGACAGGGCAATGAGTGATGAAGTTATACAAACAGAACAGTGAGTGATGAAGCTGCAGAGACAGAGCAGTGAGTGATGAAGTTATACAGACAGAGCAATGAATGATGAAGTTGTAGAGACAGAGCAGTGAGTGATGAAGTTATACAGACAGCGCAGTGAGTGATGAAATTATAGACAGACACACACACAGAGCAGTGAGTGATGTAGTTATACAGACTGGGCATTGAGTGATAAAGTTGTACAGACAGGGCAGTGAGTGATGAAGTTGTACAGACAGGGCAGTGAGTGGTGAAGACAGACAGACAGACAGACAGACAGACAGACAGACCGGACGTTCTCACAAACGGGTATTTAAGTGGCTTAGCCACGTAAGAGAAAAAAAGCCACCTAAGACCTGTTTTTTAAGTGTCTAGAACAGCCACTTAATGGGTTTTTAACAGCTTTTCAACTGTCCATAAAAATTACTAACCCTAAACCCTAGACACTTAAATACCCATTTGTCCGCCCAGACAGACAGACAGACAGACAGACAGACAGACAGACAGACAGACAGAGCAGTGAGTGATAAATTGGAAATGATGACTCAGTTGTTCAAAACTGTGTTAGCTTACACTCTGTTATCTGAAATGTTGCATGGAACAATATGGGACGAAATGTCTCAAAACTTGGGACGAGTTGTCTAAAAATGTGAAACAGGATGTCTTAGGATGAGATGTCTTTGGAACAAGTGCATTACTTAAGAATTACAGTATAGATAAGTTGTATGACTTAACAAAGATAGCTAAATGGTTCTTACACAAGTTTCGGAATATCAGAGACTTAGATGAACAGTTGGAGGCATTTAGAGGCAGGGTGAGTGACTTTATGTAGCAAAGATAGTTATTTATCAAGTCATTTAAATATATACTCAAACATTTTTAGTCTTAAATGAATAACTGATCAAGCCATTTAATGGTACAGCCGAACCTGTGTAAGTGGTCACCTCTATTGAACAACCTCTTGTCTTAAGCTGCCACATTTGTTATTTCTTTTGATTTCAGAATAAATAAACCTGCATTAATCAACAACCTGTCTTAAAAGTGCACTTTTGCTCCTTCCTTTGAATGGCTTCAAACATGTGATATTCACATAGCTACTTAAACAGATGGTAAAGATGATAATTGCCTGTAATTACCCTTCGTCTAGGATATTCCCTCATGTATTCATATTGATGTGCTCTGAACGAAAGTCAATGTTTTAGGAAATTGTTCAGCATCTTTATAATTTACAAGATAGATAACAAAAATAAATAATATGACCCTCACAAGTAACTCGCTGTGCAGTAATCCGTAAATGTTTGTGTGTGACTGTTTTACAAATGCTGCTATATAAAATTATTATCCATTATTACATAGATGTTGCATAGCAAACTTCAGTTTATTAATATCATCTAGAAATTAAAGTTAAATTATCAATGGAAGTCATTTTTATGAAGCAATTAGAATACGTGTATATTTTATTATCGTATTGTGCTTATTATGGGGTTTATAACAAAGTTTTAGCATTTGAAAGTTTCTTATATATATATAAACTCTGTGATACACGTACAGAGATACACAAAACAGTATTGCTGGCTCTGAAACAACCCAAAATGATCTGGTAAATGTGTGTACGGTAATAGTGTAGTTTAAATAGGCCTTTATTAATTCTGATATTTAATATTAGATTACACCAAGGAATTAGAAATAGATAGTTCTAAACAAATATTAACATTGAACAAATCAATTAGTAGGTTATCCATAACATACGAGATATTCTAAAAATGACAGTCATAGAAGCAGTCACTAGCCGATGTAATAATGATAAATATTGTATTGGTTAAAATAATATCTATATCACTATTGCATTTAGAACAGAAAAAAATGCATGTTATTTTACTACTTTCACGAGAGGGAGAGTGCATTATGAATCCTAGTGAATTATTCAAATCACACTTTGGTTTGTATGTATATCTTTGTTTCAAAGCTTGTGTATTAGTCCAAGTAATAATTATAAATGTCATTAGCTGAATATTTTTTGAAAAATAAATAAAATCCGGAGACTTTTAGTAAATATACCTGTCCCAGTTACAATAATAACACCTTATCAACAATGGAATGTTCCAACTGGTGTCTTCACATGAGGTTTTGTTAAAATCGTGTTGGATATCCTTACATAAATTGAACTGTGTCAATATTTTGGGATATGTTTCACGTTCGCTACTTAAGAAATATACAGAATTAAATATAAGCATAAGCCCAGCTTCAATGTTTCATAATTTGTTTATAGTCAAAGTTTGACATTATACTTGTAGATCTTAGATTTTACTAAAATCAGGGGGGCACGCATAATGCATGTATGTCAGTGGCGTAGCTTGATAAATCTAAAAGGGCAGGCTTAAGCCCTTACTTTTCTATGGAAAGGGTCCTTCCCCAGATTATTTTTAACATGTAAGCACATTCTCTTATAATATGTGTAATTTATTATGTAAAACATATCAATCAATTACAGGAATTTGAATTTTAACAGATTTTGTTTTAATTGTCTGGGGGAAAATTCCAAGCCTAGGCCAGCAGTGCTAACGCTGGTGCATATTAAATTTAAATCTAAATAAGTCTACAAACTAGTTGGATTACTAATGCACTTTACTTTTAAAACATCCTTATTTTTCACAATAGGTCACCATACTGTATTTCATTTTAATGATGATTGATTGATTGATTGAATATTTAGCATCATTTTTATGCCATCGAGGGTTAACAGACAATCAGTTAACCTAACTGCTGTTTCCTTGGATCCTAAAGGTTGACCAATACTGGAGCACATCCCACCTCTACAAGTAACTGATAACTTCCCCACTTAAATCAGCAGTGAGAGACGAATGCCAGTGAGACACAATATTGCATATCATTCATCATGGAGACTGTTGCCAGGTGGGGATTCAAACTCACAGCCCCTGGATGGATTGATAGTCAGACGTGTAACCAACTGAGCTAACTGGGTCCAGCAAATTAATGATAACGATACCCTGACAGGTAATTGTCTGCAGGTACTTGGCTTGTCTGAATTTCGATAGCACACACGTGTTTAAAATAAAGATACGTTCATCTCATTATTCGTTCTACATATTTTTTCTATTTCCATGATTTGTGGTTAAACATATTTTTTTTCACTATACATAACCATAGTGCTATATTGTTGAACAAATCTTTTTTGTTCATGAAAAATTGAAACTTGTTTTATTTTCAAATACACAACAAGCAATAATTGAAATTAAGAACAAAATTAAGAGATAACTGATAAAATAAATGCAAAATGATCAACAATTGTATCACAAATATCAGGTTACTGTAAAAGTACTTGTAAGACTGTATTTTGGGGGTATTATAAAACCTTTGACAGTCTTATAAGATGGACTTGTAATACCTGTGTCAGCGCATTTCAGTACCCCAGTCAGTACTTAGTCAGTACATAGTAAGACCGTGTCAGTATGGAGAAAACGCATGTAAGGCAACTCCCTGTACTGTCACTTTCAGCGTTTTTCAGAGTTCCTAGTGTATTCAGAAATAAATCTGTCTGTCTGTCTGTCTGTCTGTCTGTCTGTCTGTCTGTCTGTCTGTCTGTCTGTCTGTCTGTCTGTCTGTCTGTCTGTCTGTCGTATAAGAGCACTATGAATAGTGTGTTTAACAGGAAAGTTAAAAAGATGATTGTTTATGACAGGTGTGGTGTTAACTGTTCCAAGGAACTCAGGCAGGTGGGAGTTGACTGTAAATAGTATAAAGGGTCTCTGTAATATGAGTGGCTGGTTTGCTATAATATTGTATACAGGTCTGCTGTCACCCTGACATCATTAAAATCAGAACTCCACCAAAAGATCATGTTGGGAGAAAGATTACCAGTTATTTGCAGAAGAACATTGCAATGGCTTGGCCCAAGACTGGTCCAAGTCGCTATTTTTCACAAAATCACTTTTTTACATATTTGAATAAAGCACATAGAAATACACATCTTGTGAAAATAATACTTTTATTCTTACTTATTTTAATATTGTTGCTAAGAAACAAAAAAGTCTATCTAATAAAACAAGTTTTCATAGGCGCAAAACAGGTCCAAGTAGAGTTGGTCTTGTCTTGCATTTAAGTTCTGTAACATAAAACAGGTATAAGTACAGTTGGTCTTGTCTTGCATTTAAATTCTGTTACATAAAACAGGTCCAAGTAGAGTAGGTCTTGTCTTGCATTTAAATTCTGTTACATACAACAGGTATAAGTAGAGTTGGTCTTGTCTTGCATTTAAATTCTGTTACATAAAACAGGTCCAAGTAGAGTTAGCTTGTCTTGCATTTAACTTTTGTTACATAAAACAGGTATAAGTAGAGTTGGTCTTGTCTTGTATTTAAATTCTGTTACATAAAACAGGTCAAAGTAGAGTGTGTCTTGTCTTGCATTTAAATTCTGTTGCATAAAACAGGTCCCAGTAGAGTTGGTCTTGTCTTTCATTTAAATTCTGTTACATAAAACAGGTCCAAGTAGAGTTGGTCTTGTCTTGCATTTAAATTCTGTTACATAAAACAGGTCCAAGTAGAGTTGGTCTTGTCTTGCATTTATATTCTGTTACATAAAACAGGTCAAAGTAGAGTTGGTCTTGTCTTGCATTTAAATTCTGTTACATAAAACAGGTCTGTAACATAAAACAGGTATAAGTACAGTTGGTCTTGTCTTGCATTTAAATTCTGTTACATAAAACAGGTCCAAGTAGAGTAGGTCTTGTCTTGCATTTAAATTCTGTTACATACAACAGGTATAAGTAGAGTTGGTTTTGTCTTGCATTTATATTTTTTTACATAAAACAAGTCCAAGTAGAGTTGGTCTTGTCTTGCATTTAAATTCTGTTACATAAAACAGGTCTATTAAAATTATGTTACATAAAACAGGTATAAGTAGAGTTGGTCTTGTCTTGCATTTAAATTCTGTTACATAAAACAGGTCCAAGTAGAGTTGGTCTTGTCTTTCATTTAAATTCTGTTGCATAAAACAGGTCCAAGTAAAGTTGGTTTTGTTTTGCATTTAAATTTTGTTACATAAAACAGGTCCCAGTAGAGTTATTATTTTTTTGCATTTAAATTCTTTACATAAAACAGGTCCAAGTACAGTTGGTCTTGTCTTGCATTTAAATTCTGTTACATAAAACAGGTCCAAGTAGAGTTGGTCTTGTCTTGCATTTATATTCTGTTACATAAAACAGGTCCAAGTAGAGTTGGTCTTGTCTTTCATTTAAATTCTGTTGCATAAAACAGGTCCAAGTAAAGTTGGTTTTGTTTTGCATTTAAATTTTGTTACATAAAACAGGTCCCACTAGAGTTATTATTTTTTTGCATTTAAATTCTTTACATAAAACAGGTCCAAGTACAGTTGGTCTTGTCTTGCATTTAAATTCTGTTACATAAAACAGGTCCAAGTAGAGTTGGTCTTGTCTTGCATTTATATTCTGTTACATAAAACAGGTCCACGTAGAGTTGGTCTTGTCTTGCATTTAAATTCTGTTACATAAAACAGGTCCATTCAAATTCTGTTACATAAAACAGGTCCAAGTAGAGTTGGTCTTGCCTTGCATTTAGATTGTATTACATAAAACAGGTCCAAGTAGAGTTGGTTTTGTCTTGCATATAAATTCTGTTACATAAAACAGGTCCAAGTAGAGTTGGTTTTGTCTTGCATGTAAATTCTGTTACATAAAACAGGTCCAAGTAGAGTTGGTTTTGTCTTGCATTTAAATTCTGTTACATAAAACAGGTCCAAGTAGAGTTTGTTTTGTCTTGCATTTAAATTCTGTTACATAAAACAGGTATAAGTAGAGTTGATTTTGTCTTGCATTTAAATTCTGTTACATAAAACAGGTATTAGTAGAGTTGGTCTTGTCTTTCATTTAAATTCTGTTACATAAAACAGGTCCAAGTAGAGTTGATCTTGTGTTGCAGTGAAATATTTTACTTAACCAATATTTAAAGCGTCAGATAGACTTCTGTTGTTTTGAAAAGAGTTTGTTATTGCAGTGGTTTAATATATTAAAACGTTTTTAACAATTTAGAAATGGGTTTGGGCCACAAGTTATTCAAACATTTGATTCAGCTCTCCCCCTACAACAAAGAACATATTGAGTGTCGTAGTTGTCAAACAAATAAATTTGAAAGAGAAAAAAGATAGAAATGTAAGAGTAACAGGTTAAAGAAAAGATAAAAACAAACTTAAAATAATACTTAAATCATAATGAGTTTTTTTATAAGTACTGGTATTAGACTGTGATTACATAATTAAACATAATATAACAAACAGTATTTATTGATAGAAAGGACAATTATTTGCACACATGTGTGGCATAAGATAGTTTGTGTGTGTGTGTAGTGGGGGGGGGGGGGGGGGGGGGGGGTAACTGCCTTATATCCTCCTCCTCCTCAAAGAATATGGTTTAGCAGTTATTACCATTATAGGTGTTTTGTACATATTTAAACATGGCCAACTTTGTAGTTTCTTTAAATTAAAGTCACAATTCTCCTTCTAAATATACTATACTGAGTTCCAAATGTTTTGTTGGTATTTTCATGCGAGTTTAACTATAATACAAAAAAAGATTTCGATATTTTTTTTTTTAATTCAACTATATTTGTCAAAGTACTAAGAGCAACATCAACAGAATTTGGATTTATTTTATGGTCTGGTTGAAAGTTATTGCCCCTTTGTGTAAAACAGCATTTTGTCAAATAAAAGCATAGTGCTTGTCTAGTTAAACAACCGAAACTGTGTTAATGACGAGATAAAACACCACAAAATGTAAACTTGTGAATGCAAGATAAATATTTTGCATTACAGGAACATTGACCTTCAAATGCCATTTACAGGAATTCATGAAAAAAAAAAATTTCTGTTTTTTTTCCATCTAATATGATTTGGTGACATTTTAACCTCACAGGCATGGCTCATAGTTACTTTGAAAGTTGTCAAAATGTCAAAAGGAAGATTCGAGATTCACTCTACATGTACAAAAACAACAAATTATCACACAGATGAAAAATATCACATCAATAAATGAATATGCAGAATGAACCTAGAACCTTCATACTGGCAGAAATGCAGAGATTCAGCAAATTCTGTCATATTACTCAAATTGTCGCTTCTTACGACATGCACAAACCACATTGATCCTTTTCTTGCCATCACTGAAATGGCTCCCTAGAACCACACAGGGGTTGGTAATTTAACTACAATAATGAACATGACAAAAAACTATAAAATGAACATGACACCCATTCAGAGGATTCCTACCACTCTGCAAAGATTGACAATGAGTCTATAATACCAGGGACCACAAGGGTTGTCAGTAGTCAAATATTTCAGTTTACCATCAATTTTACCTCATTCTGAGCCACAAGTCTGAGTTGGGGGTGTGTAAAGGAATAATACCCAGTATGATGTTCATAAATGAAATAGGTGTAGTTTATAGGTGTAGCTAGTACTTTCATGTATAGGTAAATGGATATAGACTGGGTGATTTTGAGCTGTGCTAGGGATAGTTATAAACATAACACTGTTAAAGAAAAAAAATAAAAGCAGTAGATTTATATTTAAAGATATTATTTCGGTTAAAAAATATTACATGTATATTGTAATAGTCAATAAAATTTTGTTTCATATTTGAGATATTTAATTTGAAAACAAACCCTTCCTGTTTGCATGATGATATATCTTATTATTTATTTAGGTAAATTATCATTTTAATGGCAGAGGCCAATGAAGTCATTAATAGTTACCAAAACTGACATACATAATGTACCATTTTGATTTGAAATGTTAAAATGAAATAAAAGACTTTGATTACTTTGAAAGTTATTATCTTCATAATTATTATCATAACTCTTAAAAAGTCAGAGTTCTGTACCAAACTGAAGCTATTTACATGATAACAATTCCCTGCAAGACTTAAAAGACTCTAGTTGGTCTAGAATGACTCTTAATGTATCGGTGCAAGACAAGCCCAGCTCAACTTGGTATTGTCTTGCACTGAAATATTTCATGCAAAATAGGTCTATGTTGAGTTGGACTTTTCTTGCGCCAAGATATTCAGTGCAAAATGAGTCCACTTCTCAGATACACTATTTTCAGTTATAAAAATTAAATTACATAACATTAATTCCTGTATGATTCTGTAGCATTATGTGTTGTTATGTCCTTTCTTATCCAAATATAACAGAATATAATCAGTTCTTTGCTTTTCCTAAACAATTTTTAAAAAGTGACTTTGTCCAGTCTTACGCCAAGCCATCGAATTATTTGGTGCTACATAGATGCATGTACATTTACATCCTTTACCCAACCTTTTAAATACATGTATTATTTAACTGATAAAAACATTGCTGCCTTTTATTATAAGTCATGTTTTTAACTTTCAGGTTCGGCACCAATAAATCAAATAATCAAACAAAAATGTATTGACATTTATTGTGCTGAAATATTATATTAGATGAAAATAATTTTACGAAAATATGTTACAGATGGGGTACAAGACTAAAATAGTGTACTACAATCCAGAGAATACGACATGTAAGACAGACTCTGATTTGATAAGATTTCCTTTGAGGTGAGTGACCGACAGCACTTAAGGATTGACATTAACACAATAATAAAATGCGGGCCCATTTAGCTTAGTCTGTAGCTTGTCTGACTGTCAATCCAGTTGTGAGTTGTAATCCCTACTTGGCCGCAATTTCCAAGATGATTGATATTCAAAATGGTGTCCAATTGGTATTCATCCTTCACTGCTGCTTCAAGTGGGAAATTTATCAGATGCTTGTGGAGATGGATGTGCTTGAGTACTAGTTAACCTTCCAGGATTTCAGGAAAGAGTGGTTAGGTAAATTGATCATCTGTTAGCCCTCAATGGCATAAAAAATGACACTAAATATTCAAACAAATTACAATTCTATCTGGAAACAGATTTATTACAAGAGCGATTTAAGAAAGCTCCCAAGTTTATCTTGCAGTCAGCCTCCAATTAATATTGGAAATTTCAGCTTAATTTTAAGTGGTTTTAAATATTCTTTTATAATTCTACATCTGCTCATGGGCTCACATATTTGCATGTGATTCATGTTTACAAGTTCATATCGTATGAAATTTCAACAAATAAGAAGTCATTCTTTAATTTAGGTTTACTTAAGAACAACTTGTTGAACAATTGATCATGAGAATTCATTTTGTCCAAAACATCCATTTACAGTCAAATCTGTTGAGCAGCCACTTGTCTAACAGCCACATTTTCTATTTCCCATGTGTGCTTTCAGAGCAAATTAAACTGTATTAAGCAACCACTTGTCTTAAAGGGCGACTTTTGCTCCTTCTCTTGACTGGCTGCCTAAGACAGGTTTGACTATATATTTCTGATAATAGAAAAATTGTTGCCCACCTTTTCAATGAAAAGTTGCGGGATATAGGTTGTAATCTCCTCCTGTTTGTCTGTCCGTCTGTAATAAGTTACTACTACATTGTCTGAGTAACTCTGGCAGTTTTAATGCCTTGGGGACAATCATCAACATGAGGTTGAAATTCACATAATCTTATGGGAGGTTGTTTTACAGGAAACTGAATGCAGTGGATTTGCTTGTCAGTTAAAACTGAAACTGCTTTATTTGATTAAACGCCTGTTTCTATACAAGTTCATATTCAAGGTATAAAACATAAGTATAAATCTGAATAATTACAACATATAAAAATTTTCAAATTACATAAAATCACTGCATAAATTTCAAATAAAGATTAAAATAAAACAGACTTGTGCCTTAAAACAATGCATAGAAATCTTGGAAATAAACTGTTTTCAGGTTCTTTTTAAAACTTTCTATAAATTCAGACAACTTTATGCTCAACGGTAGACTGTTCCACAGGCTAGGACCTACTGTACCAAAACTTCTGTCACTAAAACACTTTCTTTTGTTAAATGGAATAACATAGCACCTATCTGTGGAGTCTGAAGACCTCAAACCTGGTCTTTTCAGAATAGATTTTGTTAACAACTCAGACAAATAGACAGGTGCATTGCTGATAGAGCAATTGTACATGAAAGAGAGTAATTTAAATTTAATTCTAGCTTTGATAGGTAACCAATGCATGTCATATAGAGCTTGCTTAGAACTGTCAAATTTTTTCCTGTTTAAAACAAGTTTTGCACACATATTCTGGATTCATTGAATTTTGCCTATTTCCATTTCTGCTTTACGTTATAAAATAACATTACAGTAGCCCAAGTGAGAAATAACCAATGACAGAACGAGAATTTCAGTGGCATCCTTAGTTAAATATTACGTATACTCTTAATTCTTAAGTAATTTAACATAGCTGTATGGCACTTCCTTTTAACATGCTCTTTGAAATTCAATAATTCATCTAGAAAAGCACTAAAATATCTTATACAACTCTCAGATCTAATTTTATCACCAGCAATGTTTATTTCCTTTGTACTACATTTATTCAACTGTGCTCTACTACCAAACATAATAAACTCAGTTTTTGAAGTGTTCACCTTTAGTTTGTTCTCATTCATCCAATTGTTAATTGTCTCTGCACATTGTTCAAGTTCTTTTATCTCTTGTATTTACTTGTTGACTGATGTTGGTTAGAAACGTTTATTTGCAATATGATCATCTGCAAATCCATAAACTGAAATGCTTGGTGGAATATTATCAAATAGCGTTCTCGTGTAAGTAAGATAGGGCCAAGGACCCAAACAACTTCCTTGGGGGACACTACATTGTAGCAAACGTGGGGTGATAAAGTTGAATTTACACTCACTCGGCAGCTACGTGGTCTGAGATACGAGTCAACTCAACATAGTGCTTCTTTCCCACAGACACCATACTGGCTTTGAAGAACATCAAGAAGTATATCATGGTCAACAGTATCAAAAGCTTCACTTAGATTGATTGCGATCAATGCAGATATCTCTTGTTTCTCCAGTTCACCTAAACCAAGGCTCAGCGTGAGCTTTTGTGATCACACTGTGTCAGTAGTCCATCTGCCTGTAACCTTTGGGTAGATAGAACTCGTAGTTCAATTCTAAATTATCCAAGTAAATTAGATATATAGCCATAAGAGCTTGGCTCCTTTCTTACAATCATTCTGCAGAAGTTTTGGTCTTGCATGGTCAAAATTTGCAGTAAGTCTCACACAACATCTCACCTTTATCATTCTATATAAAATGAACTATTCATGCACAAGTCAGTGATCTATGGTGATTGTGACTATATCTGTCTATGGTTATTGTATATGGTTATTGTGACCATATCTGTCTATGGTTAGTGTGACCATATCTATGTTTTTTGTGACCACATATATCTATGGTTATTGTGATGATATCTGTCTATGGTTTTTGTCTATTGTTATTGTGACCATATCTATTTATGGTTATTGTTACCATATCTGTCTATGGTTGTTTTGACCACATCTGTCTATGGTTATTGTGACCATATCTATCTATGGTTATTGTGACCATATCTATGTATGGTTATTGTGACCATATCTGTTTATGGTTATTGTGACCATATATATATATCTATGGTAATTGTGACCTCATCTGCCTGTGGTTGTTGTGACCACATCTGATTATGGTTATTGTGACCACATCTATCTATGGTTGTTTTGACCATATATATCTAATGTTATTGTGACCACATCTGTCTATGGTTATTGTGACCACATCTGTCTATGGTTGTTTTGACCACATCTTTTTATGTTTGTTGTGACCACATCTGTCTATGATTGTTGTGGCCACATCTGTCTATGGTTATTGTGACAACATCTGTCTATGTTGCTGTGACCACATCTGTCTATGGTTATTGTGGATCTGTCTATGTTGTTGTGACCACATCTGTCTATGGTTGCTTTGACAACAACTGTTTATGGTTGCTGTGACTACATATGTCTATGGTTGTTGTGATCATATCTTTTATGGTTATTGTGACCACATTTGTCTATGGTTGCTGTGACCACATCTGTCTATGGTTGCTGTGACCACATCTGTCTGGTTGTTGTAACCACATCTGTCTATGGTTATTGTGACCACATCTGTCTATGGTTGTTGTGACCACATCAGTCTATGGTTGTTGTGGTTGTTGTGACCACATCTGTCTATGATTATTGTGACCACATCTGTCTATGGTAGTTGTTACCACATCTTCTATGACCACATATGTTTATGGTTGCTGTGACCACATATGTCTATGGTTGCTGTGACCACATCTGTCTATGGTTGATGTGGTTGTTGTGACCACATCTGTCTAAGGTTATTGTGACCACATCTGTCTATGGTTGTTGTGGTTGTTGTTACTACATCTGTCTGTGGTTATTGACCTGTCTATGGTTGCTCTGACCAAATCTGGCTATGGTTGCTGTGAGCACATCTGTCTATGGATGCTGTGACCACATCTGTCTTTGGTTGCTGTGACCACATCTGTCTAAGGTTGTTGTGACCACATCTGTCTATGGTTGTTATAGACCAAATCTATAAAAAAATATTATATGGTTATTGTGACCACATCTATCTATGGTGGTGCTCACCATTTAGATGATAGTTCTAGGTCTGGTCGATCAGGTGTCTATATAATGTCGTCTGTATTGTGACTGTGTGGGTATCATACTATGTGTCTGGCATGATACTCCAGTGTGGCTCAGAATACCTATATACATTACACTTGAAGGTGTCTGTGTAATGTCGTCTGTATTGTGACTGTGCGCGGCATCATA
Source organism: Panopea generosa (assembly GCA_029582155.1). NCBI lineage: Eukaryota > Metazoa > Mollusca > Bivalvia > Adapedonta > Hiatellidae > Panopea > Panopea generosa. The sequence goes on along the minus strand of CM055911.1, from coordinate 13,635,912 downwards.
CCATGTATCTGGCATGATACTCCAGTGTGGCTCAGAATACCTACCGGTATATATATTACACTTGCAGGTGTCTGAATAATGTCACCTGTATTGTGACTGTGCGCGGCATCATACCATGTATCTGGCATGATACTCCAGTGTGGCTCAGAATACCTATATATATTACACTTGCAGGTGTCTATATAATGTCGTCTGTATTGTGACTGTGTGGGCATCATACCATGTGTCTGGCATGATACTCCAGTGTGACTCAGAATACCTATATATATTACACTTGCAGGTGTCTGTATAATGTCGTCTGTATTGTGACTGTGTGGGCATCATACCATGTATCTGGCATGATACTCCAGTGTGACTCAGAGTACCTATATATATTACACTTGCATACATTTTACAGTTGGGGCTGTTTCTTTATATATTTTTATGTAAAATAATAATATACATATATACATATGGTTCCTGGTGTTGAGTACATCTTTATAGTGTAATGTAGCACACTTTTCTATATGAAAAGGACTCCAGGTTCAAGTCCTGGTGGAGACCTCAGCACTTTTAACCAGTGTACAACATAAACACATAATTCTGTCAGCCAGAACTATAACATTAATGCTATTGTTGTATAATACATACTTCAAAGACACTGAACTAGCCTAATGATTTTCATCAACTGTCATGAAAACTCCAAATTGTTCTGATTCCTGAAATAAACACATCCAAACTTACTGTTCAAAATTTTTTTACTACCTTCATTTCATGAATTCAAAACAGATTTGCAATGTATAGTAAGAAGCCTCCAACAGATATCCTTAGTTGGGATTGAACCAACATCTTCCATTTTAAAGACGGATGTACTTCATTGTACTATAAGGATGCATCTTGAAGCTACATTACAGCACTGCACACTAAGTATAAATATAATCCTGTTTTCACTGGCTGCTATAAAAACATCATTTGTTGAGAAACTTGTTTAAAAAATAATTAAAGAACAATAACACTGCCAAAAGTCAATGGAACTAAACGCAACCCAAAAGTGGTTGCAAAACTGTATAGAAAAAAGCCAGTTTCCACTCAAATTGCAGCATGCACATGTTACCAGGCCTTCTAAAATTCCAAAATGCAAATCGGTCCAGGTTTTTTACTACCGTAAGAATCGCACTTATTTATAAAAAATCACTAAAATTGCCTTACATTATCCAATACATGTATGCATACCCCACCCACCATGTCAGCTGCATCGTGTAATTCTTTGTTTATTTATTAATAGGAAACGATTTCAAGTTTATTTGTGTATTATTTATAACATACTTTATCACAATGTGTACATTTTAATGACTGACATTATGTTTCCGCTTTACTGAATAATTTTCATTATATTAAAAATGTTTGATCGAACCAGAAGTGATGCAAGTTCCGGAAGCTGCGTGAAATAATCACCATGGAAACCGATGTAACGGTTCAACCACCAAAATAAATCATTCAGAACCTGTCCCACATCAAAACAAAATCGGTCCGGCTTTTATCACTTTCATTAATTAATGTCATTAATTTTATAATTAAAATTATTTTTTTTAAAAAATGAAACAAACAAGTAACACCCCACATTTTATCAAATATTTTAATGACGCAAACAATATTCGGTCCGACCGTCTCAGCTTTGGCTAGCGGTATATCAAAGAAATATACGAACGCAAACACAGTCTTTTGATGAACCGACAGAACGTTATGGATCACTGATCACACATTGAAAGCGTGCTACATAGCGATAGACTCTTCCGATAAACTCCCCTAATATCGTCAATGGTTTAGTCGAAATTGACATCATTTCGCACAGCAGGTGACAAAACAAACGAATTATTGAGTCAAATGATATTGCCGCAAGGCGTATTTCGCAGGTCAGTATGGCATGGTAAGAGCAATTTATGAGATTTTATATGACAGATAGAAAATATCTGGACCGATTTTTTATTGAACTTTGAAAATATCTGGACCGATTTTTTATTAAACTTTGAAATGAAAACCGGTTTTTAACTTCAGAAATCGGTGCAAAAAACGAAAAAAAACGGCAATTTTAGAAGACCTGCATGTTACATTTATATACATCAATATATCAAAATGAAACTCTTATCTGCTATTTTAAGGTATATCATGATTTACCAGTTGGAAGTGTAAAAAAAAAAGTTAAGGATCAAGGATGCATTTCACAAAAAAACAACAACATAGTAACAAACAAATATTTTATTACATATAAAACAGCACTTGCTTGTTTATAGCCATACAACAATTACCATAAACATAAAACAACAATTATTCATAATATTGTTAATATTCATCCAAATGAACCAAGACACTTACCTCTCACTGCCAAGGTTGTATGTTCAAGTCCCACTCTCTCAAAAACAATTATGTAATTTGTGGAAGGATGGTGGTTCTACTCAGATTCATTCTGAGGTTTTCTTCCACCAATAAAACTGGATATGTCATAATATAACCTGAAATGTGTTGAAAATGGTGTTAAAAAACAACTAAAAAACTAGATGCTCAAGATGCTCACCTGATTTCACCTATCACTTCTTTTCAAATGTTGAGATTGATCTGTTATCACATATGCCTCTCTCAAATTATATGCATACCAGACATTCAATTATCCAAGCGAGATTAGGAGTCCCAGACTGGCTGCGTATTTTTCTAAGTTCTATTTTAAATCAGTCGTAATCTGTAATGATGTCATATTTTTATCCGGTTGTTCCTCTATATAGCACACTTTTCAATTTGGGTTCATCTGTTTTACACATTCCAAAGGCCACTTCTAACTTTCTCATCACTTCATCTATATTGACACTTAACCTCCTCACTATATCGCTCGCGTCCCCTTTAACAGCTCTCTTAAGTCCTAACAAAATCTGTCCATGACTAAACACTTTTTCTTCTAAAAGCGTGTCAATTTCAAACTTAAAGGTAGGCCAGCTTACTTCCCCTTTCTTGTCTTCACCATAAAATGTCGAAAGTTTAAGATAGTGATAGCTACAACTAGTTGTCTTAGGTATGGCTCCTGAATCCATAGTACCGGGTTTTGTTCCTGATGAGGCAGTGTTAGTTTCCTTACTTAATTCTTCTCCTATATGTTTCTTATATGACATCAAATCCTCCGGTTTCTCTATCTTGGGAGGTTTCATCTTCAATGCATGAAATGCCTCCAATATCTTCTTCTGAGAAATTTACTTCCTTTCCTCCAGCAGCTTCTGTATCACTCATTATTACTATATTTCTATAACTATAGCTCTTCCAATAATATCTGTCAAATTCCAGACCTTTCCACAACGTATATATATTCAAACTGTCTTCATATAATTCAAAGTCTGTATTCAACTTTTGATAAATAACACCTTTTCGCACTAATCAGTGTTCATCAGTTTGGGTTAAAATATTCAATCTCCAAACCTCATATATATTTCAAATTCAAATTAATCAACTTTCACTTAATTCAAAATTGCATTGTCTGAAATCTTCATATAATTCACTTAGGTATTCACTCAACAATTCACTTAGTGTAGTAGGATCACTTAACTCACTTTTTCATTCAACTCAATATTCACTTTATATCACTAACTTAAGTCACTTTTGCATTAAATCCACAATTCAAATCAGTTCACTTAGGCACTAAGTCTCATTCAAACACAAATTCAAATATTTACTTCAATATGCCTTTCACTTTTAATTTCATTTACTTCATTATAGCACTAAGTCAAATTCAATTCTCAAGTTCTCTACACAACCAGTGTATTCGGTTTCAATCTAACTATAATTCACTTTTTAAGTCACAACATCAATCACTTTCAACTCAAATTTATTCAAACCCTATCACTTAATACCTAATGGCATTAACTATCCCATTTACCTAAGTCAATATAGCATTCAATGAAACCAATATAAAAATATATATGTCAATATTGCTCAACATTAATTCTATATATGAATGCTAAGTTAAAATCTTTCTGCGCCGACTCATTTATTTAGTTAAGTCACTTTTGTATTTACTCATGCGTTCACTTAATACGCTTATGCAGTCACTATCAACTGATCAGAGTCAAAGTACAGTAGTACTAAAGTATTTCAAAGCTTCGATCTCAATCAAAGTGTACATTCACTTTTCACAAATGCCTACTTTCACTTTCAAAAAACCAATACACAATAACTATCAGGTATCAATACCTCATCGATTATGATCTATTATTCTAATCCTTCCTTTCTATTGTAGTATTCTATACAATCATTAATCCATTCAATATATTGTTCATTCAACTATGAAAAATCAATACCTGATTTCATCAATATCAAATATCAATTATCAAACTTAGTATTCAATATCAATATATTTCAATCAAATATATTTTCCACTATATCACATACAAATTTAATGTTTCATTAAATCAATTTCAGAAATTTTAAATTAAAGAAAAAAGAAGATAGAAATTAAATTTAGTTTCAAACTTTTTATTTCAATTAATAGTCTTATTGAATATTATTTTCCTTAATTATTCTGGACTGTATTTATTTATAAACACAAACTTACTTAAATGAATAAATAATTTCACTTTAAATACCCACAAATGTTTATTGGTAATGTTCAACACAATTGGCAATTGTATAACTAACACCAGTCGATCACAAAAGCTCACCTGTGAGCCTTCGGCTCAGGTGAGCTAAAAAGGAGATCACCTTTGTAAATCAAATATGACAGGACAAAGAGGTCACATGATGAATATGTGAATAGTATACCTTTGGAACACATCTCAAACAAGCAAAACAGGTTTTATTGAAACTTATGTAATTTCTACATCAAACCTATAGAAAACTGTTCAACCTTGAAAGTAAAAATCAGACAATATATAAAAGTTTAACCAAATGGAATATGAAAGTATTTCCAATACACCGCACTGAGGTTAAAATCAAGTTCAACCTGGTCTCATAAAATGTTTACAAACAGACTTTAAATTGGGACATTTTAAGAGATGTCTCTAAATGGCAATTTCAATGAGAATAGAGATATTAGTTAGATTGTTATAAGAAATACAAGAAATAGTAGAATAGGAATAAAGAGTTTTTAAATAGGGTGTACTTTTACCAAGAATGTTTAGTTAATGTGACATGTGACAGCTCTCTCACTGACAATATTGGCACTTTCACATGTATATACTTAAACTGTAGTTATTCATAAACACAATTAAGCTGTGTAAACTAGTAAATATGTAAACGTATTGAAATGGCAACACTGTCTTTAACTATTACAGACTAACCGCAATTTCTGTATAAAAATTTTTTAACTCACCAATCAGTTGATAACTGTATTTTACTGTAAAATAACGGTACTTTAACTTTAAAATACCATAAAATGTCTTACTATGCCACTATCACACACATTTTTCAACTGTTTTAAAAATGTTTCATCAAATATCATATATAGTTCTTCGATTTAGGTACTATATTCACTGTTGAAAACTTCAAACAACGGTTTTTGTCACTTGTTATTGTTTTTCTCTCCCGCCGTCAAAATGAAAAGTGATAAAACTTTTCACACATCAAAATAGCACTGACACTGTAATAATCACTGTTTATAAAAATACCTCGTTGGAGTAACTAAAATTGTCATCTGTCTTCTCCTGTTTAAACGTGAATCCAGAAATGTCCAGAAATACCAGAACAAAAATTCTGATAATGCACAAAGAGAAAAATCTCTTTTACATGTTTAAAATCCATGATGAGGACAACTTAGCATTATAAAATAAGTCCATATTTCAAACTTCTGGTTGCTGGCTGAGTGTCATTGCTATGCTCCGCTCATATCACAATATCACAGTTGAGCGCCATTGTCACTCTGGTTGTTTTTACTGTTCTTAGCCCATTAATATTAAGTAAGTATAACTACAGGTGGGGGTAAAGGGTAGGTTCATCTCTGGTCCATTGTGTAGATAATAAGCCAAGGATATATGGTTTCAATCTCTTTAATCCAATATATCTCTAAAGATATTTAGCATCCTGAAAGTATACATTATGAACAATATCAATAATAAGGTAATACACATTACTGATACATCAAGTTACTGTATATATCATATTAAGCATATTGGATTACCGTATACGTTATATTAAGTTTATCTCTTATTCAAATAACAACAATACAGGTTAACTCATACATTTGTGTGAAGTGAAATATTACTAATATAAAACATATCTATTTAGGCAAAGTATGTCAACTTACATACACATCAAACATATACAATTACAGCTTATACATGTACATGACAAACACACAATTAGGCTTACCAAGTTGTGGACCTGAATATACTATTCCTATATACAAATACACCAGCTCAGCCTCTTCACACCACACATTACATGCTTTCTGTGAATCAGTTAGTTGTCTGTAAATGATTAAAAAATTTACAGTGCAAATCAAGAATGATACAGTGTTGCCATTTATGAAACACATGTACATTACTCAAAATAAGCTAAACTGTCCAAAACAGAATAGGCCAAAAGTATTAAAGATAAAATCACCTGATGAGACATATTTACTTAATTGAATACATAATGAAAATCAACAAACCTTACATCCAAATAAATCCTTTATAAAATCATTTAAATAACATTTAAACTCTCTGCAAAATCATACATTCATCCATTGTCATAACTTTCTAGGAATAGATAAGCATGAATGAAACAGTGTGTATGTAACCTACTAGGAGAGGAATTTATGTAAACGGTTCAGTTAGCTCAGATGTAAGCGAAGGGTCACGATTCAAGTCCCAGACTGGCTACATATTTTTCTCATCCTGTAACATTGGCGCCCAATGAGGGACTGTGACTGATATATATTCCGAGAAACATTTCACATGATTCTGTTCTCTATGGAAATTCGGGACGAATTCCAAATTTGTGAGGGAATATGTCACAGTGTGTATGTAACCTACTAGGAGAGGAATTTATGTAAGCGGTTCGATTAGCTCAGAAGGTAAAGCATTTGCCCTGTAAGCGAAGGGTCCCAGGTTTGAGTCCCGGACTGGCTGCATATTTTTCTCGTCCTGTAACATTATTTACTTTGTTGCAAATACCTGTTGTTTTTTTCAACCAAGCTACACTCAAAATGTATTTGACTGAAGTAATCACCTTCCAGGACAATGTTTACACGAGGATATTTTTTCTAGAGGAGAATTTTATATATGCACCAGTAACTGGTACCAAAATGGCCTAAATCTTTTTTGTGTACATGGTCAACCGGGCCAAATAACACATGATTGATGGGTGTATGTTGTATTTGGAATGACAATCTATCAAATACAAAAAGGTAAGCAGAAGCAAAATAATTTTGTTATTTTTTTACAGTTATTTTACGGTAAGTACACCGGTAATACTGTCAAGGAGCATATAAACACATTACCTTTGATGACCATAATGCAGTTTGACCATTTTCCTACTCAAAATTAGAGATATACATACAATAAGATACTCACAAATCTTTAACTTTATTTTTCTCCATATAGAAAAAAGTATTTTTTGCATATGCCATAATAATGAGGTCATTTATATTTTGCAAATTCCACATGGGTACCCATGTATCGAGTATTAACCCCTGCATTGAATAGTTGATAATATAGAATAGTGATTAATGTAATGAATATGCATAGACAACCGCCAAATAATCACGTAATGAAATAGTCGCTTGTCACGTGATAATTTAGCTTCAAATATATCTGTGCAATATTTGCAAATGCTGAAGTTCAGGTTTGCAATTGTTTTTACCTGTCTAGATCTTTTTTCTTGCGTTCCGTAAATGCATATGTATAAAATGTGTGTGTGAATATATATGCAGGTGCTCGTATGTGTTAATCACGAGACGAAAACATCCGGGGATGCGTTAGAAGGAACCTTTTGCTAGACAAAATCTTGTTTGTTTACATACGTTTCCGAAAGTGATCGCCATTTTGTCAGTTCAGCCGAAGTATTTATATAAACTTTGTTTTGATTGGTCAATACGGACGGGGACACCTCAGATCAATCGGAACATCGCTTGGCAATTTCCGTGATCGTTCGAACGTTTCGATTGGGCGGAAAATTTGGCGCAATTTTAGGCACAATTTTCACGAGGACAAAATGGCAGATGGAAACTGCAGAAAATTTCATGTTTTGTATTTATTTTGCATTTAACCTGGACAATTTTCGATGCATTTTCCTTTGCGAAGAAGATGGACATTCCAGCAACTGAGAGTAAATTGCCTCGAAAACAAGGGGCCGCATACAAGTCAGTTCAACTGTTCCAGGTATGTTCAAGAAAATCTCAGTATGATTTTTTTTACCGGTTTTCGATTACTTAAGAATCTTCGATATATACACTGAAAGGAAAAAGAAATTATTTAAAATTATTTCATTATTGGTTAAGTTTATTCATGTGATGGAAAATGAACTGATTTTTTCTTATTGTTTTGCTTTGAAATGAATTAAATGTTTTTTATTCAACAATATGATGAAATATAAATATACATTTATTGTTCCTTGACCTGTCGAAGTTTATAGGTATGACGTATACTTTCTTTCTCCTTTCACTGTATATCATTGCTTAAAGGATGTTGACACTAAATGCATTTAAATAACTACCAAAAAGATATTGTGTTGCAACGTCTCAGGAAATGTGTTCATTCACTTTTAAATAGAAATAAATCTACATAAACGAAATCGTGGAGTTCCATCCCTCGTCTATATTGTAGTGTATATGATTATGTCGCCATTCATATTAGATCACAGTAAATTAAATATACTGTCTTCTAAGGCCTGGTTAAGGCATCCATATCGGAAGTGGGAGTCAAAGGTTCAAAACCTAGTGGGAATGCTTGGGTTTTGTCTGATACGGTTGATTGCTGACTCAGCAGCTAGAAAAATTGACGGATACAGAATGTCGAACAGCCAGACACTTGGAAGGATATCTTTTGGGAAGTAACTGTGTACAGCATAAAGGTCTTATAAGGCCGGTGTGGCCGGCCCTTTCAATAAGGGTGACACTATAATAAACCACTTTATTTTTATTCTTCAACCAAAATGGTGTCACAAGATTTCGATCACCTGACTGAAAGAAGATGTAATGTGTAAAACAATTTTTTATCAGTATTTTATCTTGATTAGAATATATATTTTAAATGTGGAGTGGTGGTTCAGTGTTAGATAATCAGAGCTATGTATGGTGTCCTTGAGCAAGATGCTTTTCAGCATATGCTTAGTACTGGTTCTAACCAGGAAGACTTTGAGCATGATTTGCCTGAGTTGTAAGAACTTGTTTCACAATCGAAGTAAAATAAATAAGTTGTAAACTTCATATATTAAACGCTGTGCATTAATCTCATTATAATATTAATAGAAAGACGGTAAATTAAAGGTAGAAACAAAAACATAATAATAACATAGCATAGAAATTGAAATATGATGGAGAAGTTATTCATGAGTGGCAAAAATTTCATAGTGATATTTAAGCAAGTTACACTTTAATGGTGCCATTGAAACTTTAAAATGACAATATATTCTTGTCCTTTTTTGTTGCTACAATCATTAATCCCATTAACATTTAAATGCACCATGTAAAGTTGAAAAATGACAACAAAAAGTCAAGTTTATGCTCGTTTTATTTTGGTGCTATAGTTTGGTAAACACCTAAAATGGTTCCATTTTAATCTTAAAAATGTAAAAAGTTAAAGCATGAAGAGATACACCGCACTCACTCCCTTTTGTCCAATGTCTACCCTAGCACATTAACAAATTCCTGGGGAAGTGACTGGCGTTCTCTTTGACCATCCACCATCACATATCACAGTTATGCATGGGACACCATCGTCAAAATTACCCTTTTCAATAGCAAGTCTCCTTTCATCCACTCCTGCCATTGTAAATTCATCCTTCAACCCACCTACACCCTATATTATCATGAATTTGTGGAATGTTCATGCTTACATTTAAAACACAGGCAAAAAGAACAGACCTTGGTAAACTCCCCATCTGATATTTTTTCAATATTTTGTTTTTAAATCTATGCTCAACTCATCATATATAACAAAAAATAAAATAAATAAAAAAGTGACAAAACTGTTTTCAGAGAGCCCCAGATAACATTCTGAGCCGATGAGTAATTACTCCTCAAAATCAGAGTAGAACATTATTCTTGAGATTTTCAGAATAGTGATGTGTATTGCGCATTTTGATATACAACCAGTGAAGGGATGACACTTTAATGTTAAATCATTATTAAATTATTGTTTTTATCAACAGCTTGCTGGGCAAACTGCAATTGCCATTAGACCATCCTTAAATTGTTTGACATACTCATCCCTTCTCACTCAAAATTGCAGCTACCCAAACTCTGTTATTAACTTTCATAGTGTTTAATTTTTTTTCACAATTTCAGTCCATATATGGGTAGAAACTAAATAGATTTTGTTTCATTTTATTTTTTCTTTAAATTCAACACTAATTTATATATATCTTGCTTATAAAGTTAATATTTCCGCAAGATATATTGAATGAGATCCATTGTCTCTATTAACTTTGTTACCAACCCCAAGAAACCCTCCACCCTTCAATTATTTTTTTATTGTATTAAAACAGCACAACCCTGTTTATTAAACTTTGGCATGTACACACCCCATATCCACAGCCAGATTTTATTTTTTTTTTATTAAATTAAGTACATTTCAGCTAGTTAGCCATAGCCAGACATAGTGTATATTTTTGCCCTTATAGTCCTACTTGCACATACATAATATAGATCTACTATTTTGCTAATAAGAAAGATGGTTTCATTCATACAGATATATCTGTTTTTCTGATTGTACATTACGATATACTAATTGTTCTGTGACAAGGCTAGAATAGTCGAGTTGATGTGTTCTTCAATATCTCTATTTCTTAGCTCTCTGGGACAAAGTCCAAGGAGAGCTATTGTCATGACACTGGTGTCATTGTCATCGGTGTTGTCTGTAGACACCCAGGTTAAACTTTTGCGTTTAAGTTAAAGATATCTATGCAAACACTCATTGGATGTGAATGAAACTTTGCATGTGTGTTCACCATCATCAGTGGAACACACACAGACAAGAACTATAACACGGGATTGCATTTTGGCACAGTTATGGCCGTTTTTGGAGGCGAGCTTTGTTTGTCTTCTGATTACTCTTGTTATTCATGCACTATATTAAATGTTGAACATATTTTTAAACACTCCTCATACATGTGTTATGTGTTTTGTTGTTACATTAGTGAGGTACTCCATGGCTTTGTTTAAGTAATTGTATTGATTTTTTAGCTCACCTGAGCCAAAGACTCACAGGTGAGCTATTGTGATCTCCTGGTGTCCTTGGTCTGCGTCTGTTGTTAACTTTTAGCTAACAACTTCTCCTCTGAAACCAATTTTGATATTACTTCTCAGACATGTTCCTTGGGTGACCCTCTACAAAGTTTGTTCAAGCCATCTTGATTTGTCAAAAAACACAGCGGCCAGGGATTGGGGTTAGTTTACTATATAAGCTATAGTAAAAACTTAAAAAATCTTCTTGTCAGAAACTACTGGCTCGATTTTCAAATAATTTCACAAAAATGTTCTTTGGAGGATCTTTCGCCAAGTTTTTCAAACTAGTGATTCGTCAAAAAACAGGCTGCCAGGGTGTGTGATTAGTTTACTATATAAGCTATAGTAAAAACTTAAAAAATCTTCTTGTCAGAAACCACTGGATCAATTTTAAAACAAGTTCGCAGGAATTATCCTTGGGTGACCCTTTACCATTGGTGAACCTCTATCAAGTTTGAACTCTCAAAATTCTAACTACTTGCCCATCTCATTTTTCTGGAATTTTGAGTGTCCATGTATTATATAATCTACTTAAGTTGGGTGACTCAAGGTCAGTCAGGTAAGCGATGTAGGGCCATCTTGACCCTCTTGTTTAAACTAAACACCATCATGTTTAAAAAGTTTACCTCACTGGCTTTGACCTACTTAATAGATTTGGAAAAAAGATTAGCGTCTGCACCCGCTTGCATAATTACATGATCTTGGACAAGTTCTTAACAAACACAGGGCTTATAAGCATATTTTAAGATTTTCTCTGAAAGTATATGCCATAGACTTTTAGTTAGATATTTTATTGTAGCATTGGCTGATAGTTATATGACCACAACATATTATGGTGGGAGGAGGAGATTCCTTGCTGTTTGTTTCAAGTAGAGTGATTCAGTCCCTCACGAGCCTGTCATTTATTAAATTCCAGCACTTTTCATCAACACTTGGAGTTATATATTAAAATCAACATTTCTGTCAGAAATTAAATTCCCCCCTCTGTATAGTGCTCATGTAAAATTTGTTGTTTTATATATTGCATGGCAATTGCATATAGTATTCACAGTGTACTTCTGTCAATCCGAGTTTCCAGCCGGTAACTTTGACATTCATTGATTGATTTTAAAAAAAAAAAAACTTGGCACATATAATCAACATGACATGACAATGAGTCGGTGTAAAACCTAGACCCCTTACCTCAAACGTTAACCCTTTACTTCATATAGACGCCTTTGGACACCTCTAATATAGACACCTTTTGATACCAAATATAGAAGGCTTTTGAATTATTGGGTGAATTATGTTTATATTAACTGACAGAGTGGAAAACAGTGCAGGAAGTAACGAACAATCTGAACTCTTCCCACACTGTTTTCAAAGGCCTTCTGTGACTGGTGCGGGAAAACGCGTATCTATGGAGTAAAGAGTTAAGGTCACTTTGTTTGACAACACTTTGAGTCTGAGATTTCTTGTCCAGTCTCTAACTTTGTAATATATTGATGGATTTCAAAATCATTTGGCCCAATTAATCAACAGGATGTGTGATGTCTATAGGACCTATCCCCATACCTTAAAGATCAAGGTCAAATTTTAAGTTTGTTTCACAACAATTCTGAATCTGTTTGAGATTTTGTGTCCAGTCTGTAACTTTGTCATACATGGATGGATTTAAAAAACACTTGATTCAGTGTATCAGCATGACATGACCATGGGTAGAGCGTAAGACCAAGAACTGTACATCTAAGGCTAAGGTCACACTTCAGTCTTTGTGAGTTGAGTTTGGTCTGTTACATGAAGGGATTGTAAAATAACTTGACACAATTGATCAGCATGTCATGATGTGTTGTGTGCAATACTTAGACGTGTACATCAGATGTCAAGTTCAATTTCACACAAAGGTCAAGGTCAATTTCTTTAATATTTGTAATTATTTTTAAAGACAACTTGGGGATTGAGGACATGTGACAAGTTTACCAGTGACATTTCTTGTACTTATTTTAGAATAGTCTTGCAAGTACTCTGTTCTCTGGACAGGCCTTGTTTAAGGACATTTTTTTGACATTACATTATATTAGAAAAAGTACTTAATATAATACATGATAATTCTTTCACATTAATTTTCAGGGTCATGTGTCGCACAATATTGACATTATTCTTGTTTTTATTTTCAGGACAGGTTTTGCCCTCACAAGTCTTGATTGCCACCATGCTTCTGCTTAATGCTTAAGGTAGGAACATCTAACTTTTTTCCCAGAATTTGGGGAGATATTCACAACATGAAAATAGCAGACGTAGCTGTTTGGTTGTTGAATTTTCCCTATAGTTTATGAAGGGTTCTCTGTGGTTGAGTGGTCTGAGGCTCTGTCTCGAGACCACTTACATATCACCACTAAGGTTGTAGGTGCATGTCACCCTCGCTCAAAAAAACTATGTGAGAAAGCTGGCCAGTTACTTACAGGACGTGGTTCTGCTCGGATTCATTCTGAGGTTTTCCTCCACCAATAAAACTGCCATATATTACCTAAACATGGCATTAAACCCCGTTCGAAAGTGTTTTTCATTTTGAAATATGCAAATTGTTGATGAGTGTTTTTTTAATTTGGAAATGTGTGTATGGTTGGCGAGTATTGTTTTGTATTAGGAAATATGTGCATTATATGTCAGAGGGGTGTTCAGTATTTGGGAATATGTACCTTGTTGGTGAGAGTGTTGTTTTGTATTGGTAATGTGGGAATATGGACATTGTTGGTAAGTGTTGTTTTGTATTTGGCAATATGGACATTGTTGATGAGAGGGTTGTTTGGTATTTGGGAATATGAACATAGACTGTGAGAGTGTTGTTTTGTATTTGGCAATATGTGCATTGTTGGTGAGTGTTGTTTTGTATTTGGGAATATGGACATTGTTAGCGAGAGTGTTGTTTTGTATTTGGCAATATGTGCATTGTTGGTGAGTGTTGTTTTGAAATCGGGAATATGGACATTGTTGGTGAGTGTTGTTTTTTATTTGGGAATATGGACATTGTTGATGAGATGTTGTTTTGTATTTGGGAATATGGAGTATGGACATTGTTGGTGAGAGTGTTGTTTTGTATTTGGCAATATGGACATTGTTGGTGAGAGGTTTATTTAATATTTGGCAATATGAACATAGACTGTGAAAGTGTTGTTTTGTATTTGGGAATATGAACATTGTTGGTGAGAGTGTTGTTTTGTATTTGGGAATATGGACATTGTTGGTGAGAGTGTTATTATGTATTTGGGAATATGGACATTGTTGGTGACAGTGTTGTTTTTAATTTGGGAATATATGTTTTGGCACTCTTTATCAAAAAGTTGTACAACAATGTACATAATATAAATTATTCTTTGTGAACCAGTTATACAAGGATGTACATTATGCAAATCATTTGGTAAACCAGCTGTACAAGGATGTACATTATACAAATCACTATTGGTCAACCAGCTGTACAAGGATGTACATTATACAAATCACTCTCTGTAAACCAGCTGTACATGGATGTACATTATACAAATCACTTGGTAAACCAGCTGTACAAGGATGTACATTATGCAAATTACTGTTGGTAATCAGCTGTACATTATACAAATCACTCTCTGTAAACCAGCTGTACATGGATGTACATTATACAAATCACTTGGTAAACCAGCTGTACAAGGATGAACACTACAAATCACTCTTGTGAAAAAGAAGAAATTGCTGGAAGCCTTCGTATTGTTGAGAGAGAGAGCTTTTTGGCATTGAGCTTAGATATATATTTGATGTTTGTGCGAGTGTTTGTAGTTTTTTGTTGTATTGGGAATTATGATATGTATCATTATTGAAAGAAATATATATGTAATGTTTGCGAGAGTGTTTGTAGTTCTTTGGATTAAAAATTTAGCGTCAATTTTATGCTATCAACGGCTAACAGACGATCAGTTAACTTAACCAGTTTCCTGGGATTAACCAGTACTCGAGCACACACCATTTTCGCAAATGACTGATATATTCTCCACTTGAATCAGTGGTGAGAGAAGAATGATAATGAGACACAATGTCGTATATCAATCATCACGTAGACTGTTGTCAAGCTGGGAATTGGAACTCGCAGCCCCTCGATTGATAGACGCGTACCAACTGAGCTTATCGGGCCCGGTGTAGTTTTTTGGAAGACTTGCACCCTTATGGTCATCTCAAAACAGGAGACATGATGTATCATCTCATGGAACAATTTCCACACTGATGGTCATCATACAGCAGACTGCATGATGTCGTGATCTCTTCAACAAGGTCCAATCTGAAGGTTATCACACAGAAGATATGGTGAATCAACTGAGGTACACTTGTCTTACTGATGTACAGGATGTGATATTGTAATACTGGGGATAGAGAAATGACATTATTTACTACAGAAATATGATGTGTGACTGCAACAAAAGGATAGACAAACTGACACTCTCCATCACAGAAACATACCACGAGACTACACCATTGGAATAAGAAGATTGTCACTGACTATTTCAGAAGCATAATGTGTAACTACAGCACTGATATAAAAGGACTTTTGCACTATACACTAGAAGTATGATTTGAAAGCTCAACATTTGGACAGAAATATTGCCATTTTCTGACAAAGAAATATGATGTGAGAATACAACACTAGGGCAGAAGGTTAATCAAACTGTAAGACAGAAGTATGGGAGACATAGCAACTGGCCCAATGCTTACGTTTCATATTAATACTCTGTGTTAAAGATTGATTAAGTTATTGTCCATGTGTTGCATTCTCGCATCACATTTCCATGTTAGAGAGAGGCAATATAACTATCCTTGTGTTGAACTTCCAAATTATACTTCTAGTGTACAGTGTGACAATCCTTCTGTATTAGTACTGTAGTTTCATATTATGGTTCTGAGGTAGTGAGTAACAATCTTTTTGTTCCACTGATGTTCTCTCGTAGCATACTTCTGTGATAGAGAGTGTCAATTTGTCTATCCTTTTGTTGTAGTCATGTATCATGTTTTTTTGGTGGATAATGGTATTTCTGCATCCCCAGTGCTACAATATCATATTATGTACATCTGTGAGACAAGTTTGCCTTGGGTGATATACCATATGGTCTGTGTGATGACCAGCGGTATGGAATGTTTTTCGCTGATAATTTTCGTCTGACAGGTTCCACCTCTTCAATTCGAGTCCCTGGACCCATTTCTGGACGCAAGGATTGTTGTTGGCGTTTCGTTGTTGCAGTAGCCAGAATTGCCGCGATGAAGGAACTTGATCGGATTGGATTTTTACATCAGTGAACATCGGAGGTCATCACGCAGCGGACATGATTTATCATCTCTGGAACACTTTCAACCAGGTGGGAGAGAGTGTTTTATGTTAAGAGACAAATGTATATTTTTGGATGTGTTTTACTTTCTGTTGGGAATGATATATATGTATTGCTTTTGAGAGGCTTCAGTGTTTTGTATTGAGAGAGAAACATGTGATGTCAGGGAGCATGTTTGTTGATTTTTTGTTGAGAGAAATTTATTGTGATGTTGGGGAAAATTGTGTTGAGCTAGGTATATGTTGGTGAGGGTGTGTATAATTTTTTGTTGAAAACTTTGGTGTGGTGTTTAGAAAATGTTTGTCTTTTGTGTTGAGTAATATGTGTGGTTTTAGAAAAAAAATGTACATTTTGCAAATTACTCCATGATCAACCAGCCGTACAAGGATGTACATTATACAAATAATTCTCAATCAACCACCTGTACAAGGATGTACATTATACAAATCACTTTTGATCAACATGAAAAAACCACTGTAAGCCTTTGTATTGTTCAGAGAGTGTTTTATGTTTAGAGAAAAATGTATAGTTTTGGATGCGCTTTACTTTGTGTTGGTAATGATTATGTATTGTGTTTGAGAGGCTTCAGTGTTTCGTATTGAGAGATATATATATATATATATATGTGATTTCCGGGAGAGTGTTTGAAAACATCACGTAGACTGTTGTCAAGCTGGGGATTGGAACTCGCAGCCCCTTGATTGATAGTCGCGTACCAACTGAGCTTATCGGGCCCGGTGTAGTTTTTTGGAAGACTTGCACCCTTATGGTCATCTCAAAACAGAAGACATGATGTATCATCTCATGGAACAATTTCCACACTGATGGTCATCATACAGCAGACTGCATGATGTCGTGATCTCTTCAACAAGGTCCAATCTGAAGGTTATCACACAGAAGATATGGTGAATCAACTGAGGTACACTTGTCTTACTGATGTACAAGATGTGATATTGTAATACTGGGGATAGAGAAATGACATTATTTACTACAGAAATATGATGTGTGACTGCAACAAAAGGATAGACAAACTGACACTCTCCATCACAGAAACATACCACGAGACTACACCATTGGAATAAGAAGATTGTCACTGACTATTTCAGAAGCATAATGTATAACTACAGCACTGATATAAAAGGACTTTTGCACTATACACTAGAAGTATGATTTGAAAGCTCAACATTTGGACAGAAATATTGCCATTTTCTGACAAAGAAATATGATGTGAGAATACAACACTAGGGCAGAAGGTTAATCAAACTGTAAGACAGAAGTATGGGAGACATAGCAACTGGCCCAATGCTTACGTTTCATATTAATACTCTGTGTTAAAGATTGATTAAGTTATTGTCCATGTGTTGCATTCTCGCATCACATTTCCATGTTAGAGAGAGGCAATATAACTATCCTTGTGTTGAACTTCCAAATTATACTTCTAGTGTACAGTGTGACAATCCTTCTGTATTAGTACTGTAGTTTCATATTATGGTTCTGAGGTAGTGAGTAACAATCTTTTTGTTCCACTGATGTTCTCTCGTAGCATACTTCTGTGATAGAGAGTATCAATTTGTCTATCCTTTTGTTGTAGTCATGTATCATGTTTTTTTG
Source organism: Panopea generosa (assembly GCA_029582155.1). Classification (NCBI taxonomy): domain Eukaryota; kingdom Metazoa; phylum Mollusca; class Bivalvia; order Adapedonta; family Hiatellidae; genus Panopea; species Panopea generosa. The sequence goes on along the minus strand of CM055911.1, from coordinate 13,617,597 downwards.
GTGGATAATGGTATTTCTGCATCCCCAGTGCTACAATATCATATTATGTACATCTGTGAGACAAGTTTGCCTTGGGTGATATACCATATGGTCTGTGTGATGACCAGCGGTATGGAATGTTTTTCGCTGATAATTTTCGTCTGACAGGTTCCACCTCTTCAATTCGAGTCCCTGGACCCATTTCTGGACGCAAGGATTGTTGTTGGCGTTTCGTTGTTGCAGTAGCCAGAATTGCCGCGATGAAGGAACTTGATCGGATTGGATTTTTACATCAGTGAACATCGGAGGTCATCACGCAGCGGACATGATTTATCATCTCTGGAACACTTTCAACCAGGTGGGAGAGAGTGTTTTATGTTAAGAGACAAATGTATATTTTTGGATGTGTTTTACTTTCTGTTGGGAATGATATATATGTATTGCTTTTGAGAGGCTTCAGTGTTTTGTATTGAGAGAGAAACATGTGATGTCAGGGAGCATGTTTGTTGATTTTTTGTTGAGAGAAATTTATTGTGATGTTGGGGAAAATTGTGTTGAGTTAGGTATATGTTGGTGAGGGTGTGTATAATTTTTTGTTGAAAACTTTGGTGTGGTGTTTAGAAAATGTTTTGTCTTTTGTGTTGTGTAATATGTGTGGTTTTAGAAAAAAAATGTACATTTTGCAAATTACTCCATGATCAACCAGCCGTACAAGGATGTACATTATACAAATAATTCTCAATCAACCAACTGTACAAGGATGTACATTATACAAATCACTTTTGATCAACATGAAAAAACCACTGTAAGCCTTTGTATTGTTCAGAGAGTGTTTTATGTTTAGAGAAAAATGTATAGTTTTGGATGCGCTTTACTTTGTGTTGGTAATGATTATGTATTGTGTTTGAGAGGCTTCAGTGTTTCGTATTGAGAGATATATATATATATGTGATTTCCGGGAGAGTGTTTGAAAACATCACGTAGACTGTTGTCAAGCTGGGGATTGGAACTCGCAGCCCCTTGATTGATAGACGCGTACCAACTGAGCTTATCGGGCCCGGTGTAGTTTTTTGGAAGACTTGCACCCTTATGGTCATCTCAAAACAGAAGACATGATGTATCATCTCATGGAACAATTTCCACACTGATGGTCATCATACAGCAGACTGCATGATGTCGTGATCTCTTCAACAAGGTCCAATCTGAAGGTTATCACACAGAAGATATGGTGAATCAACTGAGGTACACTTGTCTTACTGATGTACAAGATGTGATATTGTAATACTGGGGATAGAGAAATGACATTATTTGCTACAGAAATATGATGTGTGACTGCAACAAAAGGATAGACAAACTGACACTCTCCATCACAGAAACATACCACGAGACTACACCATTGGAATAAGAAGATTGTCACTGACTATTTCAGAAGCATAATGTGTAACTACAGCACTGATATAAAAGGACTTTTGCACTATACACTAGAAGTATGATTTGAAAGCTCAACATTTGGACAGAAATATTGCCATTTTCTGACAAAGAAATATGATGTGAGAATACAACACTAGGGCAGAAGGTTAATCAAACTGTAAGACAGAAGTATGGGAGACATAGCAACTGGCCCAATGCTTACGTTTCATATTAATACTCTGTGTTAAAGATTGATTAAGTTATTGTCCATGTGTTGCATTCTCGCATCACATTTCCATGTTAGAGAGAGGCAATATAACTATCCTTGTGTTGAACTTCCAAATTATACTTCTAGTGTACAGTGTGACAATCCTTCTGTATTAGTACTGTAGTTTCATATTATGGTTCTGAGGTAGGGAGTAACAATCTTTTTGTTCCACTGATGTTCTCTCGTAGCATACTTCTGTGATAGAGAGTGTCAATTTGTCTATCCTTTTGTTGTAGTCATGTATCATGTTTTTTTGGTGGATAATGGTATTTCTGCATCCCCAGTGCTACAATATCATATTATGTACATCTGTGAGACAAGTTTGCCTTGGGTGATATACCATATGGTCTGTGTGATGACCAGCGGTATGGAATGTTTTTCGCTGATAATTTTCGTCTGACAGGTTCCACCTCTTCAATTCGAGTCCCTGGACCCATTTCTGGATGCAAGGATTGTTGTTGGCGTTTCGTTGTTGCAGTAGCCAGAATTGCAGCGATGAAGGAACTTGATCGGATTGGATTTTTACATCAGTGAACATCGGAGGTCATCACGCAGCGGACATGATTTATCATCTCTGGAACACTTTCAACCAGGTGGGAGAGAGTGTTTTATGTTAAGAGACAAATGTATATTTTTGGATGTGTTTTACTTTCTGTTGGGAATGATATATATGTATTGCTTTTGAGAGGCTTCAGTGTTTTGTATTGAGAGAGAAACATGTGATGTCAGGGAGCATGTTTGTTGATTTTTTGTTGAGAGAAATTTATTGTGATGTTGGGGAAAATTGTGTTGAGCTAGGTATATGTTGGTGAGGGTGTGTATAATTTTTTGTTGAAAACTTTGGTGTGGTGTTTAGAAAATGTTTGTCTTTTGTGTTGAGTAATATGTGTGGTTTTAGAAAAAAAATGTACATTTTGCAAATTACTCCATGATCAACCAGCCGTACAAGGATGTACATTATACAAATAATTCTCAATCAACCAACTGTACAAGGATGTACATTATACAAATCACTTTTGATCAACATGAAAAAACCACTGTAAGCCTTTGTATTGTTCAGAGAGTGTTTTATGTTTAGAGAAAAATGTATAGTTTTGGATGCGCTTTACTTTGTGTTGGTAATGATTATGTATTGTGTTTGAGAGGCTTCAGTGTTTCGTATTGAGAGATATATATATATATGTGATTTCCGGGAGAGTGTTTGAAAACATCACGTAGACTGTTGTCAAGCTGGGGATTGGAACTCGCAGCCCCTTGATTGATAGACGCGTACCAACTGAGCTTATCGGGCCCGGTGTAGTTTTTTGGAAGACTTGCACCCTTATGGTCATCTCAAAACAGAAGACATGATGTATCATCTCATGGAACAATTTCCACACTGATGGTCATCATACAGCAGACTGCATGATGTCGTGATCTCTTCAACAAGGTCCAATCTGAAGGTTATCACACAGAAGATATGGTGAATCAACTGAGGTACACTTGTCTTACTGATGTACAAGATGTGATATTGTAATACTGGGGATAGAAAAATGACATTATTTACTACAGAAATATGATGTGTGACTGCAACAAAAGGATAGACAAACTGACACTCTCCATCACAGAAACATACCACGAGACTACACCATTGGAATAAGAAGATTGTCACTGACTATTTCAGAAGCATAATGTGTAACTACAGCACTGATATAAAAGGACTTTTGCACTATACACTAGAAGTATGATTTGAAAGCTCAACATTTGGACAGAAATATTGCCATTTTCTGACAAAGAAATATGATGTGAGAATACAACACTAGGGCAGAAGATTAATCAAACTGTAAGACAGAAGTATGGGAGACATAGCAACTGGCCCAATGTTTACGTTTCATATTAATACTCTGTGTTAAAGATTGATTAAGTTATTGTCCATGTGTTGCATTCTCGCATCACATTTCCATGTTGGAGAGAGGCAATATAACTATCCTTGTGTTGAACTTCCAAATTATACTTCTAGTGTACAGTGTGACAATCCTTCTGTATTAGTACTGTAGTTTCATATTATGGTTCTGAGGTAGGGAGTAACAATCTTTTTGTTCCACTGATGTTCTCTCGTAGCATACTTCTGTGATAGAGAGTGTCAATTTGTCTATCCTTTTGTTGTAGTCATGTATCATGTTTTTTTGGTGGATAATGGTATTTCTGCATCCCCAGTGCTACAATATCATATTATGTACATCTGTGAGACAAGTTTGCCTTGGGTGATATACCATATGGTCTGTGTGATGACCAGCGGTATGGAATGTTTTTCGCTGATAATTTTCGTCTGACAGGTTCCACCTCTTCAATTCGAGTCCCTGGACCCATTTCTGGACGCAAGGATTGTTGTTGGCGTTTCGTTGTTGCAGTAGCCAGAATTGCCGCGATGAAGGAACTTGATCGGATTGGATTTTTACATCAGTGAACATCGGAGGTCATCACGCAGCGGACATGATTTATCATCTCTGGAACACTTTCAACCAGGTGGGAGAGAGTGTTTTATGTTAAGAGACAAATGTATATTTTTGGATGTGTTTTACTTTCTGTTGGGAATGATATATATGTATTGCTTTTGAGAGGCTTCAGTGTTTTGTATTGAGAGAGAAACATGTGATGTCAGGGAGCATGTTTGTTGATTTTTTGTTGAGAGAAATTTATTGTGATGTTGGGGAAAATTGTGTTGAGCTAGGTATATGTTGGTGAGGGTGTGTATAATTTTTTGTTGAAAACTTTGGTGTGGTGTTTAGAAAATGTTTGTCTTTTGTGTTGAGTAATATGTGTGGTTTTAGAAAAAAAATGTACATTTTGCAAATTACTCCATGATCAACCAGCCGTACAAGGATGTACATTATACAAATAATTCTCAATCAACCAACTGTACAAGGATGTACATTATACAAATCACTTTTGATCAACATGAAAAAACCACTGTAAGCCTTTGTATTGTTCAGAGAGTGTTTTATGTTTAGAGAAAAATGTATAGTTTTGGATGCGCTTTACTTTGTGTTGGTAATGATTATGTATTGTGTTTGAGAGGCTTCAGTGTTTCGTATTGAGAGATATATATATATATGTGATTTCCGGGAGAGTGTTTGAAAACATCACGTAGACTGTTGTCAAGCTGGGGATTGGAACTCGCAGCCCCTTGATTGATAGACGCGTACCAACTGAGCTTATCGGGCCCGGTGTAGTTTTTTGGAAGACTTGCACCCTTATGGTCATCTCAAAACAGAAGACATGATGTATCATCTCATGGAACAATTTCCACACTGATGGTCATCATACAGCAGACTGCATGATGTCGTGATCTCTTCAACAAGGTCCAATCTGAAGGTTATCACACAGAAGATATGGTGAATCAACTGAGGTACACTTGTCTTACTGATGTACAAGATGTGATATTGTAATACTGGGGATAGAGAAATGACATTATTTACTACAGAAATATGATGTGTGACTGCAACAAAAGGATAGACAAACTGACACTCTCCATCACAGAAACATACCACGAGACTACACCATTGGAATAAGAAGATTGTCACTGACTATTTCAGAAGCATAATGTGTAACTACAGCACTGATATAAAAGGACTTTTGCACTATACACTAGAAGTATGATTTGAAAGCTCAACATTTGGACAGAAATATTGCCATTTTCTGACAAAGAAATATGATGTGAGAATACAACACTAGGGCAGAAGGTTAATCAAACTGTAAGACAGAAGTATGGGAGACATAGCAACTGGCCCAATGCTTACGTTTCATATTAATACTCTGTGTTAAAGATTGATTAAGTTATTGTCCATGTGTTGCATTCTCGCATCACATTTTCATGTTAGAGAGAGGCAATATAACTATCCTTGTGTTGAACTTCCAAATTATACTTCTAGTGTACAGTGTGACAATCCTTCTGTATTAGTACTGTAGTTTCATATTATGGTTCTGAGGTAGGGAGTAACAATCTTTTTGTTCCACTGATGTTCTCTCGTAGCATACTTCTGTGATAGAGAGTGTCAATTTGTCTATCCTTTTGTTGTAGTCATGTATCATGTTTTTTTGGTGGATAATGGTATTTCTGCATCCCCAGTGCTACAATATCATATTATGTACATCTGTGAGACAAGTTTGCCTTGGGTGATATACCATATGGTCTGTGTGATGACCAGCGGTATGGAATGTTTTTCGCTGATAATTTTCGTCTGACAGGTTCCACCTCTTCAATTCGAGTCCCTGGACCCATTTCTGGACGCAAGGATTGTTGTTGGCGTTTCGTTGTTGCAGTAGCCAGAATTGCCGCGATGAAGGAACTTGGTCGGATTGGATTTTTACATCAGTGAACATCGGAGGTCATCACGCAGCGGACATGATTTATCATCTCTGGAACACTTTCAACCAGGTGGGAGAGAGTGTTTTATGTTAAGAGACAAATGTATATTTTTGGATGTGTTTTACTTTCTGTTGGGAATGATATATATGTATTGCTTTTGAGAGGCTTCAGTGTTTTGTATTGAGAGAGAAACATGTGATGTCAGGGAGCATGTTTGTTGATTTTTTGTTGAGAGAAATTTAACGTGATGTTGGGGAAAATTGTGTTGAGCTAGGTATATGTTGGTGAGGGTGTGTATAATTTTTTGTTGAAAATTTTGGTGTGGTGTTTAGAAAATGTTTGTCTTTTGTGTTGAGTAATATGTGTGGTTTTAGAAAAAAAATGTACATTTTGCAAATTACTCCATGATCAACCAGCCGTACAAGGATGTACATTATACAAATAATTCTCAATCAACCAACTGTACAAGGATGTACATTATACAAATCACTTTTGATCAACATGAAAAAACCACTGTAAGCCTTTGTATTGTTCAGAGAGTGTTTTATGTTTAGAGAAAAATGTATAGTTTTGGATGTGTTTTACTTTGTGTTGGTAATGATATATTATGTATTGTTTTTGAGCGGCTTCAGTGTTTCGTATTGAGAGATATATATGTGGTGTCGGGGAGAGTGTTTGTTGTTTTTTGTTGGGAGAAATATATTGTTATACAGCAGGCTTCATGATGTCGTGATCTCTTCAACAAGGTCCAATCTGAAGGTTATCACACAGAAGATATGGTGAATCAACTGAGGTACACTCGTCTTACTGATGTACAAGATGTGATATTGTAATACTGGGGATAGAGAAATGACATTATTTACTACAGAAATATGATGTGTGGCTACAACAAAAGGATAGACAAACTGACACTCTCCATCACAGAAACATACCACGAGACTACACCATTGGAATAAGAAGATTGTCACTGACAGGGCATGTGACAAGTTTACCAGTGACATTTCTTGTACTTATTTTAGAATAGTCCTGCAAGTACTCTGTTCTCTGGACAGGCCTTGTTTCAGGACATTTTTTGGACATTACATTATTAGAAAAAGTACTTAACATAATACATGATAATTCTTTCATATTAATTTTCAGGGTCATGTGTCCCACAATATTGACATTATTCTTGTTTTTATTTTCAGGACAGGTTTTGCCCCTACAAGTCTTTTGATTGCCACCATGCTTCTGCTTAATGCTTAAGGAAGGAATGTCTTTAAACATTTTTCCCAGAATTTTGGGAAATATTCACAACATGAAAATAGCTGGCCGTAGCTGTTTGGTTGTTGAATTTTCCCTATAGTTTATGAAGGGTTCTCTGTGGTTGAGTGGTCTGAGAAATTGTCCTCTTTTAATTTTGATAGTAAAATAACGAAATGAGGCTCAGGGCTACATTTGTTGTTTATAGAAAAAAAAGCCAATCTGTCATCTTATGGAAGCAGTGTATTGATGAACATATTTAACGGTTAATTAGGTCATCCGACCATTATGTTTGTTGTGTTTCTGTGTTGTAATTTTTAGATTGATTAAATCTAGGTCACGCAACATCATTTATAATGCTATGTATTGATTATTTATATTGTTGATTTAAAGCTATATGAGAATCGAACATTACTCAAGTCAATATACTCGTAAATCTATAAGTAGGTCATGTTTGTTTTGGTCTAGACAAAGAGTTATGGATATGTGTTGTATAAATCTTGGACAATCAGGAACATTTTGTGCTGAATGCGTTTCATTATCCATAAATCATAACTATTGAACTGGAGATATTAAAATTGACTGGAGTTGTACATCACTACTCAATTTTGATTTTAGAGAAACATCAGAATATGAAGGTTTGTTTGCGAAGCTTTCATATAGGTTGTTCTAAAGCGACATATTGCACGGTCTAAGGAGCCTTTTGACATTTTTTATTTTTGCGTCTCCCGAGACAGCGAATCAGATATCAAAATAATAAAAAAGCTGTCCATCCACGCCTTAATCATATCAGACTATGGTTGTTCATATTGGTAAGTTTTATGTGGAGATGTGGAAAGGAATCCTGGACCACCACATTACAAGTTTAACAAAATGTCCTGAAATGGATATTTTCACCAGGGTCATCAAATATTCAATCAATTTTCACACGGAAAAAAAGTACCATGGTGTTTGCATTTTTTCAAATGCATTATTAAAACCATTTGATAGCTACTGTTGGAAAAGTATTGATATGGACTCTGTATTGTATGCAGGAAATTATTTATATAGATAAACAAAAGAAATATTAAACACACCACATTCTTTTCTAAATCCTAACGAATTGCTTTTTAACATATCAGAAATCTCACTAAGTTTTCCAATTTTTCGAACCTACATTTTCGAATAAACACAAGCAGCGAGCCTTCCCTCAGGCCTTTCAGACCTTTGATTTTTTTTGTTTAAAGGAGACTTAGAATTTTACATAGGGATACTATGGGAATCAGAACATTCTCTTTTTCTTTCATATCTTCTAAACCATTAGGCCAATTAAACTGAAACTTCACATGGATGTTTCTATTGCACAGGAGACTATACAGAAGGTGTTGTTTTTTTTTCGATCTGAAATTCAAGATCGCCACCATTACTAAAAATAGTCCAAAACTTAACAAATCTTCTTCTCATGAACGTCCCAACAGATTTTCAATATGATTATGTAGTAATGATGACCAACTATAGTTTTGTAAGATTTGTTCAAATGGTGTCCCTGGGATTAAAATGACCCCACCACGATGTTTCTATTGCATAGGAGAATTTCAAAAAGTACTATGGCCACTATGAGTCAGTAGAGCGTTCTTGGGCCTCTTGTTTGACATGTTGCACATTCTAACAACTAAAATTTGTTTGTTTTTACAACACTCCTTGATGGCTTTGTTTACCTGAAAACGTCGCACCTTTAACAGCAGTCACAAATCGGCTCGTTGGATATGTCATAAATTTTTCGACTTTTGAATCTGTTGAACCCCATGCCCCAGTTTTGATCTACTGAAGCCCTGTCCCCTCTAGATTTGCGGAAACTCCTGCCCCCCTCTTGATCTGTTGCCATTGTCCCACTCTGAATCTGCTAAAACCCCTGTCCCTCTCTGTATCTGCTGAAGCCTGTACCCCTCTCTGGATCTGCTAAATCTCATGTCCCCCTCTGGATCTGCTGATGCTCATGCCCCCCTCTGGATTTGCTGAAGCTCATGTCCCCCTCTGGATCTGCTGAAGCTTGTGTCTCCCTCTGGATCTGCTGAAGCTAATGTCTCCCTCTGGATCTGCTGAAGCTCATGTCTTCCTCTGGATCTGCTGAAGCTCATGTCATCCTCTGGATCTACTGAAGTTCATGCCCCCCTCTGTATCTGCTGAAGCTCATGTCTTCCTGTATATCTGCTGAAGCTCATGTCTCCCTCTGGATCTGCTGAAGCTCATGTCCCCCTCCGGATCTGCTGAAGCTCATGTCTACCGCTGGATCTGCTGAAGCTCATGTCCCCCTCTGGATTTGCTGAAACCCATGTCTTCCTCTGGATTTGCCGAAGCTCATGTCACCCTCTTGATCTGCTGAAGCTCATGTCGCCCCCTGGATCTGCTGAAGCCTCTATTCCCATCTGAATCTGCTGAAGCTCATGTCCCCATCTGGATCTGTTGAAGCTCATGTCCCCCTCTGGATCTGCTAAAGCTCATGTTTTCCTGTGGATCTGCTGAATTTCATGTCCCCCTCTGGATCTGCTGAAGCTCATGTCCCCTCTGCACCTGCTTAAGCTCATGTCTTCCTCTGGATCTGCTGAAGCTTATGTACCCCTCTGGATCTGCTGAAGCTTATGGCCCCTCTGGATCTGCTGAAGTTTATGTCCCCCTCTGGATCTGCTGAAACTCATGTCCCCCTCTGGATCTGCTGATGCTTATGTCCCCCTCTAGATCTGCTGAAGCTCATGTCTCCCTCTAGATCTGCTGAAGCTCATGTCCCCCTCTGGATCTGCTGAAGCTCATGTCTCCCTCTGGATCTGCTGAAGCTCATGTTCGCCTCTGGATCTGCTGAAGCCTCTATTCCCCTCTGGATCTGCTGAAGCTCATGTCCCACTCTGGGTCTGCTGAAGCCTCTATTCCCATCTGGATCTGCTGAAGCCTCTATTCTCACCTGGATTTGATGAAGATGCTGTCCCCACTCTGGAATTGTTGAAGCCTCTGTCCATGCCTCTCTCTCCACCCCCCCCCCCCCCCCTTTCTAGATCTGCTGAAGCCCCTGCCCTCTCCCCCCCCCCTCTTGATCTGCTTATGACCCTTTCCCATCTGGATCTGTTGTATGTTATGACATTTAGTAATCATAAGAAAAGAGAAATATATTTAAAATAACGATTTGAATTAACACCTGCTCCCACACTGCCACAGAGTGACAGAACAGAAATGATAGTCAATAAAGAACAAAGACTAAATACAACATAATAAGTCAGTCATACTTATAGAGACATAGTCAGTTCTCCCTGAAATTCTTTCACTTCTCCCGGTTTTGTTCAAATTCTAAAACTTGTGATTTACACATGCATAATGTTATGGGGAGCTAACCTTACATAAAAATTAATACATTTAAGTCTATTCATGTTTAATTATTTTATATTATACCGCAAAGTGTATTGGTAATAAAAATCTGGGCAAGTGAATCTTTTGATCAGGGCAAGTTAGTACTTCTTTTGCTAGTTTATTTTGATAAACAATGTTCAGAAACTGTATAATTATATAAAATGGCTAATACTAGATTATTTGACTACAGTTAATTAAACTGTTGCAATTAAAAATGCCAATAAATTATATTAAATAATGCCAACAGATTAATACTTATTATTCTATATACAGTTTCATTTTTATATAGCTCTGTAGGCATTTTTAAATGCCAACATTTAAGTAACTGCTGTCCAATTTACTAATACTAGTTATTCTGTATATAGTTTCATTTTGTCAATTAAAATAAACACAGTTCAGTTAATTATATATAAGTGTTATACAAATACTATTCATTTTTACAGTTTTCTTAGTTTTCAGTCCTACACTTTTACGAGCAATGCATTGAGCACATTTAAAACATTTAATATAAATTATGTTGTTGTATTGGAATAGCCATATCAGTTAATAAAATGTTGAGTTTTCTCTGTTTATCAATCGTGTATGTCTTATGGATTTCAAAAAAAAAAAAAAGCCTACCTACCTACCCAGTTCTAAAATCTAGGGTCAGGCAAGGGGAAACAGAGATATTTTAAGTGTGGCCTAATGTATATATTATGCTTTAGTCTTAAAGACTTAGCTGCAGTCTCAACATATGTTTACTCTTTGACAATGTAACTGTTTGTTTGTGTTTATATTTATTAAAGAGTGGTTTAAAAACATTTGTTCTGTAACTTCCCAGTGTGTATCAATAATAAATATGTTTTTTTTATATATACAAAAAAGAGGTAATATTTTTTAGCTTGACACAGGAAGTCTATCAGGTAGAAAGTCTTTGTAGTACAAGAAAGTACAAACTCCTTCTAGGAGTGAGATGTCAGTTCAAGTCTGACCTTTGACAAACTGATAGGCTTCCATTAATTTTTCATATAAAGGCTTTTAAGTGTGCAATGAAGTAGACTTTTGTTTTAAGTGTGGCTTATTTATATATATTTAACATTTAAGCAAATTTTAAGTTATGTTTCAAAAATCTTCAAAACCCGATATAATTTCCATTCAGTGAGATGTAGATTCAATAGAAATAAAGAATATATATATAAACTTGCATACAATCATTCAGTCTGTATGAACTATATAGAAACTGCACTTCATTACTCTATGAAAATCAGTAACTGTTAGTTACATATTTTATTCACAAATACTATACAATTACATTGAAAATATCACATATTAGTTAACACATGTGTATACAATTATGATTGATTCATTGATTGAATATTTAGCGTCATTTTTATGCCATTGAGGGCTAACAGACGACAGTTAACCTAACCACTGTTTCCTGGGATTAACCAGTACTCGAGCACACCCAGTCTCCGTAAGTAACTGATAACTTTCCCACTTGAATCAGTGGTGAGAGACGAATGATAATTAGATACAATGTCGTATATCAATCATCACAGAATCTGTTGCTGGGCGAGGGATTCAAACTCATGACCCCTGGATTGATAGTCAGACATGTAACCGACTGAGCTAATCGGGCCCGGCGTATACAGTTATGAAAGGGATTCAGAAGAAAGCTTACAGCTTTTGTGAATCTGTCTCCCAAAATCAATCTATTAAATATGTGACAGTATTACAATTATATATATATGGGAGAGATAATAAATTGATAATTAAAAATTAATTTATACACCCAAACAATACTGAATTCTTTAAAATTATTTTTAAAAAAAAACGAGCGCTTTCAGAATATATATTTTTCCTTCTTCAGGGGATGAAAGTGAAAAATATAAATGATGATAATGTTAAAATGTCAAACGATTATGATGATAAAAATGTGGAAGTTTGGAAATATCACAATAAAAATTAATAAAATTGTGAAAACATTCACAAATTATGATGTGCGCCTTAAGGCGCGCATATACTTCACAAAAATATAAAGCAAATTGTGAAATTTATAAGAAAAATACCCTTTTTTCAGTGAAATACGCCGGTAAAATTCAAACTGTGCTGAGTAAAATGTGAAGCGCATAATTATAGTTGTTATTAAAGAAAACGTCACTCTGACGTAACGTCACACAACATTGTGTACTCTTTAGCGCTATGGCATCAAGTATATCAAATGACAACATTCATTTTAAACGTCAAAAAAAAAAACTGGTATTATTAAAAAAAGATTGCGCCGAATCCACCAATAAGAGAAATGAAGTACATTTTTAATGAATATATAAAATTATATAGCCTTGAACTGTTACAAATAAGCTTGTACTGATTTCAATGGATAATAATTATGGGATCTCCAAACAAAAATGTATTAACAGTAATGTTGGTTGTATGTTTAATTCTTGTAGTTTATGTAACATAATGCGTCTCTGCTCCGTATACAAAGAACAGATGAAGAGGTAGTGACTTGTGTTTTCTATTAATCCACATGTACAAAGTGGACTGTTCATTAAGTAACTGTTGATGTTGGGTAGTGCTAAAATGTACCAGTTTGCATTTCATTGGCGCCATGATGTTGCTTTGCTTGTAGGACATTATGTTTCATGCAATTAATGCTTACTGTAGCCTAGGTAGCCATGAAAATGTGCATGACTGTGCTTACTCAAAATGATTGTGGACAAAGTTGCTGTTCAAATAATGACATTAAATTGGAAGCTAGATACATGTATACTCCCGTTTTTTAATATAAAAAAAATATAAATATTCTTTCATCAGAAATAGTTTGAAAATATATTGTAAAGTAAACAAGAATGGAAAGTACAATTTTGAAAAACATTCCCTAGTCTAGTTCAAGCTTCAGACATTAAACTAGCCTGTTTTTCATCACCAGATCAAACTCAAAATTATGCTATCACTCCTGAAATAAATAAACACAAACTTACTTACCGATAAAAGTATTTTTCACTACCCTCATTTCATAATTCAAAATCAGCACAGAGATCAGTACTTCAAGTTTTAGAAATAAAGCGATGTCATTCATATATAAAAGAAAAAAGGAGTGGTCCTAAGATAGACCCTTGTGGTACGCCAGATTTTAACAGAAGCATATCTGATTTTAGATTTTTCACTCTAATTAATTGTTTTCTATTCGAGAGATATGATTTAAAAAGTTGAACAGCTAATTCGTATATTGTAATCCAGTAGCATACCAGTATCGTCTATTGTATTTCAGTAGTACACCAGTATCGTATATTGTATTTCAGTAGCACACTAGTATCGTACATTGTATTTCAGTAACACACCAGCATCGTACATTGAATTTCAGTAGCATACCAGTATCGTATATTGTTTTTCAGTAGAACACCAGTATTGTCTTTTGTATCTCAGTTGTACACCATTATCGTCTATTGTATTTCAGTAGTACACCAGTATCGTATATTGTATTTCAGTAGTACAACAGTATCGTCTATTGTATTTCAGTAGTACACCAGTATTGTATATTGTATTTCAGTTGCACATCAGTATTGTATGTTTTATTTCAGTAGTAAAGCAGTATTGTATATTGTATTTCAGTAGTACACCAGTATCGGTTATTGTATTCCAGTAGCATACCAGTATCGGATATTGTATTTCAGTAGTAAACCAGTATCGGATATCGTATTTATTTAGTACACCAGTATCGTACATTGCATTTCAGTAGCATACCAGTAATGTATATTGTATTTCAATAGTACACCAGTATCGTTTGTTGTATTTCAGTAGCACACCAGTATTGTATATTGTATTTCAGTAGTACACCAGTATTGTATATTGTATTCTAGTAGCATACCAGTATCGGATATTGTATTTCAGTACTACACCATTATCGGATATCGAATAACTTTAGTACAGCAGTATTGTATACTGTTTTTCAGTAGTATCGAGTATGTTATATTGTATTTCAGTAGTACACCAGCAATGTATATTGTATTTCAATAGTACACCAGTATCGTCTATTGTATTTCAATAGTACACTAGTATCGCCTATTGTATTTCAGTAGCACACCAGTATTGTATATTGTATTTCAGTAGTACACCAGTATCGAATATTGTATTTCAGTAGTACACCAGTATCGTATATTGTATTCCAGTAGCATACCAATATCGGATATTGTATTTCAGTAATACACCAATATCGGATATCGTGTTACTTTAGTACACCAGTATTGTATATTTTTTTTCATTTTCAATAGTTCCGAGTATTGTATATTGTATTTCAGTAGCATACCAGTAATGTATATTGTAATTTAATAGAATACCAGTATCGTCTATTGTATTTCAGTAGCACACAAGATTTGTATATTGTATTTCAGTAGTACACCAGTATTGTATATTGTATTCCAGTAGCATACCAGTATCGGATATTGTATTTCAGTAGTACACCAGTATCAGATATCGTATTTCTTTAGTACACCAGTATCATATATTGTATTTCAGTAGTATACCAGTAATGTATATTGTATTTCAATAGTACACCAGTATCGTCTATTGTATTTCAGTAACACACCAGTATTGTATATTTTATATCAGTAGTACACCAGTATTGTATATTGTATTCCAGTAGCATACCAGTATCGGATACTGTATATCAGTAGTACACCAGTATCGGATATCGTATTACTTTGGTACACCAGTATTATAATTTTTTTTTTCAGTAGTACCGAGTATGTTATATTGTATTTTAGTAGTACACTAGTAATGTAAATTTTATTTCAATAGTACACCAGTATGCTCTATTGTATTTCAGTAGCACACCAGTATTGTATATTGTATTTCAGTAGTACACCAGTATCGTATATTGTATAAAATAAAATATCAGTCACGCATAGTGTACCATAATTATATAATCGTTGTAAACCACTATCGGATTTCCTACTATACTTATACATTAACCGGTATCGGATATTGTGCTATAATTATATAGTATACCGGTATCGGATATTGTGCCATAATTATATTGTATACCGTTATTTGATATTGTACTATAATTTTATACCGGTATCGGATATTGTACTATAATCATATAGTATACCGGTATCGGATATTGTACCATAATTATTTTGAGTACCGGTATCAGATATTGTACCATTATTATAAATTATACTGTTAGTGGATATTGTACTATAATTAAATTGTTTACCGGTATCAGATATTGTACTATGATTATATAGTATACTAGTATCGGATATTGTGCTATTAATATAATGTTTACCGGTATCAGATATTGTACTATGATGATAAAGTAAACCGGTATCGGATAATGTACCATGATTATATAGCATACCGGTATTGGATATTGTGCCATAATTATATAGTATACCGGTATTGGATATTGTACTATGATTATATGATATACCGGCATCGGATATTGTACCATAATTATATAGTATACCGTTATCGGATATTGTATCACAATTATACATTAGCCGGTATCTGATATTGAACTGTGATTATATAGTAAACCGGTATCGAATATTGTACTATAATTATATAGTATACTGGTACCGGATATTGTACTATAATTATATAGTATACCGGTATCGGATATTGTAACATAATTATATAGTATACCCTTATTGGATAGTGTACTATAATTATATAGTATACCGGTATCGGATATTGTACCGTAATAATATTGTATACCGGTATCGGATATTGTAACATAATTATATAGTATACCCTTATTGGATATTGTACTATAATTATATAGTATACAGGTATTGGATATAGTACCAAAGCTATATAGTATACCGTTATCGGATATTGTGCTATAATTATATTGTTTACCGTTATTGGATATTGCACCATAATTATATAGTATACCGGTATTGGATATTGTACTATGATAATATAGTATACCGGTATCGAAAAATTGTACTATAATTATACATTAACCGATATCGGATATTGTACTTTGATTATACAGTATACCAGTATCGGATATTGTACTATAATTATATAGTATACTAGTATCGGATATTGTACTATAATTATATAGTATACCGTTATTGTACCATAATTATATTTTATACTGGTATCGGATGATTGTACTTTAATCATATTGTACAGCGGTAACAGATATTGTACTATTAATATATTGTTTACTGGTATCGGATATTGTACTATGGTTATATAGTATAGCAGTATCGGATATTGTACTATTAATAATGTATACTGATATCGGATATTGTACTATAATTATATAGTATACCAGTATCGGATATTGTACTATAATTATATAGTATACTGGTAAAGGATATTGTAATATGATTATATAATATACCGGTATCTGATGTTGTACTATGATTATATTGTATACCGGTATCAGATATTTTACTATGATTATAAAGTATACCGGTATCTGATATTGTACTATAATTATATTGTTAACCAGTATCGGATATTGTACTTTTATTATATAGCATACCATTATCGGATATTGTACTATAATTATATAGTATAGCAATAACGGATAGTGTACTATAATGACATAGGATACTTGTTTCGGATATTTAACTATAATTATATTGTATAACGGTATCGGATATTGTACCATAATTATATAGTATACCGGTATTGGATATTGTGCCAAAATTATATAGTATTCAAGTATTGGATATTGTACTATGATTATATGATATACCGGTATCGGATATTGTACCATAATTATATAGTATACCATTATTGGATATTGTACAATAATCATATAGTATATCGGTATTGGATATTGTACCATAATTATAATATAGTATACCGTGATTGGATATTGTATTATAATTATATTGTATACCGTTATTGGATATTCTACTTTAATTATGTTGTATACCAGTATCGGATATTTTACCATAATTATATAATATACCGTTATTGGATATTGTACTATAATTATATAATATACCGGTATCAGATATTGTACCATAAATATATTGTTCACCGTTATTGGATATATCTCAGTTTTGTTTTCTGTTTCTGAACAAACTACTTACAATCTAGTGACTAAACTTCACAAGAACATTTATTAATGGACTTTAATAAAGACGAGCGTCTGCACCCGCCCGCGGTGCTCTTGTTTATGCATATAGATATGCATATATCTGAGAGGCATATAGACATCGCGGTGTCCGTTCGTCCATTTATCCATCCTAGATATGTCCGGTCTGTAACCATGTCATACATGGATGAATTTAAAAACTTGGCACAAATGAGCAACTGATCACGACGACGTATCACGCGTTAGACACAGACCTGCACCTCACCGGTCAAGGTCACACTTTGAGTCTGTTCGCCAACACTGAGAAGCTATTGAGAATGTCGTGTCTGGTTTGTAACTTTGTCATACATGGATAAAATTCAAAATCACATGTCTCAATTGATCCATATGCCAGCACGACGTGACACGTTAAGTCTGTTTGAGGTTTCGTGTCTGGTCTATGACTGTTTTACATGGAGGGATTTCTTGTTTTAACATACATATTTTTTTTTCTCAATAAACCATTTAAGACACACAACAAATTGGTGTAATTAAAAAACATATTTTCATCATGAAAACTTACTAGAATGCAGCAGTTTGGTGTTTGTGGTATTAGTATCCCTACATTCACCGGTACCGCAGCCCAGTGTCCCCGCCCCTCCCCTAATTGAAACGCTTCTGGGCGTATAAAAACAGCAATTCCAGCTTCAGTAAATTAAATACGTAGATTTTT
Source organism: Panopea generosa (assembly GCA_029582155.1). Lineage (NCBI taxonomy): Eukaryota > Metazoa > Mollusca > Bivalvia > Adapedonta > Hiatellidae > Panopea > Panopea generosa. The sequence goes on along the minus strand of CM055911.1, from coordinate 13,599,212 downwards.
AAAAAAGAAGTCCTCAGACGCTCATAAATGCATGCATCTTTAAAGCCTATATAAGTGATGTGTTATTGCAGTATATGCTACGATAGATTTTGTTTAACTTATCTGCAGCAAGAAACCACAGCCATTTTGAAAATATATCAAACCAGATTACATAGTACTTATTTTAAAAGCAGGAATTTTGCTACATTGACAACTGTGTAGACCGCAATAATTGTCCAAATGTTATTGCTTGTGAACGCCGAATTTAATTCATAAAGTTAAATTTCCAACTCGCTGTTTTCATATCTATTATTATAACCTCGGTAAAGTCTAAAGTTAGCAGAATAGCAGAATGTTTTGTTTTTTTTCATTCAGCAGAACAGCAGAACAGCAGAATAGCAGAATGATTGTTTTTCATTCTGCCAGCAGAACAGCAGAATAGCAGAATGAAAATTGGTCTAAAATGAAAGTTTTTTTATCACATATTTCAGTGCTGTTACACAAATGAACATACCAGAAGTCTTAAGAAATGTTGTTGTTTTTTTTACAAACAATCACTACCCGAAGGTTAAAGGGGAACTTTTTTCTCATTTCACCAAAAGGAAAATATTCATTTTATCACCGAATTTAACTTCAAACTAACAATTATTAGGCGAGTTCAAGTCCGTGTACCATTTTACACAATTTTTGTTCATACTGTGGTCAGCTTAAATTACAAACGATACTTGTACACGTGCTCAACCCGTTCCAGCAAAATGAAAATGAGAGTTTTTCATCATTTCACCTTGGATTCGCATTGTAAAACATTTTTGTTTGACGTATTTCGCTCGCCAATTACTTTATCTAACTTTTTTGTTCATTCTTGATCAGCGGAAATGATCCGCTGATATAAGCGTAACACGACGTTAACGTTAAATTTGTATAAAATGTAATATGGCGTTTTTATTCATGTATTTCGTATCATTTATTTTACAAGAAAATAGCCGAATATCGGAAAATCAATTACTGCAATGGAATCATGATTTTCTGCCGATATTAAATGGATCAAAAACCAATGATATTACTGTATCTACAGTAACTATGAAAATACAGTATACCATTTACATAACTAGCGGCGTCCATAGGTTTTCGCCGTATTGACAGTACGTCAAACTGTCGTTGTAAATATTTGATAGACGACATCGGAAATGCTTGATACGAGGTGTAAATGATTTTCCAAATTTTTCAATATTTTAGGACACTAACAGAAACTAAATTTACTCGTCAATATAATATTTAAAAGGTAATATTCTGTGTTAAAAATATAGTAGATATGGCAAAAATATGAGGACAGACGTTATTTTTTGGTAAAATGATAAGTGGCGGCAAATCATAGAGGACATTTTAGATACGAAATCTGTACCATTCAACAAAGTGAACATATTTTATTCCACATAACCATGTTCTACTGAAATTTTACTTTACTATGATATGATTTTAGAATTTATATGTTCGCGATTTTTTTTCTTAAATAATCAAATTAATCAAATACGCTTCAATTATTTCTTTCAAATAACGTTGGCGGACAACACCTTAAACATGTAATATCTCATAATCGCAATATGAAAAATGTCATCAAGTATCATATAATAAAACTATGAACATATGCATACATATCTTTAATGCAATACTAACCATTATTTTTCATCTTGACTGTTCAGTATGACTTTATTGACGAGTCGTTTGCTTTTCGGGACATTCAGCATATTAGTAATGAACCGCGTGTTCCGTAGTGGCCTTTAAGTTTGTTGTAATAAAACACACATGTCTGTAACCGGAAATTATGTCACTTTCTCCAGTGAATTGATATCTGTCTTTTCGCGCCGTTTACAAACGTAACATTTTAGGACGGGACCCGTGGTAAATGTTACGCCGGGACACGGGGAAAATGACGTTAAATGTGACTTATTATTAGATTAAACTATATAGATTATATCAATAGCATAGTTTATATCCATCAACTGAAAATAACAATCTAAGACCTTTATTTTCATATATAGTAAGTATAATTCCAAAAACGATCATGTATTCGGGAACAGTTTTATATATTTCGGGTATTAGTTTTATAACGATAAAATGTCAGGTACATAACATGTCATGTACATAAAATGCCAGGTACATAAAAGGTACATAACATGTCAGGTACATTAAATGTCAGGTACATAACATGCCAGGTACATAAAATGGCAGATACATTACATGCCAGGTACATAACATGCCAGGTACATAACATGCCAGGTACATAAAATGTCAGGTACATAAAATGCCAGGTACATAACATGCCAGCTACATAAAATGCCAGCTACATAAAATGCCAGGTACATAACATGCCAGGTACATAAAATGTCAGGTACATAACATGCCAGGTACATAACATTCCAGGTACATAATATGTCAGGTACATAAAACGGCAGGTACATAAAATGGCAGGTACGTAATATGTCAGCTACATAAAATGCCAGGTACATAACATGCCAGGTACATAGCATGTCAGGTACATAAAATGTCAGGTACATAAAATGCCAGGTACATAACATGCCAGGTACATAAAATGCCAGGTACATAACATGCCAGGTACATAGCATGTCAGGTACATAAAATGTAAGGTACATAAAATGCCAGGTACATAAAATGCCAGGTACATAAAATATCAGGTACATAAAATGCCAGGTACATAACATGCCAGGTACATAACATGTCAGGTACATAACATTTTGAAACGCTGCACTGATATCGGTATGACTGTGTCAGTTGATCATTTTGTATCAAATCCGTATTTTCACTAAACATTTGAAGTGTAGTTTTGTACCCAAATTTGTTTTAAGACTAACATTAGTGAGGCATCGTTGTGTTTCTTTATTTATAGAGAATTACTCAACTGGCAAAGTCAATCTTCCTTGAAGCTCTCTTAAAATTAATGCATCATATTAAAAAAGTACAAACATTTGTGATGTCTTTTTTTTCAATAAATTCGTTTTAAACTGAATCAGCTATTATGAAACTAAGTCATTCTATTTTTAGATGGAACCTTCCGTATTAGGGGGTGTTTGTAGTATGATAGCATATTTATATGTTACATAAGCTATAAAATAAACTAGATATCAATACTAAGTGTGGTGTACTACTATCTGTTATGATAGCGTAGTGCTAACGGTTTGAACTGTCAATCCAAATGTCGCGAGTTCGAGCCTTGTTTATGTTGAATTTTTTTTTCAATTTATTTTCCATAAAAATATCCTAGTGTACTGTTTCAATTTTTTTTGTAAGTGTTGGTAGCAACCTCTTCTCTATATACATTGCCTGTATACATGTCTCACTTAAGAATTACACCCCTTACACGACGGTAACAAGGTTTTTACGCCGAAGAAATTAGAGCTGTGTAAAGCGGTTTGGCATTTTTTTTTGTTAAAATACATAAAACGTCATTTCTTTGTGCATATGGGAACATTGGAACATTTTTATTATTTCTGCCAAGTTTGGATGACATTGGGAACTGTTTGGTAAAACCATCGAAATTGCGAAAAGCAAAACTGGTCAAACTCAAGTTTTTTTCCGCGTAATTAACCCAACAGCGGACAACTATGGGAGCAATGCACTTTTAGAACCATTGGTAATGCATCCAGTGTTCAAGAAGATCATGTCTCTATATGTAGAACAGTACCAAATTAATTGTTGTGTGAGACGTATAGCGTCTCACCACACCAAGTCAAAATTATCTTAAACAATTCTGTCTGATCGTGGCTTCCGAGGAGCCTTTTACATGGTCAGGGAACTCTGTCACAACGTAGAGTGATTCGCGTCCACAGTTTGTCACAGATTCGCATCGATCTGATGCGGGAAAACACTGCATACTTCGATGTATAAAGTCAATTATTTACTGGATACAGCTATAAGTTTTAAACTTTTTACAATATTGAGTTTCACCTAATATTAATTAGTATTTTCAATGTTCAAATCAATCATGTGTGAATTAGTAAATGTTTAAAACGCAAGAATTAATAATCCTCGCTAAATATGTATGTAAAACGAAAGTAGAGATGGAATTGTCAATAATAACATTAATCAGTGCAGAATATCATTTATAACTGTTGTTTAAGTAATTTTGCTGAAAAAAGAGTTATAACTAATTGATTTTTTACTTATACATGTGAGATATTCCGTTGGAAAAAAGCTTCCTCGCTGTATTGTGATCTGGATGAAGGCATATCATTGATTAGATGTCCTTTCTCAGCAACCAATGAAACCGCTCAGATTTTTGAAAATAAAATATTTCGTTTTACATTGAATGTCATGACTGTCAGTAGATGTTGACTTCTTTCCTCTGCCGATGACATCGTCCCAGGAACGAGAAAGTATATCAATCAAGCCGATTAGAAATTACGTGAAATTTTCTACTAGCCAAATAATGTCTTACCTATGTATGTGACTAAAATGAAATGAGGCATATACCAAAACCGTTCATCCATTTGCGGATTGATATAATTTCGCTAAACATTTTCATAGTGATACCATGGGGAAGTCGGGTGTGTGTGTGTGTGTGTGATGGGGGGGGGGGGGGGGGGGGGGGGAGGCGTGGGTAATGGGTCAAAATAAAAAATCACAAACTACCAGACACTCGTTATGTAACGTTTAGGTCATCGAGTTTGAGTAAGAATTTGTCAATCTATCATTTGTAGGTATGTATTCAATAATTTTACGGCGTCTCGACGTAACGTAACGTAACATAACGTAACGTAACGCAAAACCAATGCATTTGGCAAATTCCTCGATCCCCGCAGCTTCCAGCCATGTGAAAACATTGACCTGGGTCAAGTATTGTCTGGTGAACCTGGGCTGCAATTTAGCTCCAGTTCAGATGACGTCGCACACATAAAAGCATGGCAGCAAGGTGACGACGGGTCATTATTTGACCAGTACTAGTGTATGGGCGCCACGCTACTCTGATAAGTTGGGAGTTACGACGCAAACGGTACTGAGACGCCAGTTTTGATGAGTAGGGCATATATATAAGATATCATTACAACATATGTTTCCCTTCAAGTGATCATATAATCATATAAAACGTATACAACAGATAAATACAATCTTTTTTGTGAGGATGGGTCCAATGTACGATATATTGACATGTGTAAATAAGCACATCTCCAGAATCCCAAGTATACTTGCGAGAATTCGCGTTCCCTGACTTGTCTTTCATGTTTTCCCCTGCAGATCATTATAGTTTTTGTGTACATTTTGTTTTATTATTTCATAAAAAAACGAATATAACGTTACCATATCTTTTGTGTTTTATTAATCTTGAAAAGTTCGAAAAAGTTTCAAGTTCAGATCTTAATTAAATTTCTTATTTGTTAGATAAAAATCAAATAATGGAGAATAACGGAAGATTTTAATCCGAGTCTCAAACTTGGACAGTTAATTGAGACCAAAACATGCACCATTCGAAGGTCTGGATAAATATATCACTCAAAACGTTAATTCAGAAATACGTATAACAAGTGGCAATTTTTCTCTAAAATGATTCGTTATATGTAGAGTTTTAAACTACCAGCAGAAGTATCACGAAACATGACTATTGCTTTTGGGTTGTAAGTACCGAGGTATTATTTTACGCCCATGTGTCGGTTCAAACTTTCACGGACTTGATCCGTAACATAACGACAATGCTCTAAAACTATATACCAGACAGCCTCTGCACGAGACTTGAAGTGTAAATGGCAGTATTTGCGTTGGGTTGCACTATTCTACAATGTTAACACTATCGACACTGAATCTGTGACATTAAAATATGGATCGACACGCCTCCGTTACCCTGTCGTCACCAACCTGTGACATTTTTCAAAATTTTAGACTTGAAGAAATATTCATAATCAGATGTTCAATTTGATCGCATTTTACTTATAATGTACTACATTCCTCCGAATGTCAAATATATACGTCATACGTTTGATTATATTATCATATCAGCGATTATGTCCTCGCTATCGACTAGCAACTGTGACAAAATTTACAAAACAATAATACTGTCGACGTGAATCTGTGACAAAATGTCGACGCGAATCTCTAGATGCGTTGTGACAGAGTTCCCTGACCGTGTTTTATGTCGGCGCCGACTTGCTGCTGCTGATAACAGTTGACGTAATATGTACGTGTGCATATGAATAAAACGTTGTAAGTAAATTTTCTCCGCGAACGTTAATTTTAACAAAAAATCGTTATATTTTATTAATTGTGCAGTTGTTTTAACGGACAATAGTATTACACAGTTAATATTATATATCAAGGCACTCTGATACTATTATGGCAAATAAAAATGCAAATAAAAATTCAACATAGATACAGCTCGAACTTGCGACATTTGGGTTGTAAGTTAAAACCGTTACCAATACGCTATCGGAACAGGCAGTAGTATAACAATCTAGTTTATGTTATAGTTTATGTAACAGATAAACCTTCTATCATACAATAAACACCCATAATATGGTAGATTCCATCTAAAAATAGAATGACGTAGTTCCAAAATAACTGACTCGGTTTATAATAACGTTTCTGATTATGTAATGCACATTTCAAGTGTGTATCTACCTCATGGACTCTGGCACGTGCAAATCATGCACAACAGTTTTTTACAGCTGGATGGATATCACTTGTGTTTAAATAAACAAGTTTTCGTCATTCAAACAGACTGAGGCAGTACTGACATTTTTGATTGACATCTAAATTATAAATGTAGAAATAAAAAAGTTCTTGCACTTTAATAGAGTAAAGTTTCTTTTTTGCTCAGTATAGAACTACATGTATAATTGCCTACTAGCGGAAGGACGTTGATTCTAATCGGATTCATTATTCTCGTCACATAGGTAAGCCCTCAAGCGATGTGCTAAACACTATAGGCGGACAATAAACACGTATATTAATAAATACAAATACAACAAATCTCATAAGTTGCGAAACATGCATGATAGCAATTTCAAACAGTATTGGAAATATCTCAATAGTATTAAATCGAAAACTAAAAATAATACACCCCCGTAAAACGATTTGTATAGTTTCTTTAAGACGAGAAATGAAAACTCCGATCCAAGCGAAAATCTTATAGTGCCTGACGATTTACTCGAAAACAGTCAGAAAATACTTAATTCGTCCATAATAGAAAGCGAGGTTACGAAGCACATATCAAAACTAAACAATTCAAAGTCGCCGAGTTCATCAGACAAAATTATTTATGAATATATTAAATCTACTCAAAATCTGTGCATACTGTATTATTTAATACTATGCTTAATACCGGCCATATACCGGAATGCTGACTGGAAGGATATATTGTCCCGATATTTAAAAATAAAGGGGATCCCATTGAACCCTCCAACTATAGGCCTATCACATTATTAAGCTGTCTAGGGAAAATCTTTATATCTATTTTAAATACCAGAGCCAACTGTTTTATATCTGAGCAAGATTTACTACATGAAAATCAGGCTGGTTTCCGTAAAGGCTATTCCACCGCTGACAATGTATTTTTGTTACACGCCCTTATAGAAATTCTTAAAAAGAAACAACGTAAATTATATTGTGCGTGTATAGGCTTTGAATTTGATTAAGTCAACAGAATTGGCATTTGGCAGAAGCTCCTAGCAACGTCCTTTAATGGAACGTTTTCTCAAGTCATATATAACACGTACAGTAACATAACGTCTGGCATATAAAAGGCATAGTACCACCATTGCAAAAAGGAAGTGCTTCCGTGGGTAGTCGCATAATGGCGGTTATAAATAATCCTCATTTCTTCTTCTTTAAAAATGCATTTTCCTTATTTTAATGCTCATTTTTTTTATTTGAATGGCATTATTGATGTATTTTGAACATTTTGATAGCATTGTCATGTTTGAATTGTGAATTTAGAAAAAAAAATTGATGCTTGGAAATTGAGGTATGAATATATGATTTCGGAAGTCTACTTTCACTTTGTCACCAATGTACACACTGAGCAGTACACCGAGCAGAAAAAAAATCTCTTATATGACACATGACCCATACTTTTCTCATCATATTTTGATAGTGCAGAGGTTGGCAAACAGTAAAATGTAGGTTTCACTTCTTTCATTTGGGATTCTCTATGAATGACAAGCCTTCAAACTTTCATTATTTACTATAGAATAAAGAACAAAAATCAATGGTGGGTTGACACCAAAACATCTAGTTTTTTCGCATGTAAAAACGGATTGAGACAGGGAAAAAATTATCTCCCCTGGTCTTCTCCATATTCCTGAACGATTTAGAATCCTGTTTGACCATTTCTGGTGGAGTTGGCATTGAACTTAATGCTAACACTACAGGGAACTGGCTCAAACTTTTGGTTATCCTATATGCAGACGGTACTGTGATTGTATCAGATAATCTAGTTGATTTCTAGGATTTACCCGATTCATTTCATAAGTCGTCCTTATATGTTCAAACGCAAAAATAGTAATATACTAGTAATAACTACTTTTAAAACTTTGAGGTGAAAATATTGAAATTGTGAATCGCTACAAATTATCTAGGTACAATCCTCAAAAGCAATGGCTCATTTGAGCAAGCAAGGAAAGCTATGTATATATTATATTCTCAGCTTAAACTATTTGATAAAACTATACTGCCTGTCTTAACATATAAAAGCGAAACATAGGGGTTTGAATCACTTGATTTAATGGGAAAAGTCCATTGGTATTTACTCAGGAAAATTACTAATTCTCCATGCTATGTATATATTATACGCCGAATGAGGCCATTATCTGGTTTCAATTAATATCAAATGTAGGATAATAGGGTTTTGGAACCGCCTAATATTAGGTAAGAAAACAAAATATTCGTCCCTTATATAACAATCCGTTTTATATGGAGTTCATCTCTCCGTTGGCAGGTTAGACCAGTTAAATGCAACCCGCGGCAAAACTATAAATAGGTCTGCCAAGCGGAGACTAATTGACCAGTTCATGCTATCATGGAATGCAGATCTGAGAAGTTCTAATAAAGGCATAATATACAGTCATTTTCAAGAACTCAATTTGCTTTGAAAACTACCTGAAAATCCTCCCACGTAACCTTAGTCATTACTATATAAACTGCGATTCTAACCATAGATTCCCTATAGAAACAGAGAGATGGCCAAATACCTCTATTGGAAATAGAGTTTGCTTAAAATATTATTGTAACGAAGTTGGTTCAGAAACACACTATTTATTTAGATGCTCACACTTTCTACAAGAACGCAGACTTTTAATAAAAATTAAACATTTAACCACAATATTAATAATTTGTCAAAATAAGCTATAAATAATGTACATGTATTCGTTGGAGTACCTGTCAAAGTTGGTTTTATCAATAATCAGCCAAGCGTTTAGCCGAGAGGCCCGATTAACTTGTTATGCACGTGCGCTCCGTGCAGCGACTGTCGATATCCGGTGGTGGTATCTGACTGCACTTATTGACCAGAAATTAGGCACAATACAAAAAGATCACATAAAATCAAGTCAAATTGCAATGCCGAGACTAAATAACGAAATCAGGCGACCGGGATGCTGAATACTGGCTCTACTGTAGCCGAAGTTTCCCAGCTGTTCGGCTGCACGAGGAAGACAATTGAGCGTTTGCGAAGACGTTTCCAGATCAGGGGAAACGTTTGGGACCGTCCCCGAAGCTGTTGGCCACGTGTGACGACTGTGATCGTTGATCGGTACATCACGGTTCAACACTTACGCAACCGTCGTCTGTCGGCATCAGCAACAGGGCGACGGCATGGAATCAGTGCACAGGCAGTTCGGAACCGATTGCGACAAAATAAGACCCGATTCGTCCGTACAGACCATACTTTGGCCGAATTTAACCAGACGTCATAGGGCTCGAGACTCGACTGGTGCCGACGTCGCCGGCGTTTCCGACGTGCTGATTGGAGATCAGTATTGTTTTCAGACGAGTCTCGATTCAATTTGAGTCATGCCGACGGACGTGAGAGAATTAACCGTCGTCGGGGTCGGTTGTGTGTGTGTGGGGGGGGGGGGGGGGGGGGGGGTATGCGTTTCGCTGATGCGTGCGTAATTGAGAGAGACCGCTTTGGGGATGGTTCAGTATTAGTCTGGGGTGGAATTATGATGTACACAAGACCCGCCTAATCGTCATTGAAGGAAACATCAATGCCCAGACCTACGTCAATAATGTTCTTTAACCAGAAGTTGTTCCTTTTATTCAGCGCCACGGACCGACATAAATCCCATCGAACACATATGGGGTGAGTTAGTACGCTGTGTTAGAACAAATTATGCAATCAACATGGTTCAGTACCTTTCAGAAGCCCTACAGGCTGAATGGGACAATTTACCGGCGCCGTACGTAAAGCGTTACGTCGACAGCAGGCGAAGGCGGATCATGACGTGCATTTGGGCAACACGGCGGACACATGAGATATCAAATCTTTTACTGCAACCCACATCACAGTTTCACTGCAATAAAAAATCCCATTAACTTTCCCGATTACAAGTGCAGATTGATCAAAACCGTTGTTACTTCGGAAATCGACCCCTGCGTCATATCGGTCCATTTTTTTTCGATGAAAGACATATTGCAGCTGCTTCAAATTTTCACAGGACTTCAAGATTAAATTGTTCTTTACTTCAATTAAAACGTTAAATCCGAATGTATACTCCTTTCCTTTATAATGATAGATATATAGAGTTGGTATTTTCTTTTCTGGCTCAGTATACTTTGTTTCAGGGAGTTTTTGTGAATAAAGGGCATTATTATAAAGACAAAATATGTCCCTACAACTGCACTTCTTTTTGAAAATAATGACAACTTTGTTACTATGTTTTACAGAAAAAACATATCCCAATGCAACATTGTTGCAAGAAAGTGCCACCATTTGAAATTAGGCTCCTCCCATTTCTTTTTATAGAAAAGTTTGGGGTTTAACAAAATATATCAATGACATGGTTGTAATTGATTGATAGTAGATAATAGTATCCCACACTGTCAGATTCTATTCTTGGCACGATTTCCCCCATGTAGCCAAATAAATACACGGCGAAACGACCAATAGTTATTCACTATTTCATTGATTACGTACTGACATGTACTTCTCACTTCCTCCCTGATTTAAGACGCTTAAATTCAAAATTATGATGATAAAATCCGAGGCTACCTCATTATGCCTTGTGCCAGTGTGTGTCCAGATCGGTGTGTGCATGGTTTAAGCCGGACACACCGCGGAGAAACATAAAACCGTTGCTATACAATCAGTAGCAATCCAAATGCATGCCGTGGCGAAGGATCGAACCCACAACCATCCGATCATGGAACCGATGCTATACAATCAGTAACATTTCAAATACCGTAACGGAGGATCGAACCCTTGGCCCTCCGATCATGGAACAGTTGCTGTACAATCAGTAACAATTCAAATACCGTGGTGGAGTATCGAAACCACGGACCTACGATCATAGAACCGATGCTATACAATCAGTAACAATTCAAATGCATGCCGTGGCGGAGGATCGAACCCCCCCCCCCCCCCCCGATCATGGAACCGATGGTTTACAATTAGTAACAATTCAAATGCATGCCGTGGCAGAGGATCGAACCAACGGCTCTCCGATCATGTCACCGATGCTATACAATCAGTAACAATTCAAATGCATGCCGTGGCGGAGGATCGAACACACGGCCCTCCGATCATGGAAACGTTGCTATACAATCCGTAACAATTCAAATACCGTGGCGGAGGATCGAACCCACGGACCTCCGATCATGGAACCGATGGTATACAATCAGTAACAACTCAAATGCATGCCGTGGCGGAGGATCGAACCCACGGACCTCGGATCATGGAACCGATGCTATACAATCAGTAACAATTCAAATGCATGCCGTGGCGGAGGATCGAACACACGGCCCTCCGATCATGGAAACGTTGCTATACAATCCGTAACAATTCAAATACCGTGGCGGAGGATCGAACCCACGGACCTCGGATCATGGAACCGATGGTATACGATCAGTAACAATTCAAATGCATGCCGTGGCGGAGGATCGAACCCACGGACCTCCGATCATGGAACCGATGGTATACGATCAGTAACAATTCAAATGCATGCCGTGGCGGAGGATCGAACCCACGGACCTCCGATCATGGAACCGATGCTATACAATCAGTAACAATTCAAATGCATGCCGTGGCGAGGGATCGAACCCACGGACCTCGGATCATGGAACCGATGGTATACGATCAGTAACAATTCAAATGCATGCCGTGGCGGAGGATCGAACCCACGGACCTACGGCCATGGAACCGATGCTATACAATCAGTAACAATTCAAATGCATGCCGTGGCGGAGAATCGAATCCATGGACCTCCGATCATGGAACCGATGCTATACAATCAATAGCAGTTTTTGTGAGCGAGTGAACACCTGGATGATTTACGTCTGTCCTTTAAAATTTCGACCGGCGGATTATAACAGGGACGGACTTGTAAGACTAATGCTTCCTCGCCCCTGCCTGTAAAGATCTGTTGGTAATTCCTGTAGTCCATTATACAAACCTTGTATTGCAGCGTCTATTTTGTACGAGGTCAGCATTTCATCTGATTATTTTTTTATCACACTCAAGGTTGCCTTCTGTGTCTAAAACGGACGAATCCAGGTAACTCAGGCTATCATATTCAATATGACTAGTTGGATTGTCCCCCTTAGTTACTGAATAATTGCTGCTTGTTATCAAAACAAAAATTACTCAACTGAGGCAAGAGGTCATACAGTCACAACCCCTCAATTTCATGACCAGAAGTAACACGTGTTGTGTACGGTATGGCAAAACACGTGTTGTGTACGGTACGGTAAACAGTGCAGAAGTAACACGTGTTGTGTACGGTATGGCAAACAGTACAGAAGTGACACGTGTTGTGTACGGTACGGCAAACAGTACAGAAGTGACACGTGTTGTGTACGGTACGGCAAACAGTACAGAAGTGACACGTGTTGTGTACGGTACGGCAAACAATACAGAAGTAACACGTGTTGTGTACGTTACGGCAAACTGTACAGAAGCAACACGTGTTGTGTACGGTATGGTAAACAGTACAGAAGCAACACGTGTTGTGTACGGTACGGCAAACAGTACAAAAGTAAAACGTGTTGTGTACGGTACGGCAAACAGTACCGAAGTAACACGCGATGTGTACGGTACGGCAAACAGTACAGAAGTAACACGTGATGTGTACGGTACGGCAAACAGTACAGAAGTAACACGTGTTGTGTACGGTATGGCAAACAGTACAGAAGCAACACGTGTTGTGTACAGTATAGAAGTAACACGTGTTGTGTACGGTATGGCAAACAGTAATCATAATAAAACTTATTGAAATATTATTGTTGTAATAAGTAAGAGGCTCGTGTTTGGTGTCTGGTGTCTGGTGTCTGGTGTTTGGTGTTTGAACCCACACTTTATTAATACAATTGTTTGTTTTCGAATTAAAGAAAGTTTTATTGCGTATAAGGAAGAATTAAATAAAATTGGTTAATATGATATTGGTAAAGAGAATACACAGTTTTATGCTTTAACGACTTAGTATTCAATTGAGTTATTTTAAGAGTAATTGGTGAATGGCCGGTACGGCCAAATTTCATTCTGTAACTTATCGGTTTACAACTATTTGCTCTCTAAATTTATGCTTATTTCTATAAAGTTATGCTTATTTAGAAAGTAAAACATGTATATATGGTTGTGTAAGAATTTGAACCTCCAATCGGTAAATGTATTAATAAAACTTTTTTTATTTGAGTAGTCTAGCATTCCTTATTTAAAAGACTTTGTCAAAACGAGTACAATGCCATTTTTTTAAAACCTGACTTTTTAAGTTTTCAATCCGTAATATATTAGAGTTTTGAGTTTAGCTGTGATAAGACAACTTGAACTAATGTGTGAAAAGTTGTTATGATTTACTGTGTTTATCGCTTACGGGCCTTGACTAAATATTGGCGATTATTTTGATAATATAACGAAATGATTGTTCACTGAACAATAGCTGGTTTGGTATCTGTATGTAACAATTTAAAGTAGTCGAAATTGCTGTCAGCGTTTAATTTAGTTTTCCACAGTATTGTTTCATGTCTTATTATTGATATATTAACAATAATCTTCCATTCTCCTTTTGAGGGAAACGCAGGACTGTTTTCACTATATTGGTTCATTATATAGTGTAGCTTGTATTTATATAATATTTTGCAAACATCGGGTATGTGACCATTTTGAACCGAGCTTGTGTTCTCCAGATACATTAAATATTTTCTTTCAAATACTTGTTGACAAATAGTATCTGATCGCAATGTTAAAATTTTGAATAGGAACATTTGAATGTCAAGTAGTTGTTGTATGCTAGATAGACTGGGACGCTAAGGGAAATGTCGTCTGCGAATGTTGTGTTTCCGCTTTTTATTGACAAGACTCGTGAACTGTGTTTTGAGTTTTCTAGATTCCTTAATAGTTTGTCTACATATACTAAGTAACGTTGATAGTACTCCCCGCTCCACCCCACCCTTGCCTGACGCCACACTCTACCTTTACCGGAAGTGACGTTATTCCTTGACATCTGATCACTTATTTAAGATCATTATAAGAGTTAAGTAATAATCTTAATATATTCCCTGTTTTCCTAAATGTCCTACTTTAATAAATAGTCCTTCATGTCAGACGGAATATACGTAGGTATGCCATGGAAACTTTGCTATTTTGTTCAATTTGATGATCTATTGTTTCTTGTACATTGAGCGCCGCTGTTATGCAGCTAACTCCTTTTTGAAAACCTTGTTGTTGTAAGCATGGACACAATTTCCCCTTTGCTTCTATGTATGTATTAAACCTACCAAGAAGTTTGTGTTTTCTTCGATATATCGACTCCAAAAGATAATGAGTTTGAACATACTGGGTTAGGCCATAATAAAGTAATTGCTAGACTATCATCCCCGTCCGCCCACTAATTTTTATGGCGCCCCGACCCTTTTTATTTTCATTAAAAAACAGCAACAAAAAGCAAAAATAAAAATAATACCCCCCCCCCCCCCCCCCTCCCCCTTTTTAAGAAACATCTGGATGATAATCTAGCAATTAATTTATAATGGCCTTATAACATCGTATTATACCAATGTCCTTTGCGCAAGTAGCCAGTGATCGTGCTCTGCTCCATTCAGCCGGTAACTTTCTTTAAAATACAACATTTTACGTACTGGGTGGCATATTTATTAAATTAAGTTAAGTCTAAATAACGATAGTGAAAAGTCGAAACAACGAAATAACGATGGTGAAATATGCCGCGATGGCCACCAACGGGACACCATATATATGCCACCCGTTACTGTGTTAACGCATCTGATATACTACATGTAGTTCACCCTCAGTCGTACGTAAAGTAAATAAGTTGGCAGCTTTTAAAAATCAACTATGCTTGTTTAAAACAATCGTGCACCGGGTACTAAATACATGGGTGATTACAAAACCCTACCAGGTTCCAGGTGACACAGTCAAACTCCGGCTGCAGGGAAAAGGCAAATGCGGTGTGTTTAATAGTTACTGTAATTATGGTGTTTAAATACACAAATCTGAAACATAATGCATTTCCATTTGTATATTCAATAAGTAAATATAGTGTTATGTTGTTTTTTATTAATTTGTGGATATATTAATTAAAAAGAAACCAGTTTAAAGAAATGTGTTTTTGCACAACTTGTGCAGGTTAAGCGACATGTCTGATTCTTATAACGTGCTAAACCACAGTGTATAAACGAACTGTACAGTCACTTGGACATTTTGAGTTTGTACGGTCATTTGTGACTGAGTAACGAAGCGAGAGTTTTGTTTTGTCGCCCATCGACTCTCCTGTGCTGGTAAGTTAAATCATTCTTACAAGTTATTGTTGTACAATATTCTCACATAGTTTGTTTTGTGTTGTCTATTAGTGTTATATCTAACAATACCATTATTCTGAAAAATAAAATATAGCCATTTTGCATAAACATGTGAATAAAACTCGTCTAAACTCACCGCCCCAACTAGACGCATACTGATCAAATAGTCTTTTTTAGAAATTAAAGACCACCTTAAAACGTTATGAGTAGACTCGAATAGTAGATAACAGAGTTCTGGAAGTAGTGAAACATAAAAAAACACGAAAATGATCTTACAATACAGTAAAATCATCGATTATCAATGCGCACAAACAATGGAAATCTGTACGGCCACTTGTATGACCGCTGTGCGATCGCTTGTCCAATTTCCTGAGTTTCTTTGTACAGTCGCTTGTAGAACTTAGTGAGTTAAACAAATAATTTTGTCTGTTTCAGATACCCTGGATGGCATATACAGAAAATGTCCGTTACTAAATAGTGAACCTATGAAGGGGATCAACTAGTGCGGTTAACCGGTTAGTTAATT
Source organism: Panopea generosa (assembly GCA_029582155.1). NCBI lineage: Eukaryota > Metazoa > Mollusca > Bivalvia > Adapedonta > Hiatellidae > Panopea > Panopea generosa. The sequence goes on along the minus strand of CM055911.1, from coordinate 13,582,735 downwards.
TGTAACTGGCTAATCGCTAAATCTGTAACCAGACGGTGTTACCCGGTTAATCGTTTCAGCACTATTCTGCACCGATACCGTCGTGTATGATTTAATTTTTCCGATTTATAATGAAAATTTAGAAATAATAGTTTACAAGTAATTATCTACTGTGTAATTTGTTATTGAATACAACTATGCCAAAATAATATTATGCATCTTTTATTTTTGCAATTCCATTGCTAATAAAATATTTGTATCGCACTAAACAAGGACTTTCGTCTCAACCACTAAATATCTACAATAACGCAGGTAATTAACCCTCACATGTAACCAATATAATGAACAGTCTCAAATTGATTGACGAACGTGATCTGGTACATTACAATTATACATTACGAAAGAACACATCTAGCTTATTTTAACGAACAAAACAACTTAATTTGGAAAAAAAAAATAAATTTAATAAAAAAAAAATAAAATATGAATGCTCATATATTAATAACCAATACAATGAACGGCCTAAACTTAATATATATTCGAAATAATTACGAATACAAGCTTTTTGCTTGTTTTGACGAACGAATGAACTTTGTACAAAAAACATCACAGTCTAAATCATTAAATCCTTTAACTGTAACATTCATGGTGGTGGATACTGTATGCATCAGTCCCTATACATTTTAAGGGGTATACGAGGCAGGATCGCCAAATATATATTTTACCACAGTTTTTACAACAATATTTTTTTCTGTAAGTGAGCGGACTTAGTATGTTCCTGTGATGTGTTTTTGGTCGCAAACTCGCTGGGGCACGCAGGACATAGAACTCTTTCAGCAGTACAGCTACACATATTTTGATGTTTAAGAATACTTTTCCTATAGGTGAATGTTGCTTTATAAGTCTTGCATTCTGCTTTTAGCGCCGGATTATGTGATGTCATATGCCCTTTACCATTCCACAGGGTGTTATATCCTTTCTGGCACATATTGCAGGTGAATCGAAAGCTCCTTTTATGACCTGTCCTGTTATGTTGTCTTAGTCCGTTTGCATATATAAATATCTTTAAAAAAAACATTATACAAGAAACTTTTCGTTGACGATGACGAAGATCCCGACAATTCATTATTGTTTCCATCAAGTTGTTCGTATACAATCTTCTCGTGTTCCTTGAGATTAAACATTCGTTTTGTACTGTATTCACAGTTTGAACACTTATATTCAGTGGCCACTTCAATGAAACTCTCATCTATGCCTTTAGATTCAAATGAATCGTCCATTTTGTGGTAATCTGCATCAAGCTACAACATGTAAAACAGTAATTTAATTATTAGGGCTCACAAGCGATCGTACAGTGAACTCGCAAGTGACATTACAGAAGTATTTTCATTGTAAAAATAGACGAGACAAATGTCCGTACAGAGTTTCTTTGACCCTACATGGAAATGAATAGATATAACTTCCAAAATAGTTGTTTTAATATTATAAGCGGATATTGGTCTAATAATGTCACCACTGTTAACCTAAAAAGTTAAAAGTGTTAGAGAAATAGATTTTTACACCATCAAATGGAATTATGGAAGGTGAGTAAACGGTATGACGGGTTCGGAAAAATATCGATATCAGCATGAAAATCCTATTCATGCATTGGTAGGAAACACAGGCAACGATTACTGGTTTATTGGAAGGCTACTATCACAATTTAAGACAATTAGTTCTTGTAGAAATCATTAAAAACTTTGAAAACATACCTGCACAACCGCCGAAACTTTCGAACGCCGTCGCTTCCTTACTCACAAATGACTGTACTAAACTGAATATTTCCAAGTTACTGTACGATTCGTCTATACACTTTGTAAACGCCGCACCGGTAAAACCACAACGACTAAACCGCTTTGTATTTAAAGAAAATATATGTCCTTTGTATTAAGTAAAATAAACAATTGTAGCTTCTTGGTTTTGTTGTTGTTTTCATTGTTTTGCGTTAAGCATATCATAATCTTTGTAATAGTTGATTCAAAACATGTTTATTTGAAAACGAGTTACATTAACTCAACTGGAATTTGTCAAAATACAACAAACAACAACAACAACAACAACAACAAAAACCGGCAAAAAGTCGTCATAAAAGATAATATGAGTTTCAAGATCTATATATTTTTCTATTTTATTTTTCAATATTTTCTTATTTAATACATAAATGGCTATGCATAATGATTTCAAATAAGTGCATTTAAACGCCACAATCATTAGAACACTCACTGCATTTGCCTTTTTAATTGCAGCCTGAAAATGGCCTGTCAACCGGAACCTGGCCTGACTTTAGTACCACCCAGTCCTATGAGCCACTATAAGTTAATACATTTAGAGGCCTCACCTATATCGCCTATATCTTTTCGATCATAGCAGTGAAAATGCATATTTATATCAAACATTTATATCTTTAACTTTGTTAACCAAAAACTAAATCGGGGCCTGCGATGAACTTTACACGGTGATTAGTCCCGTGTTCAACATGATGCACATGGTGATAAGTCCCGGGCTCAGTATGATGTACACTGTGATCAGTCGCGGGTTCAGCACGATGTACACGCTGATAAGTCCCGGGTTCAACATGATGTACAATGTGATAAGTCCAGGGTTCAACATGATGTACACTGTGATAAGTCGCGGGTTCAGCATGATGTACACTGTGATAAGTCCCGGGTTCAACATGATGTACACGGTGATAAGTCGGGGGTTCAGCATGATGTACACTGTAATAAATCCCGGGTTCAACATGATGTACACGGTGATAAGTCCCGGGTTCAACATGATGTACACTGTGATAAGTCGCAGGTTCAGCATGATGTACACAGTGATAAGTCCCGGGTTCAACATGATGCACATGGTGATTAGTCCCAGGTTCAACATGATGTACACTGTGATCAGTCGCGGGTTCAACATGATGTACACGGTGATAAGTCGCGGGTTCAACATGATGTACACTGTGCTAAGTCGCGGGTTCAACATGATGCAAAGGTGATAAGTCGCAGGTTCAACATGATGTACACTGTGATAAGTCACGGTTTAAATATGATGTACACTGTTATAATACCCGGGTTCAACATGATGTACACGGTGATAAGTCGCGGGTTCAGAATGATGTACACTGTAATAAGTCGCTGGTTCAACATGATGTATACGGTGATAAATCCCGTGTTCAGCATGATGTGCACGGTGATAAGTCCCGGGTTCAGCATGATGCACATGGTGATAAGTCGCAGGTTCAGTATGATGTAAACTGTGATAAGTCCCGGGTTCAGCATGATGTACACTGTGATAAGTCCCGGGTTCAGCATGATGTACACTGTGATAAGTCCCGGGTTCAGCATGATGTACACTGTGATAAGTCCCGGGTTCAACATGATGTACACTGTGATAAGTCCCGGGTTCAGCATGATGTACACTGTAATAAGTCCCGTGTTCAGCATGATGTACACGGTGATAAGTCCCGTGTTCAACATGATGTACACGGTGATAAGTCGCGGGTTCAACATGATGTTCACGGTGATAAGTCGCGGGTTCAACATGATGTACACGGTGATAAGTTCCGGATTCAGCATGATGTACACGCTGATAAGTCAAGGGTTCAACATGATGCACATGGTGATAAGTCGCGGGTTCAGCATGATGTACACTGTGATAAGTCGCGGGTTCAGTATGATGTACACGGTGATAAGTCGCGGGTTCAGCATGATGTACACTGTGATAAGTCCAGGATTCAACATGATGTACACGGTGATAAGCCGCAGGTTCAACATGATGTACAAGGTGATAAGTCGCGAGTTCAACATAATGTACACGGTGATAAGTTCCGGATTCAGCATGTTGTACACGGTGATAAGTCCCGGGTTCAACATGACGCACATGGTGATAAGTCGCGGGTTCAGTGTAATTGACACCGTGATAAGTCGCTGGTTCAGCATGATGTACACTGTGATAAGTCGCGGGTTCAGTATGATATAAACGGTGATAAGTCCCGGATTCAGCATGATGTACAGGGTGATAAGTCCCGGGTTCAACATGATGCACATGGTGATAAGTCGCGGGTTCAGTATGATGAACACGGTGATAATTCGAAGGTTCAGCATGATGTACACGGTGATAAGTCCCGTGTTCAACATGATGTACACGGTGATAAGTCCCGTGTTCAGCATGATGTACACGGTGATAAGTCCCGTGTTCAGCATGATATACACTGTGATAAGTCCCGGATTCAACATGATGAACACGGTGATCAGTCCCAGGTTTAACATGATGTACACGGTGATAAGTCATTGGTTCAACATGATGCACACGGTGATTAGTCGCGGGTTCAACATGACGTATACTGTGATAAGTCCCGTGTTCAATATGATGTACACTGTGATAAGTCCCGGGTTCAACATGATGTACACGGTGATAGGTCGCGGGTTCAGCATGATGTACACTGTAATAAGTCCCGGGTTCAACATGATTTATACAGTGATAAGTCCCGGGGTAAACATGATGTACACTGTGATATGTCCCGGGTTCAACATGATGTACACGGAGATAAGTCCCGGGTTCAGCATGATGTACACTGTAATAAGTTCCGGGTTCAACATGATGTACACGGTGATAAGTCGCGGGTTCAGTATGATGTACACTGTGATGAATCCCGGATTCAACATGATGTACACGGTGATAAGTCCCGGGTTCAACATGATGTACACGGTGATTAGTCCCGGGTTCAACATGATGTACACGGTGATAAGTCCCGTGTTCAGCATGATGTACACGGTGATAAGTCTCGTGTTCAGCATGATGTACACTGTGATCAGTCCCGGATTCAACATGATGAACATGGTGATCAGTCCCGGGTTTAACATGATGTACACTGTGATAAGTCCCTGGTTCAACATGATGCCCACGGTGATTAGTCGCGGGTTCAACATGACGTACACTGTGATAAGTCCCGTGTTCAACATGATGTACACTGTGATAAGTCCCGGGTTCAACATGATGTACACGGTGATAGGTCGCGGGTTCAGCATGATGTACACTGTAATAAGTCCCGGGTTCAACATGATGTACACGGTGATAAGTCGCGGGTTCAACATGACGTACACTGTGATAAGTCCCGTGTTCAACATGATGTACACTGTGATAAGTCCCGGGTTCAACATGATGTACACGGTGATAGGTCGCGGGTTCAGCATGATGTACACTGTAATAAGTCCAGGGTTCAACATGATTTATACAGTGATAAGTCCCGGGTTCAACATGATGTACACTGTGATAAGTCCCGGGTTCAACATGATGTACACTGTGATAAGTCCCGTGTTCAACATGATGTACACGGTGATAAGTCCCGGGTTCAGCATGATGTACACTGTAATAAGTCCCGGGTTCAGCATGATGTACACGGTGATAAGTCGCGGGTTCAGTATGATGTACACTGTGATAAATCCCGGATTCAACATGATGTACACGGTGATAAGTCCAGGGTTCAACATGATGTACACGGTGATTAGTCCCGGGTTCAACATGATGTACACGGTGATAAGTCACGGGTTCAGCATGATGTACACTGTAATAAGTCCCGGGTTCAACATGATTTATACAGTGATAAGTCCCGGGTTAAACATGATGTACACTGTGATAAGTCCCGTGTTCTACATGATGTACACGGTGATAAGTCCCGGGTTCAGCATGATGTACACTGTAATAAGTCCCGGGTTCAACATGATGTACACGGTGATAAGTCGCGGGTTCAGTATGATGTACACTGTGATAAATCCCGGATTCAACATGATGTACACGGTCATAAGTCCCGGGTTCAACATGATGTACATGGTGATAAGTCCCGTGTTCAGCATGATGTACACGGTGATCAGTCCCGGATTCAGCATGATGAACACGGTGATCAGTCCCGGGTTTAACATGATGTACACGGTGATAAGTCCCTGGTTCAACATGATGCACACGGTGATTAGTCGCGGGTTCAACATGACGTACACTGTGATAAGTCCCGTGTTCAACATGATGGACACTGTGATAAGTCCCGGGTTCAACATGATGTACACGGTGATAGGTCGCGGGCTCAGCATGATGTACACTGTAATAAGTCCCGGGTTCAACATGATTTATACAGTGATAAGTCCCGGGTTCAACATGATGTACACTGTGATAAGTCCCGTGTTCAACATGATGTACACGGTGATAAGTCCCGGGTTCAGCATGATGTACACTGTAATAAGTCCCGGGTTCAGCATGATGTACACGGTGATAAGTCCCGGGTTCAACATGATGTACACGGTGATTAGTCCCGGGTTCAACATGATGTACACGGTGATAAGTCCCGTGTTCAGCATGATGTACACGGTGATCAGTCCCGTGTTCAGCATGATGTACACTGTGATCAGTCCCGGATTCAACATGATGAACACGGTGATCAGTCCCGGGTTTAACATGATGTACACGGTGATAAGTCCCTGGTTCAACATGATGCACACGGTGATTAGTCGCGGGTTCAACATGACGTACACTGTGATAAGTCCCGTGTTCAACATGATGTACACTGTGATAAGTCCCGGGTTCAACATGATGTACACGGTGATAGGTCGCGGGTTCAGCATGATGTACACTGTAATAAGTCCTGGGTTCAACATGATTTATACAGTGATAAGTCCCGGGTTCAACGTGATGTACACTGTGATAAGTCCCGTGTTAAACGTGATGTACATGGTGATAAGTCCCGGGTTCAGCATGATGTACACTGTAATAAGTCCCGGGTTCAACATGATGTACACGGTGATAAGTCGCGGGTTCAGTATGATGTTCACTGTGATAAATCCCGTATTCAACATGATGTACACGGTGATAAGTCCCGGGTTCAACATGATGTACACGGTGATTAGTCCCGGGTTCAACATGATGTACACGGTGATAAGTCCCGTGTTCAGCATGATGTACACGGTGATAAGTCTCGTGTTCAGCATGATGTACACTGTGATCAGTCCCGGATTCAACATGATTAACACTGTGATCAGTCCCGGGTTTAACATGATGTACACGGTGATAAGTCCCTGGTTCAACATGACGCACACGGTGATTAGTCGCGGGTTCAACATGACGTACACTGTGATAAGTCCCGTGTTCAACATGATGTACACTGTGATAAGTCCCGGGTTCAACATGATGTACACGGTGATAGGTCGCGGGTTCAGCATGATGTACACTGTAATAAGTCCCGGGTTCAACATGATTTATACAGTGATAAGTCCCGGGTTCAACATGATGTACACTGTGATAAGTCCCGGGTTCAACATGATGTACACTGTGATAAGTCCCGTGTTCAACATGATGTACACGGTGATAAGTCCCGTGTTCAGCATGATGTACACGGTGATAAGTCCCGTGTTCAGCATGATGTACACTGTGATCAGTCCCGGATTCAACATGATGAACACGGTGATCAGTCCCGGGTTTAACATGATGTACACGGTGATAAGTCCCTGGTTCAACATGACGCACACGGTGATTAGTCGCGGGTTCAACATGACGTACACTGTGATAAGTCCCGGGTTCAACATGATGTACATGGTGATAAGTCGCGGGTTCAGCATGATGTACACTGTAATTAGTCCCGGGTTCAGCATGATGTACACTGTGATAAGTCGCGGGTTCAGCATGATGTACACTGTAATAAGTCCCGGGTTCAACATGATGTACACAGTGATAAGTCCCGGATTCAACATGATGTACACAGTGATAAGTCCCCGGTTAACATGATGTACCCTGTGATAAGTCCCGTGTTCAGCATAATGTATACGGTGATAAGTCCCGGGTTCAGCATGATGTACACGATGATAAGTCGCGGGTTCAGCATGATTTACATTGTAATAAGTCCCGGGTTCAACATGATGTACTCGATGATAAGTCCCAGGTTAAGCATGATGTACACGGTGATAAGTCGCGGGTTTAGCATAATGTACACTGTGATAAGTCCCGGGTTCAACATGATGTACACATTGATAAGTCCCGGGTTCAGCATGATGTACACGGTGATTAGTCCCGTGTTCAGCATGATGTACACTGTGATAAGTCCCGGGTTCAGCATGATGTACACGGTGGTAAGTCCCGGGTTCAACATGATGCACATGGTGATAAATCGCAGGTTTAGTATGATGTACACTGTGATAAGTCCCGGATTCAACATGATGTACACGGTGATCAGTCCCAGGTTCAACATGATGTACACGGTGATAAGTCCCGGGTTCAACATTATTTACACGGTGATTAGTCGCGGGTTCAGGATGATGTACACTGTAATAAGTCCCGGGTTCAACATGATGTACACGGTGATAAGTCCCGGGTTCAGCATGATGTACACGGTGATTAGTCCGGGTTAAGCATGATGTACACGGTGATAAGTCCCGGGTTCAACATGATGCACATGGTGATAAGTCGCATGTTCAGCATGATGTACATTGTGATAAGTCCCGGATTCAGCATAATGTACACGGTGATAAGTCCCGCGTTCAGCATGATGTACACAGTGATAAGTCCTGGGTTCAACATAATGTACACGGTGATAAGTCGCGGGTTTAATATTATGTACACGGTGATAAGTCCCGGGTTCGACATGATGCACACTGTGATAAGTCCCGGGTTCGGCATGATGTACACGGCGATAAGTCGCAGGTTCAACATGATGTACACGGTGGTAAGTCCCGTGTTCAACATGATGTACACGGTGGTGAGTCCCGGGTTCAACATGATGTAAATTGTGATAAGTTGCTGGTTCAGCATGATGTACACGATGATAAGTTCCGTGTTCAACATGATGTACACGGTGATTAGTCCCGTGTTCAACATGATGTACACGGTGATAAGCCACGTGTTCTACATGATGTACACGGTAATTAGTCGCTGGTTCAGCATGATGTACACGGTTATAAATCCCGTGTTCAACATGATGTACACGGTGATAAGACCCTGGTTCAACATGATGTTCACTGTGATAAGTCCCGGGTTCAGCATGATGTACACTGTGATAAGTCCCGGTTCAGCATGATGTACACAGTGATAAGTCCCAGGTTCAGCATGATGTAAACTGTGATAAGTCGTGGGTTCAGCATGATGTACACGGCGATAAGTCGTGAGTTCAGCATGATGTACACTGTGATAAGTCCCGGGTTCAACATGATGTACACTGTGAAAAGTCACGGGTTCAACATGATGTACACTGTGATAAGTCCCAGGTTCAGCATGATGTACACTGTGATAAGTCCCGGGTTCAAAATGATGTACACTGTGATAACTCCCGGGTTCAGCATGATGTACACTGTGATAAGTCCCGGGTTCAACATGATGTACACTGTGATAAGTCCCGGGTTCAGCATGATGTACACTGTGATAAGTTGCGGGGTCAGCATGATGTACACTGTGATAAGTCCCGGATTTAGCATGATGTACACGGTGATCAGTCGCGGGTTCAGCACGATGTACACTGTGATAAGTCGTGGGTTCAGCATGATGTACACTGTGATAAGTCCCTGGTTCAGCATGATGTACACTGTGATATGTCCCGTGTTCAACATGATGTACAAGGTACTATGTCGCTGATTTAGCATGATGTACACGGCGATAAGTCGCGGGCTCAGCATGATGTACACTGTGATAAGTCCCGGGTTCAACATAATGTACACTGTGATATGTCCCGGGTTCAGCATGATGTACACTGTGATAAGTCCCGGATTCACATGATGTACACGGTGATAAGTTGCGGGTTCAGAATGATGTACACTGTGATAAGTCCTGGGTTCAACATGATGTACACGGTTATAAGTCGCTGGTTCAGCATGATGTACACGGTGATAAGTCCCGTGTTCAACTTGATGTACACGGTGATAAGTCCCGGGTTCAACATGATGTACACGGCGATAAGTGCCGAGTTCAGTATGATGTACACTGTGATAAGTCCCGGGTTCAACATGATGTACACTGTGATAAGTCGCAGGTTCAGCATGATGTACACGGTGATACGTCCTGGGTTAAACATGATGTACACTGTGATAAGTCCCGAGTTCAGCATGATGTACACTGTGATAAGTCCCGGGTTCAACATGATGTACACTGTGATAAGTCCCGGGTTCAGCATGATGTACACTGTGATAAGTCCCGGGTTCAGCTTGATGTACACTGTGATAAGTCGCGCGTTCAGCATGATGTACACTGTGATAAGTCGCCCGTTCAGCATGATGTACACTGTGATAAGTCGCGGGTTCAGCATGATGTACACGGTGATAAGTCGCGGGTTCAGCATGATGTACACGGTGATAAGTCCCCGGTTCAGCAAGATGGACACTGTGATAAGTCCCGGGTTCAGCATGATGTACACTGTGATAAGTCCCGGGTTCAGCATGATGTACACTGTGATTAGTCCCGGGTTCAACATGATGTACACGGTGATAATTTGCGGGTTCAGCATGATGTACACGGTGATAAGTCGCTGGTTCAGCATGATGTACACTGTGATAAGTCCCGTGTTCAACATGATGTACACGGTGATAAGTCCCGGGTTCAGCATGATGTACACTGTGTTAAGTCGTTGGTTCAGCGTGATGTACACGGTGATAAGTCGCGTGTTCAGCATGATGGACACGGTGATAAGTCCCGGGTTATGCATGATGTACACGGTGATAAGTCCCGTGTTCAACATGATGTACACGATTATAAGTCCCGTGTTCAACATGATGTACACGGTTATAAGTCCCGTGTTCAACATGATATGCACTGTGATAATTCCTTGTTCAACATGATATACACGGTGATAAGTTCCGGATTCAGCATGATGTACACTGTGATAAGTCCCGTGTTCAACATGATGTAATGTTGAAATGTCATTTTATGCAAATATTTGTTTTGTATCCTTATGTTAAATGTTTTAATGTTACTGATGACGATGATGATTATAATGATATTGTTAATGATGATGACGATGTTAATGATGATGATGATGATGATGATGATAATGATGATGATTATGATGATGATGATTACAATTATGATATTGTTAATGGTGATGATGATGATAGGGATGATAATGATGATGATACTGATAATTATGATGATTATGATGATTATTACGATATTGTTAATGATGATGATGATGATGATGATGATTATGATGATGATAATGATGATGACTATGATGATTATTATGGTATTGTTGATGATGATGGTGATGATGATGATGATGATGATGATGATGATGATGATGATGATGATGATGATTATGATGACGATGACGACGATGATGATGATGATGATGATGATGATGATGATGATGATGATGATGATGATGATGATGATGATGATTATGATGACGACGATGATGATGATGATGATGATGATGATGAACTCACCTAAAATTATATCGAAATTTAAATTAAAGATAAAATTTGTAATGATTATAGCTATCACCTATTACATTTGTATTAAACATTGTAATTATGTGATGCGTTTGGCACAAACGCAGCTTGTTTATTTAAAATCACTGGTTTGTAATTTTATTAATTATAACTACCAAAAACAAAACGGTTTGTTCATCGACACACCAAGAGATACTTTGTGTGATTATTGTAAATTTGTTTTTGAATTTTCATCTTGCAAGTGCAGAACATTTATATTTTTAAGCGCATACATTGAAGATATTCAACATACGCTACCTATACTCGTTCTCCACGTGTATACATATAATCAGTTGGATGTCTGGCTCAAATTTATAAATGCTTATAAAGTGTAAATATATGTGCTTTGAAATCTACTTGTTACAAATTGTTGAATTTTCATTTTCCACTAAAGTCTGAATAAGTATTTAATACTTCTTCTAAAACTAAAGTAATACGGTGACATTAAAAAAAATGTTTATAAATCATCATTCTAATTAGGCCAGTCAGTCTATTCTCTGATTTAGTATGAATGAATTTATTTTATTTTTCAAAGTCACTATTTCAATATTCTTATTAATTTTATTACTAAATGAATATGCCACTGTTTTATCTGGTTTGGTCCTGGTTTATGCGGTTTGTCATGAGCGTGGTGTAGTTTTAATTTGTATGAAAACAAACCGGTTGTTTCAACATTTTGCTTTTTGTATGAGACAATATCCCAATGGGTAATGACATAAATTTATGGCGTGTGACAATCGGTATGTTTCACAATTGCACAAGCGGAGTATTCGGGAGACTCACTCTAAAATATAACCATTTGTAAGAGTTGTTTATGTTTCTTGAGTTTATATTTACCATTGCAGGTTTCTATTTCAAATTTACTTCTGTTTATTTTCAACAAAGTATTGTCAATCTCCAATGTGCTATGGTCATCATGTTATTAGTTTTGATGTCAGGAGATGTTGAGACATGGACTTGAACTCGCCTAATAATTGTTAGTTTGAAGTTAAATTCGGTGACAAAATGAGATTTTTTTTTTTTGGTGAAATGAGAAAAAGTTCTCCTTTAACCTTCGGGTAGTGATTGTTTGTAAAAATAAAACATTTCTTAAGACTTCCGGTATGTTCATGTGTGTAACAGAACTAAAATAAGACAAATCCCGTTCCCCACTTTACGGATACTGTGAACATACTAGGTGCTATTTCAATTATCCATTTAAATATAAGGAGCATTATCCTTAAATTTTACGAACTACTTCAAGACAAAGAGACAGAAAAAAGAAAATAGCGACCAAAAGTTCAAACTAAAATGAATGGACAAATACAAACGTTTAAGGAACACGAATAACAACTTGAAAAAGCACGCAAAAGAACATTTTTTCAGCAACTTGGAACAAAATATTGCCACATCTCGGACAGACAATCCAAATCAATACTGGAAAATCCTAAAGAACTTGGTTAAAAAATAATAGTAAATCCGAAACAATCCCAATACTGAAAACAACACTTAACGACAGCTCCGAAAATATATGTTTCTCAGACATGTTTCCGTTAAGATTTTTCTATGAAACTTTGTGTATATGTTCCTAATGCAAAATAGAATTTTAGGATTTCAACGTTAAAAAGGTCAAGATTATGTTCATTGTAACCAAACATAGATAAACAGTTTCTGCACAATTAATGTAGTTTCTTTGAAACTTTGTGTATAATTTCCTATCACGGAATAGAAACTTGGGATCATGAGGTAAATCGGCCAAAGGTCACTATTACATAAAATAACAAAATAACAATTTCCACTTAGTAACTTCGGTTTCCTTTAATGCATTTGGACGACATATTGTGTATTGGCTTCTTGTATGAAAAGAAAAAAAATGAGAGTGTAAAGTTAAAATTACTGTTACTCAAAATAGAAAACCATTTTCCGCGCAATAACTTCATATTTATAAAATATTGTATATAGATTACTAGCTTGAATATAAAAGATTGTGGTTTGTTCTGAGGTAAATCGGGACATGGCTTTGAGGATAAGTGGTCAACATCACTACAATTAAAGATATAAAACCGATTCACCTCAATAACGTTAGTTTTACCATAGTAACTAGTTTCCTTTAAGAATTTCTAGACTCTTCCATTCCATTTGCACTTGAGTGCTCGCACAATGCTTCTGACTGACTTGTTATGGGGCTTATATTGACAGCTTTGTGGTCCTGGTTTGCATGAACTAGATGTGCTCATTTTCAACAAAATTATTTTTCCATTAAGTGTTCGTTCAATAGTTTGAAGAAATATTGTTATCAAATATTGAGCGCTTTGCACACTTGTTTTTAAGTATTTTAGAATAATCGAGAGCGATGTCCTTCGAGCAGCTTTTTTCACATTTACCTCAGTTCCGTTGTATTTATGTATCACACACATAGTACGACTACGCGTTACATCTTCGTACGACTTTTTTGCACAAATTATATGATCTGTTACATAATTATGCGGTTCTAATTGAAAACGACAAAGTGATAAAATGTGAAGTTGTGTTAAACTGCGGTGAATTAAAGCTTGTAAATCAAAACTTGTAAACATAACAATTCGGATAAAGACAAACTGTGTTGTAGAAATGTCTTAAATCTGTGTTACATTTGCAAATGAGAGACACCAACTCAGAAAACGCACTTCGTAGTGTATTACAAGAAACGTTGTCGTCAATATTCACCGACGTGGGGTATTTTACTTAGATGTTCTGGGTTCTGAAACTTTGAAATGAAAACTTAACAAAAGATACTACTGGTCGACTAGGTTTTGGAGACGTGCTACGGAAATGGAGAAATTTGTAATTTTATATAATTGTTTCCATGGTAACAGAACAAAAAATGAAAATGAAAACTCCCATGTAGCAAAAGTCATTACAAGACCAGTAGGTTGACATATGTACAAGTTTTCTTGAACGGTTTTGGAGTTATGCTCCGGTAACGGATAATTTAGTATTTTTTGCTATTTGTTTCCATGGTAACAGAAAAGTTATTGAAAATAAATACTCTCTCATAACAAAAGGCAATACTCGATCACGAGGTTGACTTATGTACAAAGTTTTGTTATTGTAACTTTGATCGGTTTTGGAGTTATGATCCGGAAACTGCATAAACACCAGCATAAATAAACGTTAATACTTCTAACGGAAAACACATATGAAATATTCTCTTTGGGTGATATTTACCCTGTAGTATCACATGATCTTCGACGCTTGCTAAAGACAACGACTTTTGGAATGTGATCAAGACTACGAAATCTAAAAATGTAATTACACCGCTTATGTCGTTACTAACGTACACCGCCGGGCACGGTTAGCTCAGTCGATAGCGCGTATGACTATCAATCCAGGGGTCGTGAGCTTGAATCCCCGCTTGGCAATAGTTTCAGCAAGGATTGATATACAGCATTACGTTTCAGTATCATTTGTCTCTCACCGCTGATTCAAGTGGGATTGTTATCAGTCATTTGTCTCTCACCGCTGATTCAAGTGAGATTGTTATCAGTTATTTGTTTCTCACCGGTGATTCAAGTGGGATTATTGTAAGTCATTTGCAGAGATGGGTATGTTCGAAATCTGACGATCTGAAAATAATAATCGGCAGAGTTAGTTTGATATTCGTCTTTGATATTCGACATCCTTCATGAATCTAACCCCAACCTCCAATTTGAAGAGTTGCGCCTTTAAATATCTAAAGATAGAAAAACGAATATCAAACCAACTTGTAACTGCTTGTACTTTCAGTTTTACATTTACAACCACCAATAATACAACAATACAACAAGTTAACAAGTAGATAGGTAACCAAGACATGCGTGCGTGCGTGCGTGCGTGCGTGCGTGCGTGCGTGCGTGCGTGCGTGCGTGCGTGCGTGCGTGCGTGCGTGCGTGCGTGCGTGCGTGCGTGCGTGCGTGCGTGCGTATGTGTGTGTTTGTGTGCGCACACACACACACATATATATATGTCTTGGTTATTCACAAATAATTATCTCCATATATATATCATGCATTGTAAATCAGCATCTGAAAAGATCCCAAAAATCGTAAATTCAGTATATATAATATGTATGTGTGTGTGTGTGTGTGCGTACGTGCGTGCGTGCGTGTGTGCGTGCGTGCGTGCGTGTGTGCGTGCGTGAAGAGAGCTACCCGATTCATTAGAATTGCTAAGAATTTTTACTCCATCGTAAATATAAAGCTTTGAACTGATTTATAGAATTTGCATTTTTTATATAATTGGAATAGATTTCAACAAGGTAAAGCCTGAATAAGCAAACGAATTTCGAAACATTTCAGAATTAGGCTTAGGAGAATACAACTGTAGATTAGAGGATGACCGTAGTGGGCGTGTATGAATATTAGCTGTTAGAGTAAATAAATCATTGAGATATGCAGGAGCCTGGTCATTAAATGATTTATATAAAAAGTACTGCTTTTTGAAATTTAACTATTTCAGGAAAAGTCATCCATTTAAGCTCTGTGAATAATTCAGTAGAAGGAGTATCGTAATTTTTATCGAGAATAAGTCTAGCAGCTCTCTTTTGAAATCTAACAATTTTATCTACAAGTGAAATATTACAATTTCCCTGAATTACACAAAAGTAATCTAAATGTGGTAAAATGTAAGCATTAAAAAACAACTTACGCATTGGTACAGAAAGAAATACTTTGATGCGAGATTGAAGATAAAGTAATGAATTACATTTCTTTATAACATTGTCAACATGAGTATGCCAAGACAGCGTTGTTACAACGCACTGAGTTTATATGGCTTACTGCAGCAACAGGCTTAGTGCTCAGGAAGGGGTAACACAGTGCTACATGTGTGTATTTTGTATGGCTTAGTGCAGCAACAGGCTTAGTGCTCAGGAAGGGGTAACACAGTGCTACATGTGTGTATTTTGTATAGCTTAGTGCAGCAGTTGTTTTGATATATTCCTAGATGTGTTAACAAAATGATACTGTCAAATAACAAATTAACGGTCATTTGACAGTAATTATATTAAAAAAAAACGCAGGCAGTTGATTTTCTTTGCAAAGGACGAGACATTATTTCAGTAATTGGGAATTCTATATAAAGATTACTTTTCAAGAAATTTTCAAACTTTTATTATACAGTAATACTTTTTAACTGAAATTATAATGAAGTATATTTCGTTGATAATCTTCTTCTTTCACATCATTTTGCGGCATATTTTTGTATGTCATAGTTTGTGTGTTTACTTACCGACGCAGTAAGCCATATGAAAATTTTCTGTTGGCATTTTTCATATGGCTTACTGCGTTGGGTACTTTTATGGCTCACTGCACTGCGTCGTTGTGCAAGCAATCGAGTTGAGATTATTTTTATACGCCCGTTTTGAAAAAAAAACGGGACGTATTATGTGATGGTGCGTCCGTCCGTCCGTCCGTCCGTCAGTCCGCCCGTCATACTTCGTGTCCGGAGCAGAACATAAAAACCGTTCGTTCGAGGTATATAGATATATATAGATGGATGAAATATAGATAGATGACAGTTAGACGTTGTACAGAGCGCAAAAACCAGGTCGATAGGTTAGAGGTCAAGGTCACCAAATTGGATTCAAAGTTCAAATCTGTCATAATTCGTGTCCAGAACAGAACATAAAAACCGTTTGAGATATTGACTTAAAACTTGGGATATAGGTTCATGATGGTAAGACGATGTGCAGAGCGTAAGAATCCGGTTGGTAGGTCAAAGGTCAAGGTAAAAAATTGAGAAACTGTCTGCCGTCACTTTTTGTGTACATGGCATACTTAAAAACTGTTGAAGGTATTGATTTGAAACTTGGAATATAGGTAGGTGGCGATGAGTTGATGTGCAGAGTGCAACGCTGGTGAACTCTGCCAAAACCCCTCACCCCCACACACAGCACCGAAATCTCCCCAACCACCCCCTTCCTTATTTGTTTTTCAACAAGACAACACAACGATGTAAAGAAACCCTAACCACAATTCCCCTCCCCCCTCCCCATGCAAAAAAAAGATGAATTAAAAACTGTTGAAGGTATTGATTTGAAACTTGGAATATAGGTAGGTGGCGATGAGTCAATGTGCAGAGTGCAACGCTGGTCAACTCTGCCTAAACCCATCACCACCCTTGACACCTCCACCACCGAAATCCACCCACCCCCCTACCCTTTATTGTTTATCAACAAGCCAATGTAAAGAAACCCCAACTCCTTACCACACCCCCCCCCCCCTAAAAAAAAGTCCCCTCCTGTTTTGAAACCGAAATTTCTTTTTATTCTCCGCACACCCCATCTCATTTTTTTCCCTGGTTCCATCTAAAGCTTGGTGCAGCTCTTGTTAAAAACAATTACAGAGGGTAAACTTTAGTATACAATTTGTAAAACAATCACATTTAACTTGAAGTGTGCCCACTGGAGTTACGCATTAATTTCGTATGCAAAGGTCGATCAGAGTAGTATATAGTATAGTTATGGTTTGGACACTTTACAGGCCAGGTTCACCGAGACCGTCAGTGAAGTAAAAATATATACGTATATATGTAATGGGACGTTCACACCGGCGATCTGAGTACCTCGATCAAACTCGATCATGCGGTCTTGAAATATTCTCCCTCGGTCTGCAAGGTGGGGGGTCCGGTCTGCAGCGGTCTACCTTGGTCGGGATTTCATTTTTTTCCTGTGTAGCGCTCGAGAAGCCAGACGGTCTGGAAGCGGTCTGATATACATCTTGTAGAGCTCTGGTAAACTCATGTCTACTCGTGTACAAGGTTTATCTGGAAGACATCTAGTCACATATTTTTATCAGTCTGTCTATATAATGCCTGCAGCTCAACTGCCATGATGTTGCTTCTTCGATAATGTTTGGTCAACTAAATACCGAACAAAATACTACAGTTGTATACCTAGTCTGCTGCTATTGTGCCCGTTAGTACATGGCCGGGTAGATGTCGGGTACGGTCTTTGTATTAAATGCACGGTTTTAAAGAAATCATGTAACATTATTTCAAATAGATTAACAAACATCAATGTTATGAAGATTTAGATATTTGACATTTGAATCCTTTGCATTACTCTGACAAACCCTATGCAACTAAGATGCACGCCAAATAATTAAGATTTCTATTAGCATTCCGTGTTCTAGATTTGGTTAAAATCCATCAATAGATAACAATTTCAGAAATGGGAAACTCGTATTTGTACTTGTACTTACTCGAGTACAGTTTTTGAGTACTCAAATGTACTCAGCCAAACATACAAGTATAAGTACTCATACTTACTCGAGTACAGAAGCAAAAATAAATACTTTTTATACTTGAAAAATAATCTCTATATAAAATATATAACAGGATTTTTTTAGTAAGAAAAAAGAAAAGGGTTGAAAGTTTCTTTAATAAATAGTTCTTTTTTTAATTTAATCATTAAATAGGGAGCTTTTAAACTACAGAGTTCAGGTAGAGAGTAGCTGGTAAAAGCCTGTTTTTCCCCCATTATTGTTTGCCCACAATGGGTCTTTTAAGAGAATTGTTTATGTCTACTGATGCACTACATACCAAATATAATACAAGTGACCCCTACGCCAGGGTCATAGCAGCCTGTGATAAATGTCAGAATATTTTTGTAAAGCATTTGTTACACGCAGCATACTCAGTTGTAAAAAGAAAATAATAGCATACTGCCGCATGTCCTCGATAGTTTCTAACAACTGCAGCATTAATCAATATTAAATCAAAGCACTACAGTGCTGATGGGGACGGAGCATATACGATGTAAAATGTCGCTATTGTTTTAGACAAACAGGTCAGTTTGCATACGTTGCAGTAGAATAATCCCGATTACCTTTGAATTTTATACATGGTACATAATCTACATGTTCTATGCTCAACGTTGACCCTTTTCTCGAATAAGTCAGAGAATGTAACTGCATGGTTTGCCTTTGAACGTGTTTTTCTGCTATAGTAGGAATATTAACTCTTAAATTTGGCAAATGTCCAACTTCAAGATATTAGTTCAACTCAATGATATAAGATTTGTATCTTCAACTCAACTCGTGATATTTTCAGAAATGCTAAGCTTTCTGTCATATACAGTATATATAAAATATCAAAGTGCTCTGAATCTAGCACGATGAATTCCACTTTGAGTATATTCATTTACTACTTTCTTTATTGATTTCTCTAGCGCAACAGTGAAACAATTCGTTTAAAAGACGAAAAGTAGAAATGTGTATTTCGACATTAATAATTGATTCTTACATTTATATTTTCTAGGGCCCTATATCACCCCGTAAACGGAACCGCACTAGCCAAAATGTTATGGCGCCGATTTTTTGACACATCTGGATGTTTGCGTATTTTTGCTACGGAAACACAAATGCTTTAACTCTAATATTTTAAATGGAAATTATCTACCGTTCCAGTTATTGAAAATATATGAAATACTTACTAAATAATAAAAAAAACAACAGAACCGACATTATTCATAACTCGGTCAATCTCGAATTCTTTTTAGGAATACAAGTCTATTTTTAAACATTTGGGAGAAACCGCAAGTCACATGATCGACATTAGCATATCTCTATTTTTAGAACGAGTATTGATAGTTTATTGACATAAGCAAGGAGTATAGTTCCTTGGCATAAGGGACAGATCTAGAAAATTTCGTTACCGTACACATTTTTAAAATGATAGAAAAAGCGAAATCAGACTCCCGAATCAAGTACTTATTATCTGAAGTCCTTGCCGAAATATACGACTCTTTCAATGAACATGTTGGCGATATTGTTCGCGACCTGGAATTTGATTAACAAGATGGCGTAATCTTTTGGTCACGTGACCATAGTTCAGCGCGTCTGTATTCATGCGCTTTTATTCCATTGTGCTGATTAATAGCAATGAATATAAACTTGGAATTTATACGATACACAATTGTTTATAGGTAATCGTCGCTGTATGTTATAATATTAATGCTTTCGTTGAAATAGGCGAATCTACTGTTTATAGTGAGTTCGGGCGCTTATCAGGGGGTGGAACTATTTGATTAGTGGTTGTTAGGTTTGCATTAATACGATACACGGTTGTAGATTTGCTGTATTGAAAATAAAATCATTTTAGATCTGAAGCACCGCCCCCAAAAAAGATCATTATTTGAAACTGAGAGGGTAGTATCGTCTGCAAACATATCAACGACAGTATTTTGCACAGACAATGGCAAATCATGTATGAATATTAAAAATAAAAAGGGGGCTAAGAAGGTTTAAGTTTATTACATAAGCATGAAAATAAATAAATGGAGTATATTATTATTTACTGGGGTGAGTAAGAATGCTGTTACCATATGCCTCCCCCACTTTGTTCTAACCTGTCTCGACTGTGATATTGGATGAACCAAATTTATATTATCTTGCAGATGATTTAATTCGTGTGGGCTAAAATTAAGGATAACTGTATTATGTATAATTGATACTAAAAGCTTGTACAGCTGAAACAGTGAAAATACTATTGAAGAAATGAAAAATATACTTTTCTTAATAAGTA
Source organism: Panopea generosa (assembly GCA_029582155.1). Taxonomy (NCBI): domain Eukaryota; kingdom Metazoa; phylum Mollusca; class Bivalvia; order Adapedonta; family Hiatellidae; genus Panopea; species Panopea generosa. Next base: position 13,561,754 of record CM055911.1, on the reverse strand, counting down.
TCGTTAGCACTCTTCATCTACCATCGTTCCAATGTTTCTTGATCACTAGTAACCATCGTATTCGACACTCGGACTGGCTGTATATTTTTTTCTCGCCTGGTTGCATTGGCGCCCAACATGACTGAGATTTATATATATTCTGACAAAACATTCACGTGATTCTCTTGTCTTTGTGGATATTTTGGGACGAATTCCAGATCTGTAGAAATATGTCACAATATGTTTGTCATGTAAGGAAAGAAATGTCAGCAGTCCGACGGCTAGCTCAGTCGGTAGAGGTTTACCCTGCCAGCTAAAGGCCCTGGGTTCTAGTATCGGACTGACTGTATATTTGTCTAGTCCTGTTACTGACAGTAACTACAAACATCTAGATTAACCAAGGAGTTGGGTTTACCAACTTGAGTATATATTACGTCGATTGATAGGTTGTTCTACTCATACATGCTAGCAAATTCACGTGACATTCTTGTATGGTACACAGCTATTTTTGTAAAACTCTGTTCACATTACAGGTAAGACAGGTCTTAAAATCGAACCGATTTTGGCCAAACACAGTGAAAATATCCATAAAAAGAATTTTATCTTTGATACTCATGTATATTTTGGGTATTAACGTTCACTTCGGTCTATCGTTAAGATTGAGGCGAAATGTTATGGTTGAGTTCGCCGGCTTTCCCGACGTGCCAGTTGATCGTTAGAGCATAGGGGAAAGTATTGAATACATACGGCCGACAATGAATGCCGTTAACTATGATTGTCTAGTAGAATTAGAACTGGTGTTGTCAAATTCAGTAGAATATAATTATTGTTGTTATAACACATGTACAATACCAGTTCCGTGGGTTGCTCATCTTGTAACAGAAATCCTGCTTAGTGTCGTCTGTTTTAGTTCTACTCAGCTTGTAATAGAAATCCTGCTCAGTGTCGTCTGTTTTACTTCTACTCAGCTTGTAATAGAAATCCTGCTCAGTGCCGTCTGTTTTAGTTCTACTCAGCTTGTAATAGAAATCCTGTTCAGTGTCGTCTGTTTTAGTTCTACTCAGCTTGTAATAGAAATCCTGCTCAGTGTCGTCTGTTTTAGTTCTACTCAGCTTGTAATAGAAATCCTGCCCAGTGTCGTCTGTTTCAGTTCTACTCAGCTTGTAATAGAAATCCTGCTCAGTGCCGTCTGTTTAAGATCTACTCAGCTTGTAATAGAAATCCTGCCCAGTGTCGTCTGTTTTAGTTCTACTCAGCTTGTAATAGAAATCCTGCCCAGTGCCGTCTGTTTTACTTCTACTCAGCGTGTAATAGAAATCCTGCCCAGTGTCGTCTGTTTTAGTTCTACTCAGCTTGAAACAGAAATCCTGCCCAGTGTCGTCTGTTTTAGTTCTACTCAGCTTGTAACAGAAATCCTGCCCAGTGTCGTCTGTTTTAGTTCTACTCAGCTTGTAACAGAAATCCTGCCCAGTGTCGTCTGTTTTAGTTCTACTCAGCTTGTAACAGAAATCCTGCCCAGTGTCGTCTGTTTTAGTTCTACTCTGCTTGTAACAGAAATCCTGCCCAGTGTCGTCTGTTTTAGTTCTACTCAGCTTGTAAAATCATTTAAATCTATACAATTGCAGAGTATTTCAAAACAGTTGCGCTTTATTCTAAATGTAAACGTTACTAGACATGACGCTCAACTGTTTTGAGATAAACTGGAATTTGTAAGCTGCACTAAACTGTATATCGGTGAAATAGATTACTCTTATACCCAGATGGTCGGTGAGAACTATACAATCTAAGTATGCACTAAACATTGACACATAAAATCACTTATTAAACCAGCACATGAAACATCGTCCCGGCGCCGTATTTAGCGGCTCGCGTGACGTAGGTTCTCACCCTTATTGCTGAAATGTCATTGAGGACAAACTGAACCAGTCATATGCATTAGATGTAATATCTTATACCTGGTTGAAAGAGCTAGAATCTATAGCTTATATTCATATTTACACTCCGGCGAAGTATCCGGAAAGGAGAATATATAAAAGTGTACACACGTACGATTCTGACACTGTCGAAAATGTAAACATTTTTTTTGTAGTTCCGAAGAAAATGTTTATGTCACTGAACAATGATGCACTTACCTAAATAACTATTCAAGTAAAAAAGGAATCGTTATATTGGTACATTTAGATTATATTTCTTGTAGGCAGCCATATACTTGTAAATAAAGTTCAGTTCAAATGAAGTTCGTAATTTTCTGGGGAATAGGGGAGGGTAGAAGTGTTGCGATAGAATTAGAAGATAAGCAACACCACAGTGGGCGTTTTTAAAGCCCTTATCCCTGTAGCTGTCCTCACCCACATTCTCCACCTGTAGACCATCATTAAATGTACATAGTTTTAAAAGTAGCACTTTAAAGTTATTTCGAAGCACCTCAAACTGCATAAACTGCACCCATCATAACTAACAATTTTAAAACATTTTATGCCGCCGGCACAACATCTTCATTAATGAAGGAGTGTTGTATTTCGAAGAAGAAGAAATACGGGGTTAGTACTTAAATGGGCGACCGCTGTCGCTTTAAAGGCGGCGAGGATTAACTTTCGAAACTGCTAAGCCCTAAAGGTTAAAGAGAGGAGGAGCATGACGTTACGTCAGATGTTGGCGTTCATTGCAAAAAAGCCCGTACTTGTCAATTTTAAAATATCATTATTTATTGGGGAAAAAAATGAATAGAAATTTTAAATATATATACCATCACATTCAGTTATTTTTACTCTTTTTAAACAAAAAATAAAAATAAAGGTTATTTAAAAGATGTTTTTTATGAGAGCAATCAAATATCACGAAATGTCAAAAACGTCAAAAAAAACGTCACCATAAGATGTAACAAAAAAAGTAAATCCGATGACGAAAAACACATGAATAATTATTCCGTGCTATGATTTCTCGCCTAAACTCCGTTATTTGACCTGTTGTCGAGAGTTCTAAGTGACATAACAATTTCAAATCGGAAATCAGCACATGTGATACACAAGAAGCGAAAGACATGTTATAGAAAAAGTTTTTTTTTTCTTTCATCTACTCGCTATGTAAAAATCATATTTAAATCTTTTTACTCTGTTTTTTTTTCCAATAAAAAGAGTTCTTTATATCACTTTAATGAAATTCATTTTTAGAGAAATAAAAGAATGAAGTTTCTATCTATATCAAGTGAAATTAAATGTCTAGCCGCGATGTAACATCTATAAAATAATTGAAAAACAAATTTTTGACAAAGTTTGTCGTATTTTTTTACAGTTTCTCACTGTTATTAATTGTTAAATTATATACCGGTTTTTGCTGTTTGTATATACAACGTATGTCGTCCGATACGTGTTATTTTTTCAATGTCTGGCCATAATGTTACGCCGTTAAATCAAGTAGCGTTAACGTCATTTTCGACTGGCATTTGAAGCGCAATTAATAGAGATTATTGTTTATTTCGTCGATAGCGATACTTTTGCCATGTCAATATTTCAATATAGTCTGTCTTCTACATACTGTTATAACATACAATACAATGATTCGATAGGTCAATCAATCTACCAATCAGTCAATCAATCAATCAATCAATCAACCAATCAATCAATCAATCAGTCAACCAATTAATCAATAAATTGAATATTCTTATGTGGCTGTATTTCAACGATATAATTATCAAACGGGGTAAATTTTCATATGGCGTTGGCTTCAGCCTCCGAAAAGACTACATTTTATAAAGAGAGGAAAAATGAAAGAGAAAAAACGTAACCTTAATTGTAACTATAGCTGTGAGAACGTGTATTACATGTCAAAAAGAAAATTTAGAGAATACTTAGCAACTCATAGATCCGACACATTTATTAAAAAACGGAAGGCATTCGCCTATGGGGTTACGTGTGTCACAGCGGTGAAACACGGCGATCAGAACATCGTTAAATAATCACACATAAACGGCCGTTTGAAACGAGTTGTTGTTATATGAAATGCTTTTTACACATAATGAATTAAATTGCATGAAATTAAAAAAGAAGTAAAAGAACAAGAAACAGTATCCCATTCAACTATTAGATTACAGTATATATACCATGTACATACATATATAGCGGCGTCGGTAAGTTTTCCGCCATATTAAAACGTCAATTGAAAATAAAACTGACGCTGTTAATTTTTGATAAAGGACATTCGATATTTTTGAAACGAAGTATAAATAATTTCCAAAATGTTTCAATATTTTAGGACAACAATAGAAACTCAATTTACTCCTACATATAATCTTCAAAAAACAATGTTTTATGTTAAAAATATCGTAAATGTGGTCTAAATATGATGGTAGAGTAAGTATGATGCCTTACTTAATTACATCTTATAATACATCTGTGACGAATTTGCACAATTATGTAAAGTTACTTCCCTTACTATAATCGACGCCATTTGCTTTTACAATAATAATATAGATAGCAATTTATATTGTGAACATTATATATCATTTCTATTCTACAATCAGTTGGGTTAGTATGCGGTGTCAACACTTGTTTGTAATTAGTTAATTAAACAATTAAGACTTAGAATAACTAGTTTAAATCTTTTGCAGTGTATAGTAATTATTTTGGGATTGGAGATATTCAAATTGCGCATTGAACATAACAGTTTAACTAATAGCAGTTAGTGCTCATTAAATATGCAATGCTCATAGATGGCGCGGTTTGAGGGACAATATAAGCATATGTTTCAATGTCAATCAAGAGATAGTTCACACAAGCCCCCGGGATCACGTGGCGGAGGGACTAAAAACCTTAGAATTACAACAACTAAATCAAGAGAAGTCCATGCCAGACCGTCGTAGTGTTCACATCGTAAAAGGACCAATGAGCATTAAGTGTTACTACTGGAGCCAAGAGAGAAGTTGACTGGAACTTTGAGCCAAGACCATCATGAACTAGCTCCCGCGTTCTCGTATAAGCTAGCTTATATGAGAGGGTTGCAAGTAGTTGATAACCTGTTAATTTAGACAGAGTGTGTTAGACCAGTAACTATTCTTGCAGCTTCATATTGTATTTTTTCTAATGATTCTTTTTCGATAATGTTGCAGCTATCCCAAACAACTGATGCATATTCTAATATAGGAAATGTAAACTTGATTGAGTGTTGAGCGTTTTAATTTGAATTTTACATATGCATTGAACCTTTTTAGAAGATTTTTGGGGCTGAAGAAGAGATTATCGATATATGTTTGTTCAGGACCTGTCTTTACTTAAAGTGACACCAAAATGCTTACAGTGTTGGAACAGAAACTAGAGCAGTTCCATCGAAGATTAATTTTTTTGAAGTTTTTTTGTTAGCCAACGAAAAAGTTACGATTGTTTTTTATTCATGGATTAAAGTTTACCAGCCACTGTCTTGACCAAGCAGAAATCTTTTATAAATCAGAAATAAGGGTTGTTTCAGAATTAAGGGTTGTTTCAGGATTAAGGGTTGTTTCAGGATTAAGGGTTGTTTCAGAATTAAGGGTTGTTTCAATTGATTTTGTGTTGAAAGATGATACAACAAGAGGGCTGTTATCAGCAAAGAGTCTTTTAGTACTTACTTAAGATTCAGCTATATTATTGACATAAATTAGAAATAAAAGAGGGCCTAGCACCGAGCCTTGAGGAAATTAGTCCTTGCAGGGAGTATAACCCCACTGTTGATATCTGTTGAAAGGTTGTGAGTTTCATATTGTTGTCCATTTTAACTTGGCATTGTCTCTTTATAAAAGGAAGTACATATATCAGGATTTTTCAAAAGTTTAAAATAGAAAAAAACATTTGCATCATAAATCATGCATATATATATATGCTCACTGATCGCATATTACCATGAGGATGAACAAAAATTTATGCATGCCAAAATTATATTGAAAAGGAACTTCCTAACTTAGCCTGTGCACCCAGGTAAGACTAAGTTATTTTGTGAAGTACCAAATGAGTTGCCTGATTTCATTTTGCTTTCAAGTTCATATTAATGGTTGCATATTGTAGAAATGGTTTCATCTTAGAAAGAGTCTGAATGACAAAGTGAAAGCCTTCAAGCAGTATTTGCCTGCTTTCTATTTTAATAATTGGATTAAAAAATAGTTTTTTGTCAAGTTTTGGCAGATTTGCTTATATTTTGTTTATAAATGATAGTCAGCTTGCCCCTTTTATACTGAATAATTTGAATAAAATAACGTAGAAATCTCATATCTCAAAAATAATACAGGTATTTAATTTACTTAATTGTTCAGTATTAAAGTAAAATCTCTAAGAGGCAAGTGCCATAACACATCACACAGGACATAAATAATTCTGAAGAAGATAGCATTATATCCCCTTTTATACTGATACTATTGGGTTAGGGTTTGGTAGCATGCCTTATAGTATTGTTCTGTGTTAGTCTCCTGATGGCTATCACTATATGATGTTAAATGTTTTGTAGGTATTCTGTAGAATCAGAAATCATTGATGCATAGGCAGTGGATTATCAGTATCAGTGGGATATTGCTAGCAAATTTACTTACTCTTGAAGTGTTGAAAATGCCTTAATATGGTCATGTTACCTATCAACTACTTTTCTTTGCTTATATAAAAACTGTATATATAAGTGTATAGGATCCTGAATAAGTTACCAAGTAAGCTTGATTAAATTGTCACTGATAGAGTTGCGTGCACTTGAATTGTAAAAATTGGCTATTATAGGCTTAGATTGAAAATCTATAGATGGCATTATTCTAGTAGCACATGTGCACACCTTTTTGTTTAGTTTTTTTAGATATTTGAAGGAGTTATTTAGGGGAAAAAAGATTCCGTATGGTTAAAAAAACGTGACCCTTACGAAAAAATCTGAAACCAAGAGAAAAAAAATTGTACTGTTGTATGCATTTTTGAAGTTTAGGATCTGAGGATCTACTGTTTAATTTAACCTTATGGCAGAACTACATGTGGGTGTAGTTACAGACTTGCAGGGAAGCAGTGCTGGTTGGTTATTGATGTGTGTAAAATATACGTTTAAGTATACTGTAATTTTAAAAATTTGCGACTGTATATGCGATTTTTAATGGTCACAAATATTTTTCAATGGCGGCAAACATATTTTTAAACTACTGTTTACACTGTTTTTTGTGACATAATCAAATGACGAAGTAATATATGGAACATGAAAACACAATTTTACCAACAGTATATGCAGTTTTTAATACACGCAAATTTAAGAACACCAACCAATGCAATCACAGGAAATTTCTGAAGGGTGTTAGAATATTTATTTAATTCCCTCAGGTCTTACATTTTCTAGAAGGAGGCCTTTGTTAGAAACAAAAAAAATATTTTTTTAAAATGTGATAAAAGTGTTAAAATGCTGATTAAACAGACTCAGGCCATCCTTAAAAAAATGTTTGTTTGCTCTGCTCCAACCCAGTATTTTTCATGTAAGTAGCTAAATTGTTTTTTAAACAGACTCATTGGAAGTTAAAGGGATTATATTGGCATATTACCATCAATTTCCTGTGCTAAATACACACATCCAGCATGAAGATACACCTATAACTTAGAGATATACGCGTCTAAAGTGTCTAATGCATAACCTCTTTATTACAAACATCGGTCTTCAGTCTGAAGCCACATTTTTGTTTACATTCGCCATTTTCAACGAACCGCTTTCTGGTTTCCGAACAATCGTCGAATAACATTGTGATGACTCATTCCTGATATCGTTTTCGAGGCTTTGTTCAGGAAGTTTACGGAGTTCATTGTAAACATTGAGCAATACTTTATTGCAGGACGTATTAAAGTTTTGGCCAATATTCAATAACTGTTAATTTGATAACTTTCAAGTAAATAAAGGTTATACGTCAATACATAAGCATTATTTTGTGCACACTGCATACAGGAAAAGTCTAGATAAACAGCGTGTTTGTGTTACTTGCCAATATAATCCCTTTAATCATAACTGCTGGAGTTGTTGGTTTATGTCAACAGAATTTTGAATCAGTTTTCCACATACTAAAATAGACATCATTTTGACATGTTTTTACAGTTTTTATCTTGTCAATACTACTTAACAGGGAAAACATTCAAATAATTAAATTTATGCATTTACAAGATAAACATTTCCAAATTAGATGGCACAGTAATTTATCAATAAGAAAACAATATGGTTTTGCTTAACTAAGGGAGGTTACTGTAGCTTGCTGGAAAATTGCATTTATAATAAAGTGTTGTTTCCCTTCTTATCGCTGTGTGCACTCTATATTAATAACAAAGCAGTGCTGTATTGTGTATAACTGTATAGTCTATTGTGTATAACTGTATAGTCTATTGTGTATAACTGTATAGTCTATTGTGTATAACTGTATAGTATATTGTGTATAACTGTATAGTCTATTGTGTATAACTGTATAGTCTATTGTGTATAACTGTATAGTCTATTGTGTATAGCTGTATGGTCTATTGTGTATAACTGTATAGTATATTGTGTATAACTGTATGGTCTATTGTGTATAACTGTATGGTCTGTTGTGTATAACTGTATGGTCTATTGTGTATAACTGTATAGTCTATTGTGTATAACTGTATAGTCTGTTGTGTATAACTGTATAGTCTATTGTGTATAACTGTATAGTATATTGTGTATAACTGTATGGTCTATTGTGTATAGCTGTATGGTCTATTGTGTATAACTGTATGGTCTGTTGTGTATAACTGTATGGTCTGTTGTGTATAACTGTATGGTCTATTGTGTATAACTGTATAGTATATTGTGTATAACAGTATGGTCTATTGTGTATAACTGTATGGTCTGTTGTGTATAACTGTATGGTCTGTTGTGTATAACTGTATGGTCTGTTGTGTATAACTGTATGGTCTGTTGTGTATAACTGTATGGTCTATTGTGTATAACTGTATGGTCTATTGTGTATAGCTGTATGGTCTATTGTGTATAGCTGTATGGTCTATTGTGTATAACTGTATGGTCTATTGTGTATAGCTGTATGGTCTATTGTGTATAGCTGTATAGTATATTGTGTATAACTGTATAGTCTATTGTGTATAACTGTATAGTCTATTGTGTATAACTGTATGTTCTGTTGTGTATAACTGTATGGTCTATTGTGTATAACTGTATGGTCTGTTGTGTATAACTGTATGGTCTGTTGTGTATAACTGTATGGTCTGTTGTGTATAACTGTATGGTCTATTGTGTATAACTGTATAGTCTATTGTGTATAACTGTATGGTCTATTGTGTATAACTGTATGGTCTATTGTGTATAACTGTATGTTCTGTTGTGTATAACTGTATGGTCTATTGTGTATAACTGTATGGTCTATTGTGTATAACTGTATAGTCTATTGTGTATAACTGTATGGTCTATTGTGTATAACTGTATAGTCTATTGTGTATAACTGTATAGTCTATTGTGTATAACTGTATGTTCTGTTGTGTATAACTGTATGGTCTGTTGTGTATAACTGTATAGTCTGTTGTGTATAACTGTATGGTCTGTTGTGTATAACTGTATGGTCTATTGTGTATAACTGTATGGTCTGTTGTGTATAACTGTATGGTCTGTTGTGTATAACTGTATGGTCTGTTGTGTATAACTGTATGTTCTGTTGTGTATAACTGTATGGTCTGTTGTGTATAACTGTATGGTCTATTGTGTATAACTGTATAGTCTATTGTGTATAACTGTATAGTCTATTGTGTATAACTGTATAGTCTATTGTGTATAACTGTATAGTCTATTGTGTATAACTGTATAGTCTATTGTGTATAACTGTATAGTCTTGTCACGATGATGACTTGAGACGTTCTAAACACTGTCACACTGGACTATAACAACACAGACATGTGTTATGATACACCATCCAGTCACATACTCACACCGGTCAACCAGACTTAGAACTCTCCTCTAAACACTGTCACACTTGATTATAACATCACAGACATGTGTTATGATACACCATCCAGTCACATACTCACACCTGTCAACCAGACTTAGAACTCTCCTCTAAATAATGAATGAGTGCCAGGCGAGGAAACTTCTATTACTATTTTTCAAGTCTTTGTTTTTATCCAACCAGGAATCAACTTACAATGTTCCGCTTGCAAGAATGCTGTACCACTAGACCACTGCTGGGGTTAACAAGGCAGATATAGTGTGAACCAAACATTAAATTTTTTCTAGACACACATGCAAACAATATTGTTACACTTTCATATAAAGGACAATGTATCAGCAGAGATGTAAAAAAGTAAATAATATTTTAATAGAAGCATTTTCATAACAGGACATTTTTATAGAGAATATTTTTTCCAAATTGTAATAGAGCTATTATGTTTTGTACATACCTGGCTCCTGTTTCACCAACATATTCTTAAAAGCTTAAAACTTAAATACTTAAAAAATTAAATAAGCAGGTGATCATGATTTTAGACTGGTTACAGTAAAACTGCATATTGTGTCAATGATATTGATTATATAATAGATCAATAACCAGTCAAAACTTCATGTTTACATTACTTAAAATAACTTAAAATAGATTCAGATGGCTTTACAATTCATTATTATTTGTGGAATATTCAAGTATTAAAAAAACAACAATACAGTTTTTAGGAAAGGTTGTTAAAATGTTACACTCCTTACATTATTATATACACATCTGCTTGTGTATAGAAATTGCATTTTCACAGACTGTTATCTTATTGTTGAGAATTAAGCCATATCCACATGATATTACCCCAAAACAATTTTGAATATATTTTTAAGGAATGTAACAATTGTAAGGAAAATAGTCATTTTTCAAACTATGGACTATGAAGTCAAATCTCAAGCTAAAGGGTCAAAACTGTCCGCATTCACCTATCAATGTTGTGTACTGGCAATACAAATGTATTAACTTCAATGTTTTACCCAAGTATGAAAATAATGATAACTATAAGCAGTGAGGTTTTGAAAGTTCTGTGAATTTAAATGTAAAATTGAATTATAGAATTATTTTCGAAAATATAGCACTTCTGAAGGTTTGTTGTTTAACTTCATATCGGAAACTAGGATCAATTTGGCTCATGCATGTCATAAGAAGCAACAATTTGAGTAATACGATAGAATTTGCTGAAACTCTGCAGGTATCAAGGTTCTAGGTTCGTTCTGCATATTCATTTGTTGATATGTTCTGTTAATCTGAATGTTAATTTGTTTTTGTACATGTTGGGTGAACCTAGAATCTTCCTTCCTGGCGTCGAATAACCTATAATGTGTTGGTACGCCGTAAGACCCCATTCATTATTCATTCATATCAAAAACAAAGAATCTTGGTAATATAATGTATTTTTACAGATCTCTGAAGTTGATGTTTTTTTATTGACTTGTTGGTATTAAAATTATATAAAATATCAAGAGTATTTTCTACTTTTTATCCAACAAACTTTATAAACCATATTGAGCGAACAATAATTGGAAAGAAACAAAATTGTAATTAGTTTTACAATTGGTTAAATTGACACTTTGGAACCAAGATTTTAAAAGCCCAATCGTCCTTTGTCCGTCATTCTTTGACCACCCGTCTATTAACTGTTATATGCTATATGTACATGTTTACTGGAGAATAATCAAACTAACATAAGATCTTGGACAAAGTCATGGTGAAGAGACATTAAGTGTCAACCCTGTCCATGCGTCCAACGTAAAAAATAAGTTTTTGATCTAGAACTTCTGAAAGGGCTGAATAAATTAATTAATATTTGGTGTGTAGCTGTATAGTTACAACTACAGGTAAAGTTGGATAATTGTCATGATCGCTGTTTAACATTTCTAGTCCTATTATGGAAGCACTTTCTGTTTCCACCGGGTGAGCCTTTGGTTCAAGTGAAAAAAAACTGATGGGCCACAGGGCTGGCCAAATTGACCTCAAATTCATAATTTGAACGAACATGAGCTTCATGTAAAAATGCTTTACACCAAATTTGGTGTAAATCTGTCAAATAGTTTCCGGGAAGTTGGTTGAAGCAAAATTTAACGATTGATTGATTAAATATTTAGCGTCATTTTTATGCCAACAAAGGCTAACAGACAATCATTTAACCTAAACACTGTTTCCTGGGATCCTGGCGGGTTAACCAGAACTCGAGCACACCCTATCTCTATATTAGATAATTAGTGTCAGAGTTACGGCCCTTGAATGGTAAAAATACAGTACAATATGACATTGCTTGCACTTTAGCACCTTCATTTCTTAACTTGTACACTACATATAGTTTTATCATGTAAAACCGTGAAGGTAATTTATAAGGATTTTTTCAAAATTGTATATTAGGCTAAAAACATTTTTTTTCAATATGTCATGCCTGTATATACTCGCTGACTCCGTATTGCCAAAAACGGTATCTTTTTGAATATGCCAACATAATTACAGCAAAACCTGTCTTAAGCAGCCAGTCAAGGGAAGGAGCAAAACTGGCCTTTTAAGACAGGTTGTTGCTTAATACAGGTCTTTTTTATTCAGAAATCACAGAAATAGGAAATAGCAAATGTGGCTTCTTAATGGAGGTGACTGCTTACACAGGTTTGACTGTATCATGAAAATGAATTTCATAACTTGGGCTATGCACCTAGGTTAGACTAAAAATGATTTCCCTCTTAAAATCTAATTTCAAAACATATTTTCTGACGTATTAAAGTGGCATAATGACCATCTTAAGGCATTCTTGTGTTAACCGGTAAATGTCATAGTAAGAGCTAATTTCGCTCTGGTCAGTTGCTGTGCAGTTTAAACTGTTATTGCTGCATAAAATTTTGAAGAAAATATATTAGAAATTGAAAAATAGGAGTAATAAAAAAAGCATTTAGTTTCGGTTTCAAAAGACCTCGCCGGGGTTTGAACTGTTCCGTAAACACTTGTACTAACTAATTTGCATAATTTATTCCTTAAGCATTTTCTAAACAACACTTTCGTCAACAAATCTACGTAAAAAAGGAAAAGAAATGTCATCGGTAGTATTTCATTTCAAGTTTACCACTCCAATTTAAATATTGGTATTTTCACGTTTTGGTGTATTCCACATACCAAACCTATCAGATTTCATTTATTAAAGCAACACATCCACGTTTGAACTTTTAAAAAAAAAAAATAATTGAGTTATTAGCACATTTCCCATACAAACATATGATCAATTAGCTGTATATGAGCATATAAACACAATCCCGAACAAAATGATGCCCAAATTGTAATGCGTGACTAACACTTTATAAAACAAGCTTGTAACTCACCCGAGTAAAAAAAAATTGTCAAAATGACTTTCAAGGCAGGTAAAGTACACTACGCACTAAAACGTGAAGTTTTTTAATACGACTGGCATAATTCAATTTGAAGCCAAGTTGGAATCCTTGGCAATTTAAAAATAATTTATAAAGCGTTTGTCACGCTTTATAATTTGGACATCTTTTTTTATAATTCTAAAGCGTTCTGGATAGTGTTTGTTAGCACATATACAGCTCACTGACCATATATTTATGTATGGGAAATGTGCTCACAACTCAATTGAAAAACTTTTTAAAAAAGTTTAAACGTGGATGTGTTGCTTTAATGATAATGTAATGCTTTCTATCCATTTCATTAATCCTCTTTTTTTAAGACATTTATAGCGTTTTTTCCTGATATACAACGGTACCTTTAATATCTTGAGCAAGATATTTTACTGGTGTAATTGATTTAAATTTATATGTTGTTAATTTGTTGTTTTTGTTCATAGAGAGTTAGCCTGGAATCTTCTGTCTGTTTGCATCATAATATAACCTTTCATGTTGGTACGCCATTAACCCCTCAATTCATTCATTCATTCATTCGTCAAATTCCCAAAATGTTTTATTGGACAGCGCTTTATACATGGTTACCAGGTACCAGAATTTTAGGGTAAATAAATTATGCAACTTGCAAGTTAATTGATGCTTTTGCAGGAACAATGGAGTTTAATACCATTTGCAACACAATGCAGGCTATATAAGGCATATCCAGCTTCAATGGTTGAGGAAGACCTCAGAATGAATCAGAGTAGAACCACCATCCTTTCGCAAGTAACTGGTAAACTTTTTATCTCCGCCAGATACCCAATTACTTGCGGAAGGATGCTAGTTCTACTTCGATACCCAGTTACTTGTGGAAGGATGATAGTTCTACTTCGATACCCAGTTACTTGTGGAAGGATGCTGGTACTACATCTATACCCAGTTACTTGTGGAAGGATGCTGGTACTACATCTATACCCAGTTACTTGTGGAAGGATGCTGGTACTACACCTATACCCAGTTACTTGTGGAAGGATGCTGGTACTACACCTATACCCAGTTACTTGTGGAAGGATGCTGGTTCTACTCCGGTACCCGGTTACTTGTGGAAGGATGATAGTTCTACTTCGATACCCAGTTACTTGTGGAAGGATGCTGGTACTACATCTATACCCAGTTACTTGTGGAAGGATGCTGGTACTACATCTATACCCAGTTACTTGTGGAAGGATGCTGGTACTACATCTATACCCAGTTACTTGTGGAAGGATGCTGGTTCTACACCTATACCCAGTTACTTGTGGAAGGATGCTGGTACTACACCTATACCCAGTTACTTGTGGAAGGATGCTGGTACTACACCTATAGCCAGTTACTTGTGGAAGGATGCTGGTTCTACACCTATATCCAGTTACTTGTGCAAGGATGCTGGTACTACACCTATAGCCAGTTACTTGTGGAAGGATGCTGGTACTACACCTATATCCAGTTACTTGTGGAAGGATGCTAGTTCTACTTCGATACCAAGTTACTTGTGGAAGGATGCTAGTTCTACTTCGATACCCAATTACTTGTGGAAGGATGCTAGTTCTACTTCGATACCAAGTTACTTGTGGAAGGATGCTGGTACTACATCTCTACCCAGTTACTTGTGGAAGGATGCTGGTACTACACCTATACCCAATTACTTGTGGAAGGATGCTGGTACTACACCTATATCCAGTTACTTGTTGAAGGATGCTGGTACTACACCTATACCCAATTACTTGTTGAAGGATGCTGGTACTACACCTATACCCAATTACTTGTGGAAGGATGCTGGTACTACACCTATACCCAATTACTTGTGGAAGGATGCTGGTACTACACCTATACCCAGTTACTTGTGGAAGGATGCTGGTACTACACCTATACCCAATTACTTGTGGAAGGATGCTTGTACTACACCTATACCCAGTTACTTGTGGAAGGATGCTGGTACTACACCTATACCCAATTACTTGTGGAAGGATGCTAGTACTACACCTATATCCAGTTACTTTTGGAAGGATGCTGGTACTACACCTATACCCAATTACTTGTGGAAGGATGCTGGTACTACACCTATACCCAATTACTTGTGGAAGGATGCTGGTACTACACCTATACCCAGTTACTTTTGGAAGGATGCTGGTACTACACCTATACCCAATTACTTGTGGAAGGATGCTGGTACTACACCTATACCCAGTTACTTGTGGAAGGATGCTGGTACTACACCTATACCCAATTACTTGTGGAAGGATGCTGGTACTACACCTATACCCAGTTACTTGTGGAAGGATGCTGGTACTACACCTATACCCAGTTACTTGTGGAAGGATGCTGGTACTACACCTATACCCAATTACTTGTGAAAGGATGCTGGTACTACACCTATACCCAGTTACTTGTGGAAGGATGCTGGTACTACACCTATATCCAGTTACTTGTTGAAGGATGCTGGTACTACACCTATACCCAATTACTTGTGGAAGGATGCTGGTACTACACCTATACCCAGTTACTTGTGGAAGGATGCTGGTACTACACCTATACCCAGTTACTTGTGGAAGGATGCTGGTTCTACTCCTATACCCAATTACTTGTGGAAGGACGTGGTACTACACCTATACCCAATTACTTGTGGAAGGACGTGGTACTACACCTATACCCAGTTATTTGTGGAAGGATGCTGGTACTACACCTATACCCAATTACTTGTGGAAGGATGCTGGTACTACACCTATACCCAATTACTTGTGGAAGGATGCTGGTACTACACCTATACCCAATTACTTGTGGAAGGACGTGGTACTACACCTATACCCAGTTACTTGTGGAAGGATGCTGGTACTACACATATACCCAATTACTTGTGGAAGGACGTGGTACTGCACCTATATCCAGTTACTTGTTGAAGGATGCTGGTACTACACCTATACCCAATTACTTGTGGAAGGATGCTGGTACTACACCTATAGCCAGTTACTTGTGGAAGGATGCTGGTACTACACCTATACCCAATTACTTGTGGAAGGATGCTGGTACTACACCTATACCCAGTTACTTGTGGAAGGATGCTGGTACTACACCTATACCCAATTACTTGTGGAAGGATGCTAGTTCTACTTCGATACCCAGTTACTTGTGGAAGGATGCTGGAACTACACCTATACCCAGTTACTTGTGGAAGGATGCTGGTACTACACCTATACTCAGTTACTTGTGGAAGGATAATGGTTCTACACCTATACCCAGTTATTTGTGGAAGGATGGTGATTCTACTCAGATTCATGTATGAAGATTTATGGGTTTTCCTCCATCAATAAAACTGGATGCCCTATATAATCTGTAATGAGGTGAAAACAAATAGTTCTCCTAGCCCCAAAACAACAAAACATCTCATCTTGAGTATGCATTCCAAGCTGAAACTTGGTTCTCAGTTGCTGACTGATCAAACACTGCCATCTAATGCCCATTTACCTCTAACAGGTGAGGTTCAAGTCCAGCTCGTCCCAAAAACTTTGTGAGAAAATTTGCCAGTTACTCGCAGGACATCGATTATACTCAGTTTCCTTGTGAGGTCTTCCTCCGCCATTAAACATGGATATGCATGTATATCAAGCCATGTTGTGAAAAATTGTGTTAAACGCCATTAAAATGAATGAAGAAAAATATAATCTGTATGAGTTGAAACTTTTCTTAAACTCCAATTTATACCAATAAAAACAAATTGTTCTCTTGACCCAATATTCAGAAATCATCTTGAGTACATAATCTTTGAAATGCTTCAGACAACAAATATAATATTTGCAATCAAAGATATTTATTTTTTTGAATGGGGTTTAATGTCATTTTCAACACATTTCAGGTTATATATGGCATATCCTGTTTTACAGGTGGAGGAAGACCTCAGGCTCTTGAGAAGGCACCTTAGACCACTAGGCTACGGAGGACAGTTAACAATTGACGATAAAACTTTATGTTTAACCTGATATTTGTACTGAAACTGAAATCATAATGATAAATGAAAATGGAATTTGAGCTTATACTAAAGTTAAGATGTTTTGAGAAAAACAAACCCAGAAGTATAAATACATATTTTATATGTAGCCTCAGCTAAAAGACTTAATAGAAAAGATTCCTAGCAAGATGTTGTTATACTAGGCTGGTGTTAAAAACTGGCAAATGATCTATATGATAAAATACTGTACTTAAGATTAGTAAAAATGGAAAACAATTTTTTTCAGGATTTTGAATAAAGACGATCTACTCAAATGCAGTAACTTTTAAACTATTTATTTAGAAAACTAAACTTAACTAAACTAAACTAAACTAAACTCTTGGACAACATTCACACAAAATATATACAATGTACAACATTGCCAGAAATATACACTGTAATAATTACAACATGACCAGATGTCTAACTAAAATGTTCGATTCCCGACACGCTTCTGCCGAGTCCCAAAGTGGCTGTCAATGAACAGTTACATACTCTTCATTTTAATGTTTCAGTCCCCAATGCTCTACCCTTGACCAATAATAGTAGTCTTTTATATGACAAAATTTTACAAATAGTTCTGACTGCCAAATTGAACTCTCTCAAAAGAAGCAAGACAAATATATGTACCATTATAACAATATTATAAAACAACTATATAATATATTGTCCCTTCTCTTTCTCTTGAATAGCTTTTATATAACCCATGTTTGTGTTGATAAGTCATCAAATGAAGCAATACACAAATGTATGTACTATATATTTACTGTATAACAACAATATAACACAACTATATAATATATTGTCCCCTCTCTCTCTCTTATATGACTTTTATATAACCCATGTTTGTGTTGACAAGTCATCAAAAGAAGCAAGACACAAATATATGTATTATATATTAACTATATAACAACTATATTACAACTATATAGTATATTGGCCCTCTCTCTCTCTCTCTTATATGACTTTTATATAACCCATGTTTGTGTTGACAAGTCATCAAAAGAAGCAAGACACAAATATATGTATTATATATTAACTATATAACAACTATATTACAACTATATAGTATATTGGCCCTCTCTCTTTCTCTTATATGACTTTTATATAACCCATGTTTGTGTTGACAAGTCATCAAAAGAGGCAAGACACAAATATATGTATTATATATTAACTATATAAAAACAATATAACACAACTATATAGTATTTTGTCCCCTCTCTCTCTCTCTCTCTTATTATATGACTTTTATATAACCCATGTTTGTGTTGACAAGTCATCAAAAGAAGCAAGACTATTAACCATATATTATACACCACTATACTATACATAGTACCGTCTCTCTTTGGCTGTGCCAGGCTTGGTTAGCTTAGTTGGTAGCTCATTTGTTTATCAACAAAAGGGTCACGAGTTCAAATCTCTGCCTGGCTACAGTCTCAATGATGACTGATATTGCCATTGCATCTCATTATCACTCATCTCTCACTGCTGATTGAGGTGCAAAAGTTATCAGATACTTGCAGAGATGGGTGTGCTTGAATACTGGTTAACCTTCCAGGATCCAAGAAAAGAGTGGTTAGGTTAACTGATCATCCGATAGCCATTGATGGCATAAAAATATGCTAAATATTCAACCAATCAATCAATCAATCTACTGGCTGACTTTGATAAATATTGGTGGTGGTTTGAGTGGTGCAGTGATTGTTGTTGTATGGTGTTAGACGTCGCTTTCAACAATTTTTCAGTCATATCGCGACGGTGTCTACTCGAGACAGCTTTATGATACTGCCAAATTGGAAAATCATACCGCAGACACATGGTATGATACCCCACCAAGTCATATTATACTGACACTGGGCTGACCAGACCTAGAACTGTCCTCTAAATGCTAAGCGCCACATGAGGAAGTTTCTAGTACCATTTTTCAAGTCTTTGGTATGACCAGACCAGGGATCAAATCCACAACCATCCGCATGCAAGAATGAGGTTGTTAAAACTTGTTTCACATTCGTTTTAAAATAGATAAGTGCACAAAACATATATATTAGTGTCCAGCACTCGGATAAAGGGAGCCATTTTGTTGTGATTCACTAGCACTGTGCAGATTCTAAGTCACAAAATGTTCATAGACCTCCTGGGGTTGTTGATCCGTCATCCATCTTAAAGTTGCTTGTGTCGTCCAAACCAGCTGCCTACTTGGTATTAACCCCCATCACAAGTGTCCAACATGCAAATAGGGTAAGCAGTGTTTTTGTATTCACTAGTACTGTACTGGTCACATGTCTCCTCATCATCCTGATGTGGACACATTTAGATTTAACATGTTGATTCAGTTCCAATCTTGCCACCTATGGAAAGAAATATTTTTTTTTTACATTTTCAAAAAAAGAAGATAATAGGAAATGTTAATTAACTCTTAACATTAACTCTTTCAAGAATGGTGATGCCATCAATAGACAAGGGAATAATTCTTTCAGACACAAAGCTATTTTAGATGCTAAAAAGTATATGTATATGTAAACTCTTTCATAATCTTAATATTCTTATAACATGGTTAAACAAAAATTACCTAATTTGAATGCATCACAAAGTATTTATAAATGTTTATATATGACAATTTATTGCTATAATGGTCATTTGGATCTTGTTGATTTTTACAAATTCACATGATATGTACTAAACACAGATTGATTGAATGAATATTTAGCGTCATTTTTATGCCATCCTGGGCTAACAGACGATCAGTTAACCTAACCACTGTTTCCTGGGATCGTGAAAGGTTAACCAGAACTCAAGAACACCCCATCTCTGCAAGTAACTGATTACTTTCCCACTAGAATCAGTGGTGAGAGACAATGATGGGACACAATGTCGTATATCAATTATCACGGAGACTGTGGTAACACTACAGGATCAAATTGATTACTATGGTAACACTACAGGATCACATCAATTACTATGGCGACTACAGGATCACATCAATTACTATGGTAACTCCACAGGATCACATTGATTACTATGGTAACTCCACAGGATCACATTAATAACTACGGTAACACTAAAGGATCACTTCAATTACTATGGCGATTCCACAGGATCACATCAATTAGTATGGTAACTCTACAGGATCACATTGATAACTATGGTAACACTACAGGATCACATTGATTACTATGGTGACTCTACAGGATCACATCAATTACTATGGTAACTCTACAGGATCACATCGATTACTATGGTAACACTACTGGATCACATCGATTACTATGGTAACACTACAGGATCACATCAATTACTAGGTAACTCTACAGGATCACATTGATTACTATGGTAACTCTACAGGATCACATTGATTACTATGGTAACGCTACAGGATCACATCAATTATTATGGTAACACTACAGAATCACATCAATTACTATGGTAACACTACAGGATCACATCAATTACTATGGTGACTCTACAGGATCACATCAATTACTATGGTAACACTACAGGATCACATCAATTACTATGGTGACTCTACAGGATCACATCAATTACTATGGTAACTCTTCAGGATCACATCGATTACTAAGGTAACTCTACAGGATCACAACTCTACAGGATCACATCAACTACTATGGTAACTCTTCAGGATCACATCGATTACTAAGGTAACACTACAGGATCACAACTCTACAGGATCACATCAATTACTATGGTAACTCTTCAGGATCACATCGATTACTAAGGTAACTCTACAGGATCACAACTCTACAGGATCACATCAACTACTATGGTGACTCTACAGAATCACATCGATTACTATGGTAACACTACAGAATCACATCGATTACTATGGTAACTCTACAGGATCAAATTGATAATTATGTTAACTCTACAGGATCACAACAATTACTATGATAACTCTTCAGGATCACATTGATTACTATGGTAACACTACAGGATCACATCAATTATTATGGTAACACTACAGGATCACATCAACTACTATGGTGACTCTACATGATCACATCAATTACTATGGTAACAATACAGGATCACATCGATTACTATGGTAACTCTACAGGATCACATCGATTACTATGGTAACACTACAGGATCACATCGATTACTATGGTAACTCTACAGGATCACATCAATTACTATGGTAACTCTACAGGATCACATTGATTACTATGGTTACTCTACAGGATCACATTGATTACTATATTAACACTACAGGATCACATCAATTATTATGGTAACACTACAGGATCACATCAATTACTATGGTGACTCTACAAGATCACATCAATTACTATGGTAACACTACAGGGTCACATCAATTACTATGGTAACACTACAGGATCACATCAATTACTATTGTGACACTACAGGATCACATCAATTACTATGGTAACACTACAGGATCACATCAATTACTATGGTGACTCTACAGGATCACATTGATTACTATGGTAACACTACAGGATCACATCAATTACTATGGAAACACTACTGGATCACTTCGATTAGTATGGTTACTCTACAGGATCACATCGATTACTATGGTTACTCTACAGGATCACATTGATTACTATGGTAACACTACAGGATCACATCAATCACTATGGTAACTCTACAGGATCACATTTATTATATAGTTACTACAAGATCACATTGATTATCATGGTAACTCTACAAGATCATATCAATTACTATGGTAACTCTACAGGATCACATCGATTACTATGGTAACTCTACAGGATCAAATTGATTACTATGGTGACTCTACAGGATCACATCAATTACTATGGTAACTCTACAGGATCACATTGATTACTATGGTAACTCTACAGGATCACATTGATTACTATGGTGACTCTACAGGATCACATCAATTACTATGGTAACTCTACAGGATCAAATTGATTACTATGGTAACACTACAGGATTATATCAATTACTATGGTGACTCTACAGGATCACATTGATAACTATGGTAACACTACAGGATCACATCGATTACTATGGTGACTCTACAGGATCACATCAATTACTATGGTAACTCTATAGGATCACATCAATTACTATGGTAACTCTACAGGATCACATTGATTACTATGGTAACTCTACAGGATCAAATTGATTATTATGGTAACTCCACAGGATCACATCAATTACTATGATAACTCTACAGGATCACATTGATTACTTTGGTAACTCTACAGGATCACATCAAATACTATGGTAACACTACAGGATCACACTGATCACTATGGTAACTCTACAGGATCACATTTATTATATAGTAACTACAGGATCACATTGAATACTATGGTAACTCTACAAGATCACATCAATTACTATGGTAACACTACTGGATCACATTGATTACTATGGTAACTCTACAAGATCACATCAATTATTATGGTAACACTACAGGATCACATTGATTACTATGGTAACTCTACAAGATCACATCAATTATTATGGTAACACTACAGGATCACATTGATTACTATGGTAACTCTACAGCATCACATTGATTACTTTGGGAACTTTACAGGATCACATCAGTTACTATGGTAACACTACACGATCACATCGATCACAATGGTAACTCTACAGGATCACATTTATTATATAGTTACTACAAGATCACATTGATTGCTATGGTAACTCTACAAGATCATATCAATTACTATGGTAACTCTACAGGATCACATCGATTATTATGGTAACTCTACAGGATCACATTGGTTACTATGGTAACTCTACAGGATCACATCATGGTAACTCTACTAGAAACTTGTCTGACCTGCTCAATATCACATGTATCAATACTGCACTAATCAGGGCTTCATCAACATTTCCAGAAATGCGCCAAGGACAGTCCTAAGCTCGGCTGAGAAAAAAGGCAGTGTGTAGGGTTAGCTCAACTACTATGTAAAACAATCACTTGGTACAAAAACCAACACTAAAGTCTTGTCTGACCTGTATGATAATTATATAAACAAAATACATATACCTCACTATGATGGTCTGGTGTGTTGGCGCTGTATGCCCCACGTTTTCAGTTGTATTTCATGATCCACACCACCAATTCTTGTCTCTCCTACTAAAAAGAATATAATTAATAACAATTTCTATAATGCAAAAAATTTTTGTATTTTTTTATATTTTCAATATATTCTCTCATGACAGCTGATTTCTTTTACAATATAATCTACATAATATAATTAGTAAAATCAAGGAGAGAAGGAAAAGCAACTGATTGAAAAGTTTCAATATTCATGAAAAATCTCACAAAATTTCCTTTTCAAATATTCTAACTTCCTTTTATCTCAGAAATCAGATCAAATTTTTTTTCTTTGCACAATGGAATTTTAACACAACCAGACTACTCCCAGCAAACTGTGTTGAAAATTGTTGATGTACTTATGATTACAAAATTTGTATACTGCAACTGAAAAATTAAGGAAAGTACCCGAAATTTCATTTCAAACTGCAATATTTTAAATTCAAGATCCTTTTACTTGTTTAAAACATTATAAAACATGTAAGATTTCATACATCTTATAGTTTATATAAAAGAAATCAGTTGCCTGTGAAATCTGAATGATTAATTTGCCAACTTATTAATTCTTTGCATGCTATTTTATCAACATATTGTAGTTTCCTATCCTTCTATGTAAGTTGTTGTTAAAATATATATTAAGGTAATTTTGAGATTTTAAACGAAATAATATTTAAGAAACTTGCTCAATAGGTCACATACATTTGACAACATAAAAGTAGAATATAGTTTTATATAGCACCAGCACTAGAAACTGCAAGTCTGAGCAGCTTTGTTTTTAACTAATTGTTTTGTCCTAATATATTTTAGCTTGATTGCCAAGTACACTAAGATCTACTATGTTCCACTCTCAAATCCCTTACCTGTATAGAACCAGTACTTGGTGGTGGGCTGTATTTTTAGGTCATTGTTCAGGTCACATGAATGTACCGACAGGGGTTACACTTAATATTCACTTCTTCTCTATCTCATTTTTTAAATAAAGTAAAATAAATTATTTGAACATTGACTCTTGCAGTTAAAAGCAGTTATCTACTAAAATTGTAATTCAGTGTTTTCATATCGACCCAGTTGTTGGTCCTCAGACAGTCAAACTGGTCCGTAAATTGCAGATTTTATATTGGCCCAGTTTTTGGTTCAATGACTCTCGGCTGCAACTAACCGACTGATAACTTGGCCAATATAAAACATTTCATTAATAACATTGTAATACATGATAGTCATCTTTCCTTACATTTTTGGAATGTAACTTTTAGTTTATGTGAATATGTATTTTTCTATATGTACAATAAATATATAAACCAACAATATGTACCTCGCTATAGCCGAGTGTTACCGTCTCGCTGACATCCTCAAACACTTCACATTGTCTGTTGTATTGTGTGCTCCATGTATCATGTATATCCTTGTACACCTTACACCGTCAGCTATATATATATTGTACGCCCCACGCAGACACCAGCACCTGCTGTCTCCCTTGCAAATAAACAGAAGATATATTTTAATGAATTGTAAAATGCAAAACCGTTTTGAAAATGGGTTCAATGGCCTTTATCTGGACCATTACAAAATACTTAACATTTGTGACGGCATATTGATGTGAAAAATACATTAACTGATGCCATATTGACCTGTCTGACTTGTACAGTATGATAGCATGTAAAAGTAATGGGTAAAAGTTGGAAAATTAGTAAAGCTGACCAAGAAGAGAACAATAAGAACAGTTCAGTAGTACAAGTACATGTATTGTGTATAAGAGGACTGAAAGTAGCAATGGTCGATTTACCTCCCGAATCTTCACCAGAACTGCAGTTATCATCCTTCACAGCCCAAGTACTCCTTGCTGTCTCCGTCTGGTAGAGGTGTCATTGATGGCCGAGAACATATTGAGTTGAATATATGATCAGTTAATAAAAGGACAGATGTCGGCTTATGTAACAAAACTGACATCTTAAATTGTTATTGCAATTATTATAACCTCCCAACAACGTGATGATATTGAGCTGCCACACTAAGCTCTGTTTCTAAACTTATTTATTTTACATGACTGAGAAACAAAATTATTACAACTTAGACAAATCACGCTTGCAGTCTTTCTGGGTAGAACCAGTACTAAGCATATGATGATAAAGTGTCATGCTTAAGGATACCACACATGGCCGTTGTGGAGGATTGAACCTACAACCCTCCGATCCTGGGTCTGATGCTCCAAAAGCACTGAAGTGCATGGTCTGTTGTAAATATAGAGGTTTGTGCAGTTGTATGTGTGTAATTGTATGTGTGTAGTTGTATGTGTGTAGTTGTGTGTGTGTAGTTGTGTGTGTGTGTGTAGTTGTGTGTGTGTGTGTGTGTGTGTGTGTAGTTGTGTGTAGTTGTCCCACCTCACTGTTAACTGTTGGTCTCCTCCTATATCAAAGAAATTAATACAATAGCTTTTTTTAATAGAAAGATACATTTATGATATTTAAATCACTGCTTTACATACAAAAGAAACTAAAATCATATGTTATATTATCACACAACCCGCATATGAACAACAGGTAATATAAATGGCTTATTTAAACCTTGAACATCTTGGACCAACACTGGCTGATTTGGAATATTTCACATTATTTACCAAATAAGACTATAAAAAATATAATACATATACATGTAATTTCTTATTACAACCCCATTAGCTCAGCCAGTAGAGCATGAGATTTCTAGTCTCAGGTTTGCTGGTTTGATTCCAGGGACTTTAACCAAGAGCTTTACACAAAGCATGCAAGAACCAGAGGAAGTTTACAACAGGTTTCTATCTGTATCCTGCACCTTATGTGCTGCAACCAAGTCTAATGGTAGAATGTCCGCCTCACATGCGGAAGGTCATAGATTCCATCTGACAAGGTCATACCAAAGACTTAAAAATGGTACTAGAAGCTTGGCAATAGTTCTAGTTCAGGTGTCAGAATATTGTGACTATCATATCATGTATATGCAGCACGATACTCAGTGTGGCAGCACTCAGGTTACTGTCTCAAGTAGATACGGTTGCGATATGACTGAAAATTTGAAAGCAACCCTAAACATTATACAACAACACAAACTTAAAAAACTAACACTCTTCTAACAGCATTGTCCATATGGGAAGCTGGTTGCAATGTAAAATAACCTTATATATAATATTATTAAAAAAATAATCTCACCTCAAAAGTCAAAGCACTGTTTGTCCACTATTAACCAGTGTGACCGATACACCTTCATAGGGTCCTTCCAGCAGCAGATAAAGTTACAAGCTTTATTGTACATATACACAGTACACAGCATATATGTTTCTTAAAAGTTAAAACAGTAAACGTATATAATTTATACACAGTTTAAAATATAAAAATACTATGATGCACATAGTACATAGTAAAAACAGTAATGCATATTGAAAATCGATGTACAAACAAAATAACTCCTTCCTTCATCGAAACCCCCGCCGCTCAGCCCACAAAACCATTTTATGTGGCAAAAAATTGCTGTAGTTTACACGCATGCAGTATTTTTCTCAGGAAGGCAAAATGGTAAACTGACATTGTTATTCTAAAATCACTTCAATATAAAGTATACCAAGATGTACACAATACATAGCATATATATGTTTCTTAAACATAGTTAAAATATCGAACATACAGGTAAAATACCAATTTTAAAATACAACAAAAGAACAAATGTAAAATAAAAATCTGGTCATGTTGCAATAGTAACATAATATAAAATCACACCCGTATCTAAATACAGTCTCACTCCCAACTATGAACAATCACACTCCCGACATAGCATGTCTGTCACTATTTCAAAGAAATAGCAACAGCCACCTATAAATAGTTGTCTGCTCCATTGGAAATGTAAACAGGCAGAAGACATAAGATGGGATAAGGCATCTATGTAATGACAGCTGGCTACTCCTGTCGAAAATATGAGGCAACTACTCAATACCATTGAAAAATGGAAAAATTTAAATACCTTAAATGAAATGAATGCAAAAAAAAAAATAACAAAGAATATAATCAAGTAAAAAACAAAAATAAATAGCAAAAATTTAATTTAGTTTTATAAAAATTAAAGCAGATCTAGTTAAGTATAAAACAAAAATTAATAACAACAATTTGATTTAATTTTACAAAAATTAACATAGATCTATATAAATAAAAAATAAAAAAATTAATTTAATTTTAAATTTTTTTTAACCCCATCTCCAAGGACAGTAATACATGTCCTTGCCTAAACATTGTAACCAAAAAAACAAACCCAATTAGGTATAATGAATATGTTCACACGAAAACGAAATCAGTATAACTCTTCTGCAGAGATAAGCCTGGGCTATGACGTTATTATCTAACAGAGAAGCCTACACCACCATTCTATGTGTCCCTAGTTCTTGAAGTTAGTAAAAAATTGCAGGAACCTGTTTTTAGATCTATGAAAAAAGTTAACTTTATTTCTTCTGCATCCATATCTTGCTTGGTCACTGAAGACACTACATGTCACTAATCCTTGAAGCAAGCAAAACATTAAAGTAATCTGCTCCTATTGAATGATTATTGCAAAAAACAGTTAAATCTTGAAAAGCAGAAAAACATGTCGTACTTATGAAAAAAAAACATAAAGCGAGTTATCAGCAATAGATTAGTTATGAGAAAACATCTACTTAAACATGACCTTAAAGCAACACATCCACGTTTGAACTTTAAAAAAAAAAATTAATTGAGTTATGAGCACATTTCCCATACAAACATTTGATCAATTAGCTGTATATGAGCATATAAACACAATCCCGAACAAAATGATGCCCAAATTATAATGCGTGACTAACACTTTATAAAACAAGCATGTAACTCACCTGAGTCAAAAAAAAATTGTCAAAATGACTTTCAAGGCAGGTAAAGTACACTACGCACTTAAACGTGAAGTTTTTTAATATGACTCGCATAACTCAATTTGAAGCCAAGTTGGAATCCTCGGCAATTTTAAAATAATTTATAAAGCGTTTGTCACGCTTTATAATTTGGACATCTTTTTTTATAATTCTAAAACGTTCTGAATAGTGTTTGTTAGCACATATACAGCTCACTGACCATATATTTATGTATGGGAAATGTGCTCACAACTCAATTGAAAAACTTTTAAAAAAGTTTAAACGTGGATGTGTTGCTTTAAACTGACTTACTAAATTAAAACTCTAAAAACATCTGAAACAGAGAGCTTCAGTTTCGTGAATTTGTTTTTTCACTTACTTTGAAAATGGCTAGTAAGACAACCGATCCAGACAACGACGCTCCCTACCCGAATGCCGAACCTGTGGCGTCGCAACCGCGACTCTCCTAACTATACATACGTTTGTGTACCTAACGGGCGGCCTAGAGATCATACCGGAATGTCTAGGTGGAGCAACACATACCGGGGTATGGTCTCCTGGACCGAGCACTGGGACGGGTGCAGGCTTGTCCAAGGGCGCAAGCGCGAGCACGGCAGCAGGCTCATCCTCAGACGGGAGCACGGGCACTGGTACGGGCCCGGTTGCAGGATGGGCGCAGGCACGGGCACAGACACAACAGACGTACAAACAGAGCCTGGCACGGCAAGTCAAACGACAGGGGCAGGAGTGGGAAGCACATGATCAGCCATCAAGACGTCCACGGATAGAACGGCAGCTGCTGGGAGCTGGTGTTCTGTCATGGTCGGATGGCCTGCAGACTGAAAAGAGAAAGAAAAATATATAAACACCTTATTATTCATAAGAAAATGAGTTTAAAATAGCCTATCCTGTGATAAACTGACTGAGTTTGTGCATGTGTGTGGAGGGGTTGGGGGTAATAAAGTTAAAAAAATTGGACCATATATAGAAGGGTAGGAAAATAAGTTGTGCAGAGTATTTGTATCCTTTGTGTGTGTGGGTGGGATGGGATGGGATGGGATGGGAGGGTGGGGGAGGGGGAGGTAATACATTTATAGTGTGGCAGAGTAATCCATATAAGTTAAAAACAAAATAAAAATTTAATAAAATAAAAAAAATATATAGATCATGGGAAGATAATAAAGTTGGGACTGAGAAGAACGCAATCCTTCCACAAGTAACTGGAAAATTTCTCACATAAAGTTTTTGGAGCGAGCAAGACTCGAACCTACAACCTTAATGGTGAGAGGTAAGTGATCAATCATCTTAAGATGGCGCCTTAGACCACTTGACCACGGAGGACCCTATATTGTTTCAATAGACCTGACACGGGTCCTCAATCAAACAAGTTGATAATCTAATCACTTACAATATACACTTGCTCAGGTGAAGGTGATGCTAATGGCAAGTTTGATTAGAATCAGATGAAAACTGTAGGAGCTGTGGCCACAAGGTAGACAATTTAAATTAGGTATATGAAATATTTTAAGTCAGATAAAGGGGCATAATCCATAAAAAATAACTTGATGAAAAATGTTGACAATATCGGCTTGTTCAGATGATTGTGATGATGTATAGCAAGTTTGAATAGAACCGGATTGAAACTGTAGAAGTTATATGGTATATACAGTAAAACCTGTGTAAGCGGTCGCCGCTATTAAGCAGCTACCTGTCATAAACAACCATGTTTTCAATTTCCCATTTCTATGCTTGTCGAAAAAAATAAACCTATATTAAGCAACAACCTGTCTTAAAAGGTCACATTTGCTCTTTCCCTTGACTGGCTGCTAAAGACAGGTTTAACTGTATATGAAATATTTTTAAGTCAGAAAAAGGGGGCATAACTCCTTAAATAATAATCTGGGTGAATAATCCTGACATTATTATGCACTTATTTAGATTATAGTGATGATGTATAGCAAGTTTGATTAGAATTGGATGAAAACTGTAAGAGTTGAAGTTACATGGTACATTTGTATAGACGGACAAATGGGCAGATGGACGACTGACAGATGAGCAGTTAAAAAATATGTGCCCTCCAGGTTTTCTTCCCATGGGGGCATAAAACAAGAGGCCCAAGTCGCTCATCTGGTTTCATATGCAACTTCCCTTTAAATTTTGTATGGACTAAGCCTATAAAGAAGTGACTATAGTTATAGATGAGAATTATCGGTTTTTCTCATAGCTTTTCCTTGTACAGTGAAAGTCAACCTACTGTACTCCAATGGTCCCTTAGTCCTAATTTCAAGCAGTCTCTTATGTACCAGTACATATTCAGACATCAGTATCGTATATGAATAAGTTTTACCCTAGTGCTTTGAACTAAGCATTTTGGTAAGTACTACAGCAGGATGGTTGATTTAGGTCTTGGAAATTTTGTCCACTAATTTTATGTTAAACATTAACTTCTAAACTATAATTGACTTTTTTATATGATAGTTTTTTTTATAAACTATACATACTTAACTTATTGCACAGAAACAATAAATAAGAGGCCCAAGAGGACCTGAACGATCTATTTGCAACAGATGCTTTACAGGACCTCCATGCAATGCTACATGTAAACAAGAGCACCGCAAGTGGGTGCAAAACTCATCTTTTTTCCAAATCTATAGTAGGTCAAAGTCAGTGACAAAGTTGAAATTGGGCAGAGTATTTGATTAATACAACACAAAATTAACATAAAAATGGCAGGAGGGTAGGGTTGAGGGTCTAGGGTCGGTAACAAATTTGAAATGGGGCAGAGTATTTGATTTAATACAAAATAAAATTTAAAAAAGAAAAAAAAATGGGGGGGGGGGGGGGGGGTTGGAATTTGGGTGGGGGGATGTCTGGGATCAGTAACAAAGTTGCAATGGGGCAAAGTAATTAATTCAAAACAAAACAAAATTTGGAAAAAAAAATAAAAAAATTGGGCAGGGATGGGGGTCGAGTATGTATGAGGGTCTTGGGGTCGGTAACGAAGTTAAAACTGGGCAGAGTATTTGAGTAAATAAAAAGTAAA
Organism: Panopea generosa; assembly: GCA_029582155.1. NCBI lineage: Eukaryota > Metazoa > Mollusca > Bivalvia > Adapedonta > Hiatellidae > Panopea > Panopea generosa. The sequence continues at coordinate 13,530,448 of CM055911.1, read as the reverse complement.
ATTTAAAAAAAAAAAAAAAAAAAAAGGGTGGGGATGGGAGGTGGGTAGGGGTGAGGGTCTTGGGGTCAGTAACAAAGTTGAAATTGGGCAGAGTATTTGATTTAATAAAAACAAAATTAAAAAAAAGAAAAATGGGCAAGGATGGGTGGGGTGGTAGGGGTGAGGGTCTTTGGGTTGGTAACAATGTTGAAATGGGGCAGAGTATTTGATTTTATTTAATACAAAACCAATTTAAAAGAATACAAGAAATGTCACTGTTAAGTATCACATGCCCCCCCCCCCCCCCCCAAATGGTCTTTGAAAAATATATGATATAATAGGAAGCAATGTATCCATGAATATCAAGAGTAATGGACTAATGTTTCAGACTAGACATGCAATTTCAATTTTTTTTTTAAATTAAAGCATGACCTTGACCTTTGTGTTACCTTGACTTTGACATCTAATGTAATGGTCTGGGTATTTCAACAGTTAAATGCAGGTGAAACATTATCTTGACATGCTGATCACTTATGTCAAGCTATTTTAAAATCCCTAAACGTAAATTAGAGATCAATTGTTGATTAATTGATAAATTGAACCAAGTGTTTTTGAAATCCATCCATGTATGATAAAGTTAAAGGACAGACTTGAAATCTTAAACAAAGTGTTGTCATACATACTCAAAGTGTGACCGTGTCTAGGTTTTACTTATGACACATCGTCATGTCATCTTGATAAACTGAGCCAAGTTAAAGACAAAGTCACAGACCAGACACGCAATATCAAACAAATTGAAAGTGTGACCTTGACCTTTGGAAAGGTTCTGGGTCTAAAATGTGACACTTAATTATGCCATGTTAATCAGCTGAGCCAAGTGTTTTTAAAATATATCCATAGATAATAAAGTTTTAGATCAGACAAGAAATCTCACACAGACTGAAACTGTTGTCAAACAAACTCAAAGTGTGACCTTAAGCTTTGAGGTACGCATGTGGGTCTTATATGTGACACTATATAATGTCATGCTGACAAATTGAGCCAGTGTTTTTAAAATTTATCCTTAGGTTACAAAGTTTCAGACCGGACAAGAAATCTCAATCAGACTGAAAGTGTCATCAACCAAAGTTAAATTGTGACCTTGACCTTTGAAGTGGGATTCTGGATGTAACCTGCAACACATCGTCATGTTATGTTGGTCATTTGTAGTTAGTATTAACAAATCCATCTATGCATGACAAAGTTACAGGCCAGACACGAAATCTCAAACAGACTGAAAGTGTTGTCAAACAAACTCAAAGTGTGACCTTGACCTTTGAGGTATGGGTATGGGTCTTACTCGCGACACATTGTCATGTTATGTTGATCATTTGTAGCAAGTATTTAAACAAGAATTGTCAGAAGACAACAAAGCTCGCTGATGGGATAAAACTAGCCAGCAATGCAAAGATTGAGATTGGAGGCTAACACGAAAACTTAAACACATGTAAATGCAAAAGTTTAACCTGGGTGTGTACAGATGAAAAATTAAGTCTTAAAGGGCCATAGCTCTGAAAAAATGCAACCCAGAGTTATGGTTCTTGTCTCTGTGTGTTTCAATGATGATGGTGAACACACATGCAAAGTTTCATTCATATGCAATGAGTGGTTGCATAGATATCTTATGTGATAAAAAACTTTAACCTGAAAAAATAAGTAAAAAAAGGGCCATAACTGTGCCAAAATGCAACCCAGAGTTATGGTTCCTATCTGTGTGTTCCATTGATGATGGTGAACACGCAAGTGAAGGTTCATTCACATCCAATGAGTGGTTGCATAGATATCTTAAACTTAAACGCAACTAAACTCAAAGTTTAACCAGGTGTCAAGTCCAAAAGGGGCAATAACTGTGCCAAAATGCAATCCAGAGTTATGGTTCTTGTCTCTGTGTGTTCCATTGATGATGGTGAACACACATGTGAAGTTTCATTCACATCCAATGAGTGGTTGCATAGATATCTTAAACTTAAACGCAACTAAATGCAAAGTTTAACCTGGTGTCTAAGTCCAAAAAGGGCCATAACTCTGCAAAACTGCAATCCAGAGTTATGGTTCTTGTCTCTGTGTGTTCCATTGATGAAGGTGAACACACATGCAAAGTTTCATTGATATCCAATGAGTGGTTGCATAGATAACTGAAACTTAAAAGCAAACGTTTAACCTGGGTGTCTACAGACGATGCCGACGACGGAGCTGACGACACCGGGGTCATGACAATCACTTACCTGTGGCAGAGGAATCAATGCCAAAGATGGCAATTTTTGAAGGTGCTAGAGTGCACACAAGGTAAAATATTTCATTTTTTTAATAATTCAAACTTTGACATTTATAATACGATCTGGCCAGTTTAAGAACTTGTCTGGGATATTACGGTTATATAACTACTTTGCAAGTTTGGTGAGGATCAAATGAAAAATGTGGGTGCTAGAGTACACACACGATCAAACAGTGCATTTTTAATGATTCAAGGACCAGAACTCTGACACTAATAATCCAATTTGGCCAGTTCAAGAACTTGTTCGAGATATTATGGTTACTTTGCACATTTGAGGATCAAATGAAAAATGTGGGTGCTAGAGTGCACACAGTCAAATTAAGCATTTTTTAATGTTTCAAGGGCCACAACTCTGACATTAATAGTCTGATGTGGCCAGTTTAAGAACTTGTCCACAATTTTATGGTTATATAACTACTGTGTAGAAACATCCATGTGAAGTTTCAGTTTAATTGGCCTTGTGGTTTCAGAATAAATGGAAAAAAAGAGAGAATTTTCTGTTCTCATAGTATCCCTTTGTAAAATTCTAAGTCCCCTAACAGGGCCCCTATAAATATAATGACAAGTGTCCCCTAATTGAACTCTCGGGGCGGGGTCATTATTAACCCTAGGGATACCATTTGAACAAATCTAACAAAACTATAGTTGGTCATCATTACTACATAAACATTTTGAAAATTTGTTGGGTGGTCATGAGAAGAAGATTTTTTAAGTTTTGGACTTTTTTTACTAACGGCGGCCATCTTGAATTTCAGATAAAAAAAAAATCTTCGGTATAGTCTCTTATGCAATAGAAACATCCATGTGAAGTTTCAGTTTAATTGGCCTAATGGTTTCAGAGAAAGTGCTGCTGACAGACGACAGACAACGCGCCATCGCATAAGCACTTCTGGCCTTTGGCCAGTAGAGCTAAAAATGCAGGTGCTTAAGTGCACTCAAGTTCAAATAGAATATTTTTAAATGTTTCAAGGGCCATAATTCAGACATTTATAATCTGATTTGGCCAGTTCAATAAAATGTCCGAGATATAATGGTTATATAACTACTATAAAAGTTTATTGAAGATCTAATGAAAAATGCTAGTGCTATAGTGCACAGAACAAAAAAGTTCACAGACGGACGGACAACAGGCGATCAGAGTAGCTCACCTTGGGCTATTCTCACGTGAGCTAAAACACACCATTAAACCCTGTTATCTGCCACTTTATGCATATATAAGCATTACCTACAGGTCTATATCAGGCACAATAGTAAGATTAAGCCAATATTTGGTTGCCCAGTTTTTTAAAAATTACTTTAATAGTATGGCATGATAAAACCTAATTTCTGACCTATTTTATAGTTCTACCAGGCTCAATAATAGCGGAGTGGTAGTGTAGTGGATAGTGTTGGCAGCTCACACCGAGCTCAACCTGATGCCTTTCAACAAGCAACATCAGTACTGGTTTTAACCAGGAAGCTGACTTGAGAGCAGTTCATATAAGGGCTAAGCTTTCTTCGCAGTCAAGATAATATAAATTAGTATAAACTAACAAATCAGATATTATTCTTCAATGATTCTTACTTTCAGTTGCATGTTTTCTTCTGTCCATTGTTTTCTAACTGACTGCAGCTCCTCCAGCTGCCGTGTAAGGTCAGTAAGCTCCAGTTCTTTACTAGATAGTGCCACGGTGGCTTCCTTTTTCTGACTTAACTGAAATAGCAAAGTTTCATTTTACAACATCCATGTTACAAATGATTCGCTGCTTATTGACATCTACCAGAGGGCTCTGAACCACTCATCTCAGATTGTAAAGAAATATTTCACCAATATATAAGTGTACATTTTAAATTACTGCTCTAATAGTAGAATATACAGTGTGTAGTCGACTTGAAAGCAAAGCTTTACAGAGTATTGGCAGAAGGCGACTAGTTACCATGGTGATTATGACATTTTATAATCTTATTTTTTAAATATTTTGTATATACAAAATACAGACAATTAGTTACATAACAAAAATTTTAGTTTCTTGATATCCTCTGCATGGACTTTATTTTCATTATGAAAATACAAATATAATTAAAATCAAATAACAAGTTTCTAAAAAAAAGGCCTGCAACATAGGGTCAGTCCTACTTGGGTTTCAATGGACACTTTAGGTGTCTTCTACACACCCTGGCCTGCCCAGTGACACCTCGTTTTTTGAGTCTGACTTATATAGAAGGCGGTCAACGGACGTCGCAAACATGTGCACGCATACAAAGTTGCATGTTTTGGGCTATTTCGAGCAAAACAAGCGAAATCATGGCTTCTATTCCCGCGGCCAATGACGCCCCTTGGCAAATACTTGGGTTTCAATGGACACTTTAGGTGTCTTTTACACCCTCTGGGCTGCCCAGTGACACCCAGTTTTTGAGTCTGGCTCATCTGGAAATCGGTCATCTAGTGTCCCAAACATGGGGACCCACACCAGGCTGCAGTCTGTAGGCTGTTTGGAGCGAATCAGGCGAAATGACGGCATCTCGCCCGCCGCCAATCTGCGCCGTTGGTTAATACTTGGGTTTCAATGGACACTTCAGGTGTCTTCTACACACCCTGGCCTGCCCAGTGACACCTCGTTTTTGAGTCTGGCTCATCTAGAAGGCGGTCAACGGACGTCGCAAACATGTGCACGCATACAAAGTTGCATGTTTTGGGCTATTTCGAGCAAAACAAGCGAAATCATGGCTTCTATTCCCGCGGCCAATGACGCCCCTTGGCAAATACTTGGGTTTCAATGGACACTTCAGGTGTCTTTTACACCCTCTGGGCTGCCCAGTGACACCCAGTTTTTGAGTCTGGCTTATCTGGAAGTCGGTCATCGAGTGTCCCGAACATGGGGACCCACACCAGGCTGCAGTCTGTAGGCTGTTTGGAGCGAATCAGGCGAAATGACGGCATCTCGCCCGCCGCCAATCTTCGCCGTTGGTTAATACTTGGGTTTCAATGGACACTTCAGGTGTCTTCTACACACCCTGGCCTGCCCAGTGACACCTCGTTTTTGAGTCTGGCTCATCTAGAAGGCGGTCAACGGACGTCGCAAACATGTGCACGCATACAAAGTTGCATGTTTTGGGCTATTTCGAGCAAAACAAGCGAAATCATGGCTTCTATTCCCGCGGCCAATAACGCCCCTTTGCAAATACTTGGATTTCAATGGACACTTCAGATGTCTTTTAAACCATCTGGGCTGCCCAGTGACACCCAGTTTTTGAGTCTGGCTCATCTGGAAGTCGGTCATCGAGTGTCCCGAACATGGGGACCCACACCAGGCTGCAGTCTGTAGGCTGTTTGGAGCGAATCAGGCGAAATGACGGCATCTCGCCCGCCGCCAATCTGCGCCGTTGGTTAATACTTGGGTTTCAATGGACACTTCAGGTGTCTTCTACACACCCTGGCCTGCCCAGTGACACCTCGTTTTTGAGTCTGGCTCATGTAGAAGGCGGTCAACGGACGTCGCAAACATGTGCACGCATACAAAGTTGCATGTTTGGGCTATTTCGAGCAAAACAGGCGAAATCATGGCTTCTATTCCCGCGGCCAATGACGCCCCTTGGCAAATACTTGGATTTCAATGGACACTTCAAGTGTCTTCTACACCCTCTGGGCTGCCCAGTGACACCCAGTTTTTTAGTCTGGCTCATCTGGAAGTCGGTCATCGTGTGTCGCGAACATGGGGACGCACACCAGGCTGCAGTCTGTAGGCTGTTTGGAGCGAATCAGGCGAAATGACGGCATCTCGACCGCCGCCAATCTGCGCCGTTGGTTAATACTTGGGTTTCAATGGACACTTTAGGTGTCTTCTACACACCCTGGCCTGCCCAGTGACACCTCGTTTTTGAGTCTGGCTCATCTAGAAGGCGGTCAACGGACGTCGCAAACATGTGCACGCATACAAAGTTGCATGTTTTGGGCTATTTCGAGCAAAACAAGCGAAATCATGGCTTCTATTCCCGCGGCCAATGACGCCCCTTGGCAAATACTTGGGTTTCAATGGACACTTTAAGTGTCTTCTACACCCTCTGGGCCGCCCAGTGACACCCAGTTTTTGAGTCTGGCTCATCTGGAAGTCGGTCATCGAGTGTCCCGAACATGGGGACCCACACCAGGCTGCAGTCTGTAGGCTGTTTGGAGCGAATCAGGCGAAATGACGGCATCTCGCCCGCCGCCTATCTGCGCCGTTGGTTAATACTTGGGTTTCAATGGACACTTCAGGTGTCTTCTACACACCCTGGCCTGCCCAGTGACACCTCGTTTTTGAGTCTGGCTCATCTAGAAGGCGGTCAACGGACGTCGCAAACATGTGCACGCATACAAAGTTGCATGTTTTGGGCTATTTCGAGCGAAACAAACGAAATCATGGCTTCTATTCCCGCGGCCAATGACGCCCCTTGGCAAATACTTGGGTTTCAATGGACACTTCCAGATAAGCCAGACTCAAAAACTGGGTGTCACTGGGCAGGCCCAGAGGGTGTAGAAGACACTTAAAGTGTCCATTGAAACCCAAGTATTAGCCGAGGGTGGTATATTGACGCGGGAATAGAAGCCATGATTTCGCCTGTTTTGGTCGAAATAGCTCAAAACATGCAACTTTGTATGCGTGCACATGTTTGCGACGTCCGTTGACCGCCTTCTAGATGAGCCAGACTTAAAAACGAGGTGTCACTGGGCAGGCCAGGGTGTGTAGAAGACACCTGGAGTGTCCATTGAAACCCAAGTATTAGCCCAGGGTGGTATATTGGCCAGAAACCAAATGCCGTCTTTTCCCCTTATTCGCTCCAAACAGCCTACAGACTGCAGCCTGGTGTGGGTCCCCTTGTTCGGGACACTCGATGACCGACTTCCAGATGAGCCAGACTCAAAAACTGGGTGTCACTGGGCAGCCCAGAGGGTGTAGAAGACACCTGAAGTGTCCATTGAAACCCAAGTATTAGCCGAGGGTGGTATATTGACGCGGGAATAGAAGCCATGATTTCGCCTGTTTTGGTCGAAATAGCTCAAAACATGCAACTTTGTATGCGTGCACATGTTTGCGACGTCCGTTGACCGCCTTCTAGATGAGCCAGACTTAAAAACGAGGTGTCACTGGGCAGGCCAGGGTGTGTAGAAGACACCTGGAGTGTCCATTGAAACCCAAGTATTAGCCCAGGGTGGTATATTGGCCAGAAACCAAATGCCGTCTTTTCCCCTTATTCGCTCCAAACAGCCTACAGACTGCAGCCTGGTGTGGGTCCCCTTGTTCGGGACACTCGATGACCGACTTCCAGATGAGCCAGACTCAAAAACTGGGTGTCACTGGGCAGCCCAGAGGGTGTAGAAGACACCTGAAGTGTCCATTGAAACCCAAGTATTAGCCGAGGGTGGTATATTGACGCGGGAATAGAAGCCATGATTTCGCCTGTTTTGGTCGAAATAGCTCAAAACATGCAACTTTGTATGCGTGCACATGTTTGCGACGTCCGTTGACCGCCTTCTAGATGAGCCAGACTTAAAAACGAGGTGTCACTGGGCAGGCCAGGGTGTGTAGAAGACACCTGGAGTGTCCATTGAAACCCAAGTATTAGCCCAGGGTGGTATATTGGCCAGAAACCAAATGCCGTCTTTTCCCCTTATTCGCTCCAAACAGCCTACAGACTGCAGCCTGGTGTGGGTCCCCTTGTTCGGGACACTCGATGACCGACTTCCAGATGAGCCAGACTCAAAAACTGGGTGTCACTGGGCAGCCCAGAGGGTGTAGAAGACACCTGAAGTGTCCATTGAAACCCAAGTATTAGCCGAGGGTGGTATATTGACGGCGGGAATAGAAGCCATGATTTCGCCTGTTTTGGTCGAAATAGCTCAAAACATGCAACTTTGTATGCGTGCACATGTTTGCGACGTCCGTTGACCGCCTTCTAGATGAGCCAGACTTAAAAACGAGGTGTCACTGGGCAGGCCAGGGTGTGTAGAAGACACCTGGAGTGTCCATTGAAACCCAAGTATTAGCCCAGGGTGGTATATTGGCCAGAAACCAAATGCCGTCTTTTCCCCTTATTCGCTCCAAACAGCCTACAGACTGCAGCCTGGTGTGGGTCCCCTTGTTCGGGACACTCGATGACCGACTTCCAGATGAGCCAGACTCAAAAACTGGGTGTCACTGGGCAGCCCAGAGGGTGTAGAAGACACCTGAAGTGTCCATTGAAACCCAAGTATTAGCCGAGGGTGGTATATTGACGCGGGAATAGAAGCCATGATTTCGCCTGTTTTGGTCGAAATAGCTCAAAACATGCAACTTTGTATGCGTGCACATGTTTGCGACGTCCGTTGACCGCCTTCTAGATGAGCCAGACTTAAAAACGAGGTGTCACTGGGCAGGCCAGGGTGTGTAGAAGACACCTGGAGTGTCCATTGAAACCCAAGTATTAGCCCAGGGTGGTATATTGGCCAGAAACCAAATGCCGTCTTTTCCCCTTATTCGCTCCAAACAGCCTACAGACTGCAGCCTGGTGTGGGTCCCCTTGTTCGGGACACTCGATGACCGACTTCCAGATGAGCCAGACTCAAAAACTGGGTGTCACTGGGCAGCCCAGAGGGTGTAGAAGACACCTGAAGTGTCCATTGAAACCCAAGTATTAGCCGAGGGTGGTATATTGACGCGGGAATAGAAGCCATGATTTCGCCTGTTTTGGTCGAAATAGCTCAAAACATGCAACTTTGTATGCGTGCACATGTTTGCGACGTCCGTTGACCGCCTTCTAGATGAGCCAGACTTAAAAACGAGGTGTCACTGGGCAGGCCAGGGTGTGTAGAAGACACCTGGAGTGTCCATTGAAACCCAAGTATTAGCCCAGGGTGGTATATTGGCCAGAAACCAAATGCCGTCTTTTCCCCTTATTCGCTCCAAACAGCCTACAGACTGCAGCCTGGTGTGGGTCCCCTTGTTCGGGACACTCGATGACCGACTTCCAGATGAGCCAGACTCAAAAACTGGGTGTCACTGGGCAGCCCAGAGGGTGTAGAAGACACCTGAAGTGTCCATTGAAACCCAAGTATTAGCCGAGGGTGGTATATTGACGCGGGAATAGAAGCCATGATTTCGCCTGTTTTGGTCGAAATAGCTCAAAACATGCAACTTTGTATGCGTGCACATGTTTGCGACGTCCGTTGACCGCCTTCTAGATGAGCCAGACTTAAAAACGAGGTGTCACTGGGCAGGCCAGGGTGTGTAGAAGACACCTGGAGTGTCCATTGAAACCCAAGTATTAGCCCAGGGTGGTATATTGGCCAGAAACCAAATGCCGTCTTTTCCCCTTATTCGCTCCAAACAGCCTACAGACTGCAGCCTGGTGTGGGTCCCCTTGTTCGGGACACTCGATGACCGACTTCCAGATGAGCCAGACTCAAAAACTGGGTGTCACTGGGCAGCCCAGAGGGTGTAGAAGACACCTGAAGTGTCCATTGAAACCCAAGTATTAGCCGAGGGTGGTATATTGACGCGGGAATAGAAGCCATGATTTCGCCTGTTTTGGTCGAAATAGCTCAAAACATGCAACTTTGTATGCGTGCACATGTTTGCGACGTCCGTTGACCGCCTTCTAGATGAGCCAGACTTAAAAACGAGGTGTCACTGGGCAGGCCAGGGTGTGTAGAAGACACCTGGAGTGTCCATTGAAACCCAAGTATTAGCCCAGGGTGGTATATTGGCCAGAAACCAAATGCCGTCTTTTCCCCTTATTCGCTCCAAACAGCCTACAGACTGCAGCCTGGTGTGGGTCCCCTTGTTCGGGACACTCGATGACCGACTTCCAGATGAGCCAGACTCAAAAACTGGGTGTCACTGGGCAGCCCAGAGGGTGTAGAAGACACCTGAAGTGTCCATTGAAACCCAAGTATTAGCCGAGGGTGGTATATTGACGCGGGAATAGAAGCCATGATTTCGCCTGTTTTGGTCGAAATAGCTCAAAACATGCAACTTTGTATGCGTGCACATGTTTGCGACGTCCGTTGACCGCCTTCTAGATGAGCCAGACTTAAAAACGAGGTGTCACTGGGCAGGCCAGGGTGTGTAGAAGACACCTGGAGTGTCCATTGAAACCCAAGTATTAGCCCAGGGTGGTATATTGGCCAGAAACCAAATGCCGTCTTTTCCCCTTATTCGCTCCAAACAGCCTACAGACTGCAGCCTGGTGTGGGTCCCCTTGTTCGGGACACTCGATGACCGACTTCCAGATGAGCCAGACTCAAAAACTGGGTGTCACTGGGCAGCCCAGAGGGTGTAGAAGACACCTGAAGTGTCCATTGAAACCCAAGTATTAGCCGAGGGTGGTATATTGACGCGGGAATAGAAGCCATGATTTCGCCTGTTTTGGTCGAAATAGCTCAAAACATGCAACTTTGTATGCGTGCACATGTTTGCGACGTCCGTTGACCGCCTTCTAGATGAGCCAGACTTAAAAACGAGGTGTCACTGGGCAGGCCAGGGTGTGTAGAAGACACCTGGAGTGTCCATTGAAACCCAAGTATTAGCCCAGGGTGGTATATTGGCCAGAAACCAAATGCCGTCTTTTCCCCTTATTCGCTCCAAACAGCCTACAGACTGCAGCCTGGTGTGGGTCCCCTTGTTCGGGACACTCGATGACCGACTTCCAGATGAGCCAGACTCAAAAACTGGGTGTCACTGGGCAGCCCAGAGGGTGTAGAAGACACCTGAAGTGTCCATTGAAACCCAAGTATTAGCCGAGGGTGGTATATTGACGGCGGGAATAGAAGCCATGATTTCGCCTGTTTTGGTCGAAATAGCTCAAAACATGCAACTTTGTATGCGTGCACATGTTTGCGACGTCCGTTGACCGCCTTCTAGATGAGCCAGACTTAAAAACGAGGTGTCACTGGGCAGGCCAGGGTGTGTAGAAGACACCTGGAGTGTCCATTGAAACCCAAGTATTAGCCCAGGGTGGTATATTGGCCAGAAACCAAATGCCGTCTTTTCCCCTTATTCGCTCCAAACAGCCTACAGACTGCAGCCTGGTGTGGGTCCCCTTGTTCGGGACACTCGATGACCGACTTCCAGATGAGCCAGACTCAAAAACTGGGTGTCACTGGGCAGCCCAGAGGGTGTAGAAGACACCTGAAGTGTCCATTGAAACCCAAGTATTAGCCGAGGGTGGTATATTGACGCGGGAATAGAAGCCATGATTTCGCCTGTTTTGGTCGAAATAGCTCAAAACATGCAACTTTGTATGCGTGCACATGTTTGCGACGTCCGTTGACCGCCTTCTAGATGAGCCAGACTTAAAAACGAGGTGTCACTGGGCAGGCCAGGGTGTGTAGAAGACACCTGGAGTGTCCATTGAAACCCAAGTATTAGCCCAGGGTGGTATATTGGCCAGAAACCAAATGCCGTCTTTTCCCCTTATTCGCTCCAAACAGCCTACAGACTGCAGCCTGGTGTGGGTCCCCTTGTTCGGGACACTCGATGACCGACTTCCAGATGAGCCAGACTCAAAAACTGGGTGTCACTGGGCAGCCCAGAGGGTGTAGAAGACACCTGAAGTGTCCATTGAAACCCAAGTATTAGCCGAGGGTGGTATATTGACGCGGGAATAGAAGCCATGATTTCGCCTGTTTTGGTCGAAATAGCTCAAAACATGCAACTTTGTATGCGTGCACATGTTTGCGACGTCCGTTGACCGCCTTCTAGATGAGCCAGACTTAAAAACGAGGTGTCACTGGGCAGGCCAGGGTGTGTAGAAGACACCTGGAGTGTCCATTGAAACCCAAGTATTAGCCCAGGGTGGTATATTGGCCAGAAACCAAATGCCGTCTTTTCCCCTTATTCGCTCCAAACAGCCTACAGACTGCAGCCTGGTGTGGGTCCCCTTGTTCGGGACACTCGATGACCGACTTCCAGATGAGCCAGACTCAAAAACTGGGTGTCACTGGGCAGCCCAGAGGGTGTAGAAGACACCTGAAGTGTCCATTGAAACCCAAGTATTAGCCGAGGGTGGTATATTGACGCGGGAATAGAAGCCATGATTTCGCCTGTTTTGGTCGAAATAGCTCAAAACATGCAACTTTGTATGCGTGCACATGTTTGCGACGTCCGTTGACCGCCTTCTAGATGAGCCAGACTTAAAAACGAGGTGTCACTGGGCAGGCCAGGGTGTGTAGAAGACACCTGGAGTGTCCATTGAAACCCAAGTATTAGCCCAGGGTGGTATATTGGCCAGAAACCAAATGCCGTCTTTTCCCCTTATTCGCTCCAAACAGCCTACAGACTGCAGCCTGGTGTGGGTCCCCTTGTTCGGGACACTCGATGACCGACTTCCAGATGAGCCAGACTCAAAAACTGGGTGTCACTGGGCAGCCCAGAGGGTGTAGAAGACACCTGAAGTGTCCATTGAAACCCAAGTATTAGCCGAGGGTGGTATATTGACGCGGGAATAGAAGCCATGATTTCGCCTGTTTTGGTCGAAATAGCTCAAAACATGCAACTTTGTATGCGTGCACATGTTTGCGACGTCCGTTGACCGCCTTCTAGATGAGCCAGACTTAAAAACGAGGTGTCACTGGGCAGGCCAGGGTGTGTAGAAGACACCTGGAGTGTCCATTGAAACCCAAGTATTAGCCCAGGGTGGTATATTGGCCAGAAACCAAATGCCGTCTTTTCCCCTTATTCGCTCCAAACAGCCTACAGACTGCAGCCTGGTGTGGGTCCCCTTGTTCGGGACACTCGATGACCGACTTCCAGATGAGCCAGACTCAAAAACTGGGTGTCACTGGGCAGCCCAGAGGGTGTAGAAGACACCTGAAGTGTCCATTGAAACCCAAGTATTAGCCGAGGGTGGTATATTGACGGCGGGAATAGAAGCCATGATTTCGCCTGTTTTGGTCGAAATAGCTCAAAACATGCAACTTTGTATGCGTGCACATGTTTGCGACGTCCGTTGACCGCCTTCTAGATGAGCCAGACTTAAAAACGAGGTGTCACTGGGCAGGCCAGGGTGTGTAGAAGACACCTGGAGTGTCCATTGAAACCCAAGTATTAGCCCAGGGTGGTATATTGGCCAGAAACCAAATGCCGTCTTTTCCCCTTATTCGCTCCAAACAGCCTACAGACTGCAGCCTGGTGTGGGTCCCCTTGTTCGGGACACTCGATGACCGACTTCCAGATGAGCCAGACTCAAAAACTGGGTGTCACTGGGCAGCCCAGAGGGTGTAGAAGACACCTGAAGTGTCCATTGAAACCCAAGTATTAGCCGAGGGTGGTATATTGACGCGGGAATAGAAGCCATGATTTCGCCTGTTTTGGTCGAAATAGCTCAAAACATGCAACTTTGTATGCGTGCACATGTTTGCGACGTCCGTTGACCGCCTTCTAGATGAGCCAGACTTAAAAACGAGGTGTCACTGGGCAGGCCAGGGTGTGTAGAAGACACCTGGAGTGTCCATTGAAACCCAAGTATTAGCCCAGGGTGGTATATTGGCCAGAAACCAAATGCCGTCTTTTCCCCTTATTCGCTCCAAACAGCCTACAGACTGCAGCCTGGTGTGGGTCCCCTTGTTCGGGACACTCGATGACCGACTTCCAGATGAGCCAGACTCAAAAACTGGGTGTCACTGGGCAGCCCAGAGGGTGTAGAAGACACCTGAAGTGTCCATTGAAACCCAAGTATTAGCCGAGGGTGGTATATTGACGCGGGAATAGAAGCCATGATTTCGCCTGTTTTGGTCGAAATAGCTCAAAACATGCAACTTTGTATGCGTGCACATGTTTGCGACGTCCGTTGACCGCCTTCTAGATGAGCCAGACTTAAAAACGAGGTGTCACTGGGCAGGCCAGGGTGTGTAGAAGACACCTGGAGTGTCCATTGAAACCCAAGTATTAGCCCAGGGTGGTATATTGGCCAGAAACCAAATGCCGTCTTTTCCCCTTATTCGCTCCAAACAGCCTACAGACTGCAGCCTGGTGTGGGTCCCCTTGTTCGGGACACTCGATGACCGACTTCCAGATGAGCCAGACTCAAAAACTGGGTGTCACTGGGCAGCCCAGAGGGTGTAGAAGACACCTGAAGTGTCCATTGAAACCCAAGTATTAGCCGAGGGTGGTATATTGACGCGGGAATAGAAGCCATGATTTCGCCTGTTTTGGTCGAAATAGCTCAAAACATGCAACTTTGTATGCGTGCACATGTTTGCGACGTCCGTTGACCGCCTTCTAGATGAGCCAGACTTAAAAACGAGGTGTCACTGGGCAGGCCAGGGTGTGTAGAAGACACCTGGAGTGTCCATTGAAACCCAAGTATTAGCCCAGGGTGGTATATTGGCCAGAAACCAAATGCCGTCTTTTCCCCTTATTCGCTCCAAACAGCCTACAGACTGCAGCCTGGTGTGGGTCCCCTTGTTCGGGACACTCGATGACCGACTTCCAGATGAGCCAGACTCAAAAACTGGGTGTCACTGGGCAGCCCAGAGGGTGTAGAAGACACCTGAAGTGTCCATTGAAACCCAAGTATTAGCCGAGGGTGGTATATTGACGCGGGAATAGAAGCCATGATTTCGCCTGTTTTGGTCGAAATAGCTCAAAACATGCAACTTTGTATGCGTGCACATGTTTGCGACGTCCGTTGACCGCCTTCTAGATGAGCCAGACTTAAAAACGAGGTGTCACTGGGCAGGCCAGGGTGTGTAGAAGACACCTGGAGTGTCCATTGAAACCCAAGTATTAGCCCAGGGTGGTATATTGGCCAGAAACCAAATGCCGTCTTTTCCCCTTATTCGCTCCAAACAGCCTACAGACTGCAGCCTGGTGTGGGTCCCCTTGTTCGGGACACTCGATGACCGACTTCCAGATGAGCCAGACTCAAAAACTGGGTGTCACTGGGCAGCCCAGAGGGTGTAGAAGACACCTGAAGTGTCCATTGAAACCCAAGTATTAGCCGAGGGTGGTATATTGACGCGGGAATAGAAGCCATGATTTCGCCTGTTTTGGTCGAAATAGCTCAAAACATGCAACTTTGTATGCGTGCACATGTTTGCGACGTCCGTTGACCGCCTTCTAGATGAGCCAGACTTAAAAACGAGGTGTCACTGGGCAGGCCAGGGTGTGTAGAAGACACCTGGAGTGTCCATTGAAACCCAAGTATTAGCCCAGGGTGGTATATTGGCCAGAAACCAAATGCCGTCTTTTCCCCTTATTCGCTCCAAACAGCCTACAGACTGCAGCCTGGTGTGGGTCCCCTTGTTCGGGACACTCGATGACCGACTTCCAGATGAGCCAGACTCAAAAACTGGGTGTCACTGGGCAGCCCAGAGGGTGTAGAAGACACCTGAAGTGTCCATTGAAACCCAAGTATTAGCCGAGGGTGGTATATTGACGCGGGAATAGAAGCCATGATTTCGCCTGTTTTGGTCGAAATAGCTCAAAACATGCAACTTTGTATGCGTGCACATGTTTGCGACGTCCGTTGACCGCCTTCTAGATGAGCCAGACTTAAAAACGAGGTGTCACTGGGCAGGCCAGGGTGTGTAGAAGACACCTGGAGTGTCCATTGAAACCCAAGTATTAGCCCAGGGTGGTATATTGGCCAGAAACCAAATGCCGTCTTTTCCCCTTATTCGCTCCAAACAGCCTACAGACTGCAGCCTGGTGTGGGTCCCCTTGTTCGGGACACTCGATGACCGACTTCCAGATGAGCCAGACTCAAAAACTGGGTGTCACTGGGCAGCCCAGAGGGTGTAGAAGACACCTGAAGTGTCCATTGAAACCCAAGTATTAGCCGAGGGTGGTATATTGACGCGGGAATAGAAGCCATGATTTCGCCTGTTTTGGTCGAAATAGCTCAAAACATGCAACTTTGTATGCGTGCACATGTTTGCGACGTCCGTTGACCGCCTTCTAGATGAGCCAGACTTAAAAACGAGGTGTCACTGGGCAGGCCAGGGTGTGTAGAAGACACCTGGAGTGTCCATTGAAACCCAAGTATTAGCCCAGGGTGGTATATTGGCCAGAAACCAAATGCCGTCTTTTCCCCTTATTCGCTCCAAACAGCCTACAGACTGCAGCCTGGTGTGGGTCCCCTTGTTCGGGACACTCGATGACCGACTTCCAGATGAGCCAGACTCAAAAACTGGGTGTCACTGGGCAGCCCAGAGGGTGTAGAAGACACCTGAAGTGTCCATTGAAACCCAAGTATTAGCCGAGGGTGGTATATTGACGCGGGAATAGAAGCCATGATTTCGCCTGTTTTGGTCGAAATAGCTCAAAACATGCAACTTTGTATGCGTGCACATGTTTGCGACGTCCGTTGACCGCCTTCTAGATGAGCCAGACTTAAAAACGAGGTGTCACTGGGCAGGCCAGGGTGTGTAGAAGACACCTGGAGTGTCCATTGAAACCCAAGTATTAGCCCAGGGTGGTATATTGGCCAGAAACCAAATGCCGTCTTTTCCCCTTATTCGCTCCAAACAGCCTACAGACTGCAGCCTGGTGTGGGTCCCCTTGTTCGGGACACTCGATGACCGACTTCCAGATGAGCCAGACTCAAAAACTGGGTGTCACTGGGCAGCCCAGAGGGTGTAGAAGACACCTGAAGTGTCCATTGAAACCCAAGTATTAGCCGAGGGTGGTATATTGACGCGGGAATAGAAGCCATGATTTCGCCTGTTTTGGTCGAAATAGCTCAAAACATGCAACTTTGTATGCGTGCACATGTTTGCGACGTCCGTTGACCGCCTTCTAGATGAGCCAGACTTAAAAACGAGGTGTCACTGGGCAGGCCAGGGTGTGTAGAAGACACCTGGAGTGTCCATTGAAACCCAAGTATTAGCCCAGGGTGGTATATTGGCCAGAAACCAAATGCCGTCTTTTCCCCTTATTCGCTCCAAACAGCCTACAGACTGCAGCCTGGTGTGGGTCCCCTTGTTCGGGACACTCGATGACCGACTTCCAGATGAGCCAGACTCAAAAACTGGGTGTCACTGGGCAGCCCAGAGGGTGTAGAAGACACCTGAAGTGTCCATTGAAACCCAAGTATTAGCCGAGGGTGGTATATTGACGGCGGGAATAGAAGCCATGATTTCGCCTGTTTTGGTCGAAATAGCTCAAAACATGCAACTTTGTATGCGTGCACATGTTTGCGACGTCCGTTGACCGCCTTCTAGATGAGCCAGACTTAAAAACGAGGTGTCACTGGGCAGGCCAGGGTGTGTAGAAGACACCTGAGTGTCCATTGAAACCCAAGTATTAGCCCAGGGTGGTATATTGGCCAGAAACCAAATGCCGTCTTTTCCCCTTATTCGCTCCAAACAGCCTACAGACTGCAGCCTGGTGTGGGTCCCCTTGTTCGGGACACTCGATGACCGACTTCCAGATGAGCCAGACTCAAAAACTGGTGTCACTGGGCAGCCCAGAGGGTGTAGAAGACACCTGAAGTGTCCATTGAAACCCAAGTATTAGCCAAGGGTGGTCATATTGCGGCGGGAATAGAAGCCATGATTTCGCCTGTTTTGGTCGAAATAGCTCAAAACATGCAACTTTGTATGCGTGCACATGTTTGCGACGTCCGTTGACCGCCTTCTAGATGAGCCAGACTTAAAAACGAGGTGTCACTGGGCAGGCCAGGGTGTGTAGAAGACACCTGGAGTGTCCATTGAAACCCAAGTATTAGCCCAGGGTGGTATATTGGCCAGAAACCAAATGCCGTCTTTTCCCCTTATTCGCTCCAAACAGCCTACAGACTGCAGCCTGGTGTGGGTCCCCTTGTTCGGGACACTCGATGACCGACTTCCAGATGAGCCAGACTCAAAAACTGGGTGTCACTGGGCAGCCCAGAGGGTGTAGAAGACACCTGAAGTGTCCATTGAAACCCAAGTATTAGCCGAGGGTGGTATATTGACGCGGGAATAGAAGCCATGATTTCGCCTGTTTTGGTCGAAATAGCTCAAAACATGCAACTTTGTATGCGTGCACATGTTTGCGACGTCCGTTGACCGCCTTCTAGATGAGCCAGACTTAAAAACGAGGTGTCACTGGGCAGGCCAGGGTGTGTAGAAGACACCTGGAGTGTCCATTGAAACCCAAGTATTAGCCCAGGGTGGTATATTGGCCAGAAACCAAATGCCGTCTTTTCCCCTTATTCGCTCCAAACAGCCTACAGACTGCAGCCTGGTGTGGGTCCCCTTGTTCGGGACACTCGATGACCGACTTCCAGATGAGCCAGACTCAAAAACTGGGTGTCACTGGGCAGCCCAGAGGGTGTAGAAGACACCTGAAGTGTCCATTGAAACCCAAGTATTAGCCGAGGGTGGTATATTGACGCGGGAATAGAAGCCATGATTTCGCCTGTTTTGGTCGAAATAGCTCAAAACATGCAACTTTGTATGCGTGCACATGTTTGCGACGTCCGTTGACCGCCTTCTAGATGAGCCAGACTTAAAAACGAGGTGTCACTGGGCAGGCCAGGGTGTGTAGAAGACACCTGGAGTGTCCATTGAAACCCAAGTATTAGCCCAGGGTGGTATATTGGCCAGAAACCAAATGCCGTCTTTTCCCCTTATTCGCTCCAAACAGCCTACAGACTGCAGCCTGGTGTGGGTCCCCTTGTTCGGGACACTCGATGACCGACTTCCAGATGAGCCAGACTCAAAAACTGGGTGTCACTGGGCAGCCCAGAGGGTGTAGAAGACACCTGAAGTGTCCATTGAAACCCAAGTATTAGCCGAGGGTGGTATATTGACGCGGGAATAGAAGCCATGATTTCGCCTGTTTTGGTCGAAATAGCTCAAAACATGCAACTTTGTATGCGTGCACATGTTTGCGACGTCCGTTGACCGCCTTCTAGATGAGCCAGACTTAAAAACGAGGTGTCACTGGGCAGGCCAGGGTGTGTAGAAGACACCTGGAGTGTCCATTGAAACCCAAGTATTAGCCCAGGGTGGTATATTGGCCAGAAACCAAATGCCGTCTTTTCCCCTTATTCGCTCCAAACAGCCTACAGACTGCAGCCTGGTGTGGGTCCCCTTGTTCGGGACACTCGATGACCGACTTCCAGATGAGCCAGACTCAAAAACTTGGTGTCACTGGGCAGGCCAGGGTGTGTAGAAGACACCTGAGATGTCCATTGAAACCCAAGTATATGCCAAGGGGCGTCATTTGCGGCGGGAATAGAAGCCATGTTTTCGCCTGGTTTGGTCGAAATAGCCCAAACAGTGCAACTTTGTATGCGTGCACATGTTTGCGACGTCCGTTGACCGCCTTCTAGATGAGCCAGACTCAAAAACTTGGTGTCACTGGGCAGGCCAGGGTGTGTAGAAGACACCTGAGATGTCCATTGAAACCCAAGTATATGCCAAGGGGCGTCATTTGCGGCGGGAATAGAAGCCATGTTTTCGCCTGGTTTGGTCGAAATAGCCCAAACAATGCAACTTTGTATGCGTGCACATGTTTGCGACGTCCGTTGACCGCCTTCTAGATGAGCCAGACTCAAAAACTTGGTGTCACTGGGCAGGCCAGGGTGTGTAGAAGACACCTGAGATGTCCATTGAAACCCAAGTATATGCCAAGGGGCGTATATTGACGCGGGAATAGAAGCCATGATTTCGCCTGTTTTGGTCGAAATAGCTCAAAACATGCAACTTTGTATGCGTGCACATGTTTGCGACGTCCGTTGACCGCCTTCTAGATGAGCCAGACTTAAAAACGAGGTGTCACTGGGCAGGCCAGGGTGTGTAGAAGACACCTGGAGTGTCCATTGAAACCCAAGTATTAGCCCAGGGTGGTATATTGGCCAGAAACCAAATGCCGTCTTTTCCCCTTATTCGCTCCAAACAGCCTACAGACTGCAGCCTGGTGTGGGTCCCCTTGTTCGGGACACTCGATGACCGACTTCCAGATGAGCCAGACTCAAAAACTGGGTGTCACTGGGCAGCCCAGAGGGTGTAGAAGACACCTGAAGTGTCCATTGAAACCCAAGTATTAGCCGAGGGTGGTATATTGACGCGGGAATAGAAGCCATGATTTCGCCTGTTTTGGTCGAAATAGCTCAAAACATGCAACTTTGTATGCGTGCACATGTTTGCGACGTCCGTTGACCGCCTTCTAGATGAGCCAGACTTAAAAACGAGGTGTCACTGGGCAGGCCAGGGTGTGTAGAAGACACCTGGAGTGTCCATTGAAACCCAAGTATTAGCCCAGGGTGGTATATTGGCCAGAAACCAAATGCCGTCTTTTCCCCTTATTCGCTCCAAACAGCCTACAGACTGCAGCCTGGTGTGGGTCCCCTTGTTCGGGACACTCGATGACCGACTTCCAGATGAGCCAGACTCAAAAACTGGGTGTCACTGGGCAGCCCAGAGGGTGTAGAAGACACCTGAAGTGTCCATTGAAACCCAAGTATTAGCCGAGGGTGGTATATTGACGCGGGAATAGAAGCCATGATTTCGCCTGTTTTGGTCGAAATAGCTCAAAACATGCAACTTTGTATGCGTGCACATGTTTGCGACGTCCGTTGACCGCCTTCTAGATGAGCCAGACTTAAAAACGAGGTGTCACTGGGCAGGCCAGGGTGTGTAGAAGACACCTGGAGTGTCCATTGAAACCCAAGTATTAGCCCAGGGTGGTATATTGGCCAGAAACCAAATGCCGTCTTTTCCCCTTATTCGCTCCAAACAGCCTACAGACTGCAGCCTGGTGTGGGTCCCCTTGTTCGGGACACTCGATGACCGACTTCCAGATGAGCCAGACTCAAAAACTGGGTGTCACTGGGCAGCCCAGAGGGTGTAGAAGACACCTGAAGTGTCCATTGAAACCCAAGTATTAGCCGAGGGTGGTATATTGACGCGGGAATAGAAGCCATGATTTCGCCTGTTTTGGTCGAAATAGCTCAAAACATGCAACTTTGTATGCGTGCACATGTTTGCGACGTCCGTTGACCGCCTTCTAGATGAGCCAGACTTAAAAACGAGGTGTCACTGGGCAGGCCAGGGTGTGTAGAAGACACCTGGAGTGTCCATTGAAACCCAAGTATTAGCCCAGGGTGGTATATTGGCCAGAAACCAAATGCCGTCTTTTCCCCTTATTCGCTCCAAACAGCCTACAGACTGCAGCCTGGTGTGGGTCCCCTTGTTCGGGACACTCGATGACCGACTTCCAGATGAGCCAGACTCAAAAACTGGGTGTCACTGGGCAGCCCAGAGGGTGTAGAAGACACCTGAAGTGTCCATTGAAACCCAAGTATTAGCCGAGGGTGGTATATTGACGCGGGAATAGAAGCCATGATTTCGCCTGTTTTGGTCGAAATAGCTCAAAACATGCAACTTTGTATGCGTGCACATGTTTGCGACGTCCGTTGACCGCCTTCTAGATGAGCCAGACTTAAAAACGAGGTGTCACTGGGCAGGCCAGGGTGTGTAGAAGACACCTGGAGTGTCCATTGAAACCCAAGTATTAGCCCAGGGTGGTATATTGGCCAGAAACCAAATGCCGTCTTTTCCCCTTATTCGCTCCAAACAGCCTACAGACTGCAGCCTGGTGTGGGTCCCCTTGTTCGGGACACTCGATGACCGACTTCCAGATGAGCCAGACTCAAAAACTGGGTGTCACTGGGCAGCCCAGAGGGTGTAGAAGACACCTGAAGTGTCCATTGAAACCCAAGTATTAGCCGAGGGTGGTATATTGACGCGGGAATAGAAGCCATGATTTCGCCTGTTTTGGTCGAAATAGCTCAAAACATGCAACTTTGTATGCGTGCACATGTTTGCGACGTCCGTTGACCGCCTTCTAGATGAGCCAGACTTAAAAACGAGGTGTCACTGGGCAGGCCAGGGTGTGTAGAAGACACCTGGAGTGTCCATTGAAACCCAAGTATTAGCCCAGGGTGGTATATTGGCCAGAAACCAAATGCCGTCTTTTCCCCTTATTCGCTCCAAACAGCCTACAGACTGCAGCCTGGTGTGGGTCCCCTTGTTCGGGACACTCGATGACCGACTTCCAGATGAGCCAGACTCAAAAACTGGGTGTCACTGGGCAGCCCAGAGGGTGTAGAAGACACCTGAAGTGTCCATTGAAACCCAAGTATTAGCCGAGGGTGGTATATTGACGCGGGAATAGAAGCCATGATTTCGCCTGTTTTGGTCGAAATAGCTCAAAACATGCAACTTTGTATGCGTGCACATGTTTGCGACGTCCGTTGACCGCCTTCTAGATGAGCCAGACTTAAAAACGAGGTGTCACTGGGCAGGCCAGGGTGTGTAGAAGACACCTGGAGTGTCCATTGAAACCCAAGTATTAGCCCAGGGTGGTATATTGGCCAGAAACCAAATGCCGTCTTTTCCCCTTATTCGCTCCAAACAGCCTACAGACTGCAGCCTGGTGTGGGTCCCCTTGTTCGGGACACTCGATGACCGACTTCCAGATGAGCCAGACTCAAAAACTGGGTGTCACTGGGCAGCCCAGAGGGTGTAGAAGACACCTGAAGTGTCCATTGAAACCCAAGTATTAGCCGAGGGTGGTATATTGACGCGGGAATAGAAGCCATGATTTCGCCTGTTTTGGTCGAAATAGCTCAAAACATGCAACTTTGTATGCGTGCACATGTTTGCGACGTCCGTTGACCGCCTTCTAGATGAGCCAGACTTAAAAACGAGGTGTCACTGGGCAGGCCAGGGTGTGTAGAAGACACCTGGAGTGTCCATTGAAACCCAAGTATTAGCCCAGGGTGGTATATTGGCCAGAAACCAAATGCCGTCTTTTCCCCTTATTCGCTCCAAACAGCCTACAGACTGCAGCCTGGTGTGGGTCCCCTTGTTCGGGACACTCGATGACCGACTTCCAGATGAGCCAGACTCAAAAACTGGGTGTCACTGGGCAGCCCAGAGGGTGTAGAAGACACCTGAAGTGTCCATTGAAACCCAAGTATTAGCCGAGGGTGGTATATTGACGCGGGAATAGAAGCCATGATTTCGCCTGTTTTGGTCGAAATAGCTCAAAACATGCAACTTTGTATGCGTGCACATGTTTGCGACGTCCGTTGACCGCCTTCTAGATGAGCCAGACTTAAAAACGAGGTGTCACTGGGCAGGCCAGGGTGTGTAGAAGACACCTGGAGTGTCCATTGAAACCCAAGTATTAGCCCAGGGTGGTATATTGGCCAGAAACCAAATGCCGTCTTTTCCCCTTATTCGCTCCAAACAGCCTACAGACTGCAGCCTGGTGTGGGTCCCCTTGTTCGGGACACTCGATGACCGACTTCCAGATGAGCCAGACTCAAAAACTGGGTGTCACTGGGCAGCCCAGAGGGTGTAGAAGACACCTGAAGTGTCCATTGAAACCCAAGTATTAGCCGAGGGTGGTATATTGACGCGGGAATAGAAGCCATGATTTCGCCTGTTTTGGTCGAAATAGCTCAAAACATGCAACTTTGTATGCGTGCACATGTTTGCGACGTCCGTTGACCGCCTTCTAGATGAGCCAGACTTAAAAACGAGGTGTCACTGGGCAGGCCAGGGTGTGTAGAAGACACCTGGAGTGTCCATTGAAACCCAAGTATTAGCCCAGGGTGGTATATTGGCCAGAAACCAAATGCCGTCTTTTCCCCTTATTCGCTCCAAACAGCCTACAGACTGCAGCCTGGTGTGGGTCCCCTTGTTCGGGACACTCGATGACCGACTTCCAGATGAGCCAGACTCAAAAACTGGGTGTCACTGGGCAGCCCAGAGGGTGTAGAAGACACCTGAAGTGTCCATTGAAACCCAAGTATTAGCCAAGGGTGGTATATTGACGCGGGAATAGAAGCCATGATTTCGCCTGTTTTGGTCGAAATAGCTCAAAACATGCAACTTTGTATGCGTGCACATGTTTGCGACGTCCGTTGACCGCCTTCTAGATGAGCCAGACTTAAAAACGAGGTGTCACTGGGCAGGCCAGGGTGTGTAGAAGACACCTGGAGTGTCCATTGAAACCCAAGTATTAGCCCAGGGTGGTATATTGGCCAGAAACCAAATGCCGTCTTTTCCCCTTATTCGCTCCAAACAGCCTACAGACTGCAGCCTGGTGTGGGTCCCCTTGTTCGGGACACTCGATGACCGACTTCCAGATGAGCCAGACTCAAAAACTGGGTGTCACTGGGCAGCCCAGAGGGTGTAGAAGACACCTGAAGTGTCCATTGAAACCCAAGTATTTGCCAAGGGGCGTCATTGCCGCGGGAATAGAAGCCATGATTTCGCCTGTTTTGGTCGAAATAGCTCAAAACATGCAACTTTGTATGCGTGCACATGTTTGCGACGTCCGTTGACCGCCTTCTAGATGAGCCAGACTTAAAAACGAGGTGTCACTGGGCAGGCCAGGGTGTGTAGAAGACACCTGGAAGTGTCCATTGAAACCCAAGTATTAGCCCAGGGTGGTATATTGGCCAGAAACCAAATGCCGTCTTTTCCCCTTATTCGCTCCAAACAGCCTACAGACTGCAGCCTGGTGTGGGTCCCCTTGTTCGGGACACTCGATGACCGACTTCCAGATGAGCCAGACTCAAAAACTGGGTGTCACTGGGCAGCCCAGAGGGTGTAGAAGACACCTGAAGTGTCCATTGAAACCCAAGTATTTGCCAAGGGGCGTCATTTGCCGCGGGAATAGAAGCCATGATTTCGCCTGTTTTGGTCGAAATAGCTCAAAACATGCAACTTTGTATGCGTGCACATGTTTGCGACGTCCGTTGACCGCCTTCTAGATGAGCCAGACTTAAAAACGAGGTGTCACTGGGCAGGCCAGGGTGTGTAGAAGACACCTGGAGTGTCCATTGAAACCCAAGTATTAGCCCAGGGTGGTATATTGGCCAGAAACCAAATGCCGTCTTTTCCCCTTATTCGCTCCAAACAGCCTACAGACTGCAGCCTGGTGTGGGTCCCCTTGTTCGGGACACTCGATGACCGACTTCCAGATGAGCCAGACTCAAAAACTGGGTGTCACTGGGCAGCCCAGAGGGTGTAGAAGACACCTGAAGTGTCCATTGAAACCCAAGTATTAGCCAAGGGTGCGTCATATTGACGCGGGAATAGAAGCCATGATTTCGCCTGTTTTGGTCGAAATAGCTCAAAACATGCAACTTTGTATGCGTGCACATGTTTGCGACGTCCGTTGACCGCCTTCTAGATGAGCCAGACTTAAAAACGAGGTGTCACTGGGCAGGCCAGGGTGTGTAGAAGACACCTGGAGTGTCCATTGAAACCCAAGTATTAGCCCAGGGTGGTATATTGGCCAGAAACCAAATGCCGTCTTTTCCCCTTATTCGCTCCAAACAGCCTACAGACTGCAGCCTGGTGTGGGTCCCCTTGTTCGGGACACTCGATGACCGACTTCCAGATGAGCCAGACTCAAAAACTGGGTGTCACTGGGCAGCCCAGAGGGTGTAGAAGACACCTGAAGTGTCCATTGAAACCCAAGTATTAGCCGAGGGTGGTATATTGACGCGGGAATAGAAGCCATGATTTCGCCTGTTTTGGTCGAAATAGCTCAAAACATGCAACTTTGTATGCGTGCACATGTTTGCGACGTCCGTTGACCGCCTTCTAGATGAGCCAGACTTAAAAACGAGGTGTCACTGGGCAGGCCAGGGTGTGTAGAAGACACCTGGAGTGTCCATTGAAACCCAAGTATTAGCCCAGGGTGGTATATTGGCCAGAAACCAAATGCCGTCTTTTCCCCTTATTCGCTCCAAACAGCCTACAGACTGCAGCCTGGTGTGGGTCCCCTTGTTCGGGACACTCGATGACCGACTTCCAGATGAGCCAGACTCAAAAACTGGGTGTCACTGGGCAGCCCAGAGGGTGTAGAAGACACCTGAAGTGTCCATTGAAACCCAAGTATTAGCCGAGGGTGGTATATTGACGCGGGAATAGAAGCCATGATTTCGCCTGTTTTGGTCGAAATAGCTCAAAACATGCAACTTTGTATGCGTGCACATGTTTGCGACGTCCGTTGACCGCCTTCTAGATGAGCCAGACTTAAAAACGAGGTGTCACTGGGCAGGCCAGGGTGTGTAGAAGACACCTGGAGTGTCCATTGAAACCCAAGTATTAGCCCAGGGTGGTATATTGGCCAGAAACCAAATGCCGTCTTTTCCCCTTATTCGCTCCAAACAGCCTACAGACTGCAGCCTGGTGTGGGTCCCCTTGTTCGGGACACTCGATGACCGACTTCCAGATGAGCCAGACTCAAAAACTGGGTGTCACTGGGCAGCCCAGAGGGTGTAGAAGACACCTGAAGTGTCCATTGAAACCCAAGTATTAGCCAAGGGTGCGTATATTGCCGCGGGAATAGAAGCCATGATTTCGCCTGTTTTGGTCGAAATAGCTCAAAACATGCAACTTTGTATGCGTGCACATGTTTGCGACGTCCGTTGACCGCCTTCTAGATGAGCCAGACTTAAAAACGAGGTGTCACTGGGCAGGCCAGGGTGTGTAGAAGACACCTGAAGTGTCCATTGAAACCCAAGTATTAGCCCAGGGTGGTATATTGGCCAGAAACCAAATGCCGTCTTTTCCCCTTATTCGCTCCAAACAGCCTACAGACTGCAGCCTGGTGTGGGTCCCCTTGTTCGGGACACTCGATGACCGACTTCCAGATGAGCCAGACTCAAAAACTGGGTGTCACTGGGCAGCCCAGAGGGTGTAGAAGACACCTGAAGTGTCCATTGAAACCCAAGTATTTAGCCAAGGGTGCGTCATATTGCCGCGGGAATAGAAGCCATGATTTCGCCTGTTTTGGTCGAAATAGCTCAAAACATGCAACTTTGTATGCGTGCACATGTTTGCGACGTCCGTTGACCGCCTTCTAGATGAGCCAGACTTAAAAACGAGGTGTCACTGGGCAGGCCAGGGTGTGTAGAAGACACCTGAAGTGTCCATTGAAACCCAAGTATTAGCCCAGGGTGGTATATTGGCCAGAAACCAAATGCCGTCTTTTCCCCTTATTCGCTCCAAACAGCCTACAGACTGCAGCCTGGTGTGGGTCCCCTTGTTCGGGACACTCGATGACCGACTTCCAGATGAGCCAGACTCAAAAACTGGGTGTCACTGGGCAGCCCAGAGGGTGTAGAAGACACCTGAAGTGTCCATTGAAACCCAAGTATTAGCCAAGGGGCGTCATTTGCCGCGGGAATAGAAGCCATGATTTCGCCTGTTTTGGTCGAAATAGCTCAAAACATGCAACTTTGTATGCGTGCACATGTTTGCGACGTCCGTTGACCGCCTTCTAGATGAGCCAGACTTAAAAACGAGGTGTCACTGGGCAGGCCAGGGTGTGTAGAAGACACCTGGAAGTGTCCATTGAAACCCAAGTATTAGCCCAGGGTGGTATATTGGCGGCGGGACGAGATGCCGTCATTTCGCCTGATTCGCTCCAAACAGCCTACAGACTGCAGCCTGGTGTGGGTCCCCATGTTCGGGACACTCGATGACCGACTTCCAGATGAGCCAGACTCAAAAACTGGGTGTCACTGGGCAGCCCAGAGGGTGTAGAAGACACTTAAGTGTCCATTGAAACCCAAGTATTTGCCAAGGGGCGTCATTGGCCGCGGGAATAGAAGCCATGATTTCGCCTTGTTTTGCTCGAAATAGCCCAAAACATGCAACTTTGTATGCGTGCACATGTTTGCGACGTCCGTTGACCGCCTTCTAGATGAGCCAGACTCAAAAACGAGGTGTCACTGGGCAGGCCAGGGTGTGTAGAAGACACCTGAAGTGTCCATTGAAACCCAAGTATTAGCCAACGGGCGCAGATTGGCGGCGGAACGAGATGCCGTCATTTTCGCCTGATTCGCTCCAAACAGCCTACAGACTGCAGCCTGGTGTGGGTCCCCATGTTCGGGACACTCGATGACCGACTTCCAGATGAGCCAGACTCAAACACTGGGTGTCACTGGGCAGCCCAGAGGGTGCAGAAGACACCTGAAGTGTCCATTGAAACCCAAGTATTTGCCAAGGGGCGTCATATTGCCGCGGGAATAGAAGCCATGATTTCGCCTGTTTTGGTCGAAATAGCTCAAAACATGCAACTTTGTATGCGTGCACATGTTTGCGACGTCCGTTGACCGCCTTCTAGATGAGCCAGACTTCAAAAACGAGGTGTCACTGGGCAGGCCAGGGTGTGTAGAAGACACCTGGAAGTGTCCATTGAAACCCAAGTATTAGCCCAGGGTGGTATATTGGCCAGAAACCAAATGCCGTCTTTTCCCCTTATTCGCTCCAAACAGCCTACAGACTGCAGCCTGGTGTGGGTCCCCTTGTTCGGGACACTCGATGACCGACTTCCAGATGAGCCAGACTCAAAAACTGGGTGTCACTGGGCAGCCCAGAGGGTGTAGAAGACACCTGAAGTGTCCATTGAAACCCAAGTATTTGCCAAGGGGCGTCATTTGCCGCGGGAATAGAAGCCATGATTTCGCCTGTTTTGGCTCGAAATAGCCCAAAACATGCAACTTTGTATGCGTGCACATGTTTGCGACGTCCGTTGACCGCCTTCCAGATGAGCCAGACTCAAAAACGAGGTGTCACTGGGCAGGCCAGGGTGTGTAGAAGACACCTGAAGTGTCCATTGAAACCCAAGTATTAGCCCAGGGTGGTATATTGGCGGCAGGAACCAAGATGCCGTCATTTTCGCCTGATTCGCTCCAAACAGCCTACAGACTGCAGCCTGGTGTGGGTCCCCATTGTTCGGGACACTCGATGACCGACTTCCAGATGAGCCAGACTCAAAAACTGGGTGTCACTGGGCAGCCCAGAGGGTGTAGAAGACACCTGAAGTGTCCATTGAAACCCAAGTATTTGCCAAGGGGCGTCATTTGCCGCGGGAATAGAAGCCATGATTTCGCCTGTTTTGGCTCGAAATAGCCCAAAACATGCAACTTTGTATGCGTGCACATGTTTGCGACGTCCGTTGACCGCCTTCTAGATGAGCCAGACTCAAAAACGAGGTGTCACTGGGCAGGCCAGGGTGTGTAGAAGACACCTGAGTGTCCATTGAAACCCAAGTATTAGCCAAGGGGCGTATATTGGCGCAGGAACCAGAATGCCGTCTTTTCGCCTGATTCGCTCCAAACAGCCTACAGACTGCAGCCTGGTGTGGGTCCCCATGTTCGGGACACTCGATGACCGACTTCCAGATGAGCCAGACTCAAAAACTGGGTGTCACTGGGCAGGCCCAGAGGGTGTAGAAGACACCTGAAGTGTCCATTGAAACCCAAGTATTTGCCAAGGGGCGTCATTTGCCGCGGGAATAGAAGCCATGATTTCGCCTGTTTTGGTCGAAATAGCCCAAAACATGCAACTTTGTATGCGTGCACATGTTTGCGACGTCCGTTGACCGCCTTCTAGATGAGCCAGACTCAAAAACGAGGTGTCACTGGGCAGGCCAGGGTGTGTAGAAGACACCTGAAGTGTCCATTGAAACCCAAGTATTAGCCAAGGGCGTCATATTGGCGGCGGAACGAATGCCGTCATTTTCGCCTGATTCGCTCCAAACAGCCTACAGACTGCAGCCTGGTGTGGGTCCCCATGTTCGGGACACTCGATGACCGACTTCCAGATGAGCCAGACTCAAAAACTGGGTGTCACTGGGCAGGCCCAGAGGGTGTAGAAGACACCTGAAGTGTCCATTGAAACCCAAGTATTTGCCAAGGGGCGTCATTTGCCGCGGGAATAGAAGCCATGATTTCGCCTGTTTTGGTCGAAATAGCCCAAAACATGCAACTTTGTATGCGTGCACATGTTTGCGACGTCCGTTGACCGCCTTCTAGATGAGCCAGACTCAAAAACGAGGTGTCACTGGGCAGGCCAGGGTGTGTAGAAGACACCTGAAGTGTCCATTGAAACCCAAGTATTAGCCAAGGGCGTAATTTGCGGCGGGAATAGAAGCCATGTTTTCGCCTGGTTTGGTCGAAATAGCCCAAACATGCAACTTTGTATGCGTGCACATGTTTGCCGACGTCCGTTGACCGCCTTCTAGATGAGCCAGACTCAAAAACTTGGTGTCACTGGGCAGGCCAGGGTGTGTAGAAGACACCTGAGATGTCCATTGAAACCCAAGTATATGCCAAGGGGCGTCATTTGCGGCGGGAATAGAAGCCATGTTTTCGCCTGGTTTGGTCGAAATAGCCCAAAACATGCAACTTTGTATGCGTGCACATGTTTCCGACGTCCGTTGACCGCCTTCTAGATGAGCCAGACTCAAAAACTTGGTGTCACTGGGCAGGCCAGGGTGTGTAGAAGACACCTGAGATGTCCATTGAAACCCAAGTATTTGCCAAGGGGCGTCATTTGCGGCGGGAATAGAAGCCATGTTTTCGCCTGGTTTGGTCGAAATAGCCCAAACATGCAACTTTGTATGCGTGCACATGTTCGGGACACTCGATGACCGACTTCCAGATGAGCCAGACTCAAAAACTGGGTGTCACTGGGCAGCCCAGAGGGTGTAGAAGACACCTGAAGTGTCCATTGAAACCCAAGTATTTGCCAAGGGGCGTCATTGCCGCGGGAATAGAAGCCATGATTTCGCCTGTTTTGGTCGAAATAGCTCAAAACATGCAACTTTGTATGCGTGCACATGTTTGCGACGTCCGTTGACCGCCTTCCAGATGAGCCAGACTCAAAAACGAGGTGTCACTGGGCAGGCCAGGGTGTGTAGAAGACACCTGAAGTGTCCATTGAAACCCAAGTATTAGCCCAGGGTGGTATATTGGCCAGAAACCAAATGCCGTCTTTTCCCCTTATTCGCTCCAAACAGCCTACAGACTGCAGCCTGGTGTGGGTCCCCTTGTTCGGGACACTCGATGACCGACTTCCAGATGAGCCAGACTCAAAAACTGGGTGTCACTGGGCAGCCCAGAGGGTGTAGAAGACACCTGAAGTGTCCATTGAAACCCAAGTATTTGCCAAGGGGCGTCATTGGCCGCGGGAATAGAAGCCATGATTTCGCCTGTTTTGGTCGAAATAGCCCAAAACATGCAACTTTGTATGCGTGCACATGTTTGCGACGTCCGTTGACCGCCTTCTAGATGAGCCAGACTCAAAAACGAGGTGTCACTGGGCAGGCCAGGGTGTGTAGAAGACACCTGAAGTGTCCATTGAAACCCAAGTATTAGCCCAGGGTGGTATATTGGCGCAGAAACCAAATGCCGTCATTTTCGCCTTATTCGCTCCAAACAGCCTACAGACTGCAGCCTGGTGTGGGTCCCCTTGTTCGGGACACTCGATGACCGACTTCCAGATGAGCCAGACTCAAAAACTGGGTGTCACTGGGCAGCCCAGAGGGTGTAGAAGACACCTGAAGTGTCCATTGAAACCCAAGTATTTGCCAAGGGGCGTCATTGCCGCGGGAATAGAAGCCATGTTTTCGCCTGGTTTGGTCGAAATAGCCCAAACAATGCAACTTTGTATGCGTGCACATGTTTGCGACGTCCGTTGACCGCCTTCTAGATGAGCCAGACTCAAAAACTTGGTGTCACTGGGCAGGCCAGGGTGTGTAGAAGACACCTGAGATGTCCATTGAAACCCAAGTATATGCCAAGGGGCGTCATTTGCGGCGGGAATAGAAGCCATGTTTTCGCCTGGTTTGGTCGAAATAGCCCAAACAGTGCAACTTTGTATGCGTGCACATGTTTGCGACGTCCGTTGACCGCCTTCTAG
This sequence comes from Panopea generosa, assembly GCA_029582155.1. NCBI lineage: Eukaryota > Metazoa > Mollusca > Bivalvia > Adapedonta > Hiatellidae > Panopea > Panopea generosa. The sequence continues at coordinate 13,498,484 of CM055911.1, read as the reverse complement.
ATGAGCCAGACTCAAAAACTTGGCGTCACTGGGCAGGCCAGGGTGTGTAGAAGACACCTGAGATGTCCATTGAAACCCAAGTATATTGCCAAGGGGCGTCATTTGCGGCGGGAATAGAAGCCATGTTTTCGCCTGGTTTGGTCGAAATAGCCCAAACATGCAACTTTGTATGCGTGCACATGTTTGCGACGTCCGTTGACCGCCTTCTAGATGAGCCAGACTTAAAAACGAGGTGTCACTGGGCAGGCCAGGGTGTGTAGAAGACACCTGAAGTGTCCATTGAAACCCAAGTATTAGCCCAGGGTGGTATATTGGCCAGAAACCAAATGCCGTCTTTTCCCCTTATTCGCTCCAAACAGCCTACAGACTGCAGCCTGGTGTGGGTCCCCTTGTTCGGGACACTCGATGACCGACTTCCAGATGAGCCAGACTCAAAAACTGGGTGTCACTGGGCAGCCCAGAGGGTGTAGAAGACACCTGAAGTGTCCATTGAAACCCAAGTATTAGCCAAGGGTGCGTATATTGCCGCGGGAATAGAAGCCATGATTTCGCCTGTTTTGGTCGAAATAGCTCAAAACATGCAACTTTGTATGCGTGCACATGTTTGCGACGTCCGTTGACCGCCTTCTAGATGAGCCAGACTTAAAAACGAGGTGTCACTGGGCAGGCCAGGGTGTGTAGAAGACACCTGGAAGTGTCCATTGAAACCCAAGTATTAGCCCAGGGTGGTATATTGGCCAGAAACCAAATGCCGTCTTTTCCCCTTATTCGCTCCAAACAGCCTACAGACTGCAGCCTGGTGTGGGTCCCCTTGTTCGGGACACTCGATGACCGACTTCCAGATGAGCCAGACTCAAAAACTGGGTGTCACTGGGCAGCCCAGAGGGTGTAGAAGACACCTGAAGTGTCCATTGAAACCCAAGTATTTGCCAAGGGGCGTCATTTGCCGCGGGAATAGAAGCCATGATTTCGCCTGTTTTGGTCGAAATAGCTCAAAACATGCAACTTTGTATGCGTGCACATGTTTGCGACGTCCGTTGACCGCCTTCTAGATGAGCCAGACTTCAAAAACGAGGTGTCACTGGGCAGGCCAGGGTGTGTAGAAGACACCTGAAGTGTCCATTGAAACCCAAGTATTAGCCCAGGGTGGTATATTGGCCAGAAACCAAATGCCGTCTTTTCCCCTTATTCGCTCCAAACAGCCTACAGACTGCAGCCTGGTGTGGGTCCCCTTGTTCGGGACACTCGATGACCGACTTCCAGATGAGCCAGACTCAAAAACTGGGTGTCACTGGGCAGCCCAGAGGGTGTAGAAGACACCTGAAGTGTCCATTGAAACCCAAGTATTTGCCAAGGGGCGTCATTTGCCGCGGGAATAGAAGCCATGATTTCGCCTGTTTTGGTCGAAATAGCCTCAAAACATGCAACTTTGTATGCGTGCACATGTTTGCGACGTCCGTTGACCGCCTTCTAGATGAGCCAGACTTCAAAAACGAGGTGTCACTGGGCAGGCCAGGGTGTGTAGAAGACACCTGAAGTGTCCATTGAAACCCAAGTATTAGCCCAGGGTGGTATATTGGCCAGAAACCAAATGCCGTCTTTTCCCCTTATTCGCTCCAAACAGCCTACAGACTGCAGCCTGGTGTGGGTCCCCTTGTTCGGGACACTCGATGACCGACTTCCAGATGAGCCAGACTCAAAAACTGGGTGTCACTGGGCAGCCCAGAGGGTGTAGAAGACACCTGAAGTGTCCATTGAAACCCAAGTATTTGCCAAGGGGCGTCATTTGCCGCGGGAATAGAAGCCATGATTTCGCCTGTTTTGGCTCGAAATAGCCCAAAACATGCAACTTTGTATGCGTGCACATGTTTGCGACGTCCGTTGACCGCCTTCCAGATGAGCCAGACTCAAAAACGAGGTGTCACTGGGCAGGCCAGGGTGTGTAGAAGACACCTGAAGTGTCCATTGAAACCCAAGTATTAGCCCAGGGTGGTATATTGGCGGCAGAAACCAAATGCCGTCATTTTCGCCTGATTCGCTCCAAACAGCCTACAGACTGCAGCCTGGTGTGGGTCCCCATTGTTCGGGACACTCGATGACCGACTTCCAGATGAGCCAGACTCAAAAACTGGGTGTCACTGGGCAGCCCAGAGGGTGTAGAAGACACCTGAAGTGTCCATTGAAACCCAAGTATTTGCCAAGGGGCGTCATTGGCCGCGGGAATAGAAGCCATGATTTCGCCTGTTTTGGCTCGAAATAGCCCAAAACATGCAACTTTGTATGCGTGCACATGTTTGCGACGTCCGTTGACCGCCTTCTAGATGAGCCAGACTCAAAAACGAGGTGTCACTGGGCAGGCCAGGGTGTGTAGAAGACACCTGAAGTGTCCATTGAAACCCAAGTATTAGCCCAGGGTGGTATATTGGCGCAGAACCAAATGCCGTCATTTTCCCCTTATTCGCTCCAAACAGCCTACAGACTGCAGCCTGGTGTGGGTCCCCTTGTTCGGGACACTCGATGACCGACTTCCAGATGAGCCAGACTCAAAAACTGGGTGTCACTGGGCAGCCCAGAGGGTGTAGAAGACACCTGAAGTGTCCATTGAAACCCAAGTATTTGCCAAGGGGCGTCATTGGCCGCGGGAATAGAAGCCATGATTTCGCCTGTTTTGGCTCGAAATAGCCCAAAACATGCAACTTTGTATGCGTGCACATGTTTGCGACGTCCGTTGACCGCCTTCTAGATGAGCCAGACTTAAAAACGAGGTGTCACTGGGCAGGCCAGGGTGTGTAGAAGACACCTGGAAGTGTCCATTGAAACCCAAGTATTAGCCCAGGGTGGTATATTGGCCAGAAACCAAATGCCGTCTTTTCCCCTTATTCGCTCCAAACAGCCTACAGACTGCAGCCTGGTGTGGGTCCCCTTGTTCGGGACACTCGATGACCGACTTCCAGATGAGCCAGACTCAAAAACTGGGTGTCACTGGGCAGCCCAGAGGGTGTAGAAGACACCTGAAGTGTCCATTGAAACCCAAGTATTAGCCAAGGGGCGTCATTTGCCGCGGGAATAGAAGCCATGATTTCGCCTGTTTTGGTCGAAATAGCTCAAAACATGCAACTTTGTATGCGTGCACATGTTTGCGACGTCCGTTGACCGCCTTCTAGATGAGCCAGACTCAAAAACGAGGTGTCACTGGGCAGGCCAGGGTGTGTAGAAGACACCTGGAAGTGTCCATTGAAACCCAAGTATTAGCCCAGGGTGGTATATTGGCCAGAAACCAAATGCCGTCTTTTCCCCTTATTCGCTCCAAACAGCCTACAGACTGCAGCCTGGTGTGGGTCCCCTTGTTCGGGACACTCGATGACCGACTTCCAGATGAGCCAGACTCAAAAACTGGGTGTCACTGGGCAGCCCAGAGGGTGTAGAAGACACCTGAAGTGTCCATTGAAACCCAAGTATTAGCCAAGGGTGCGTCATTTGCCGCGGGAATAGAAGCCATGATTTCGCCTGTTTTGGTCGAAATAGCTCAAAACATGCAACTTTGTATGCGTGCACATGTTTGCGACGTCCGTTGACCGCCTTCTAGATGAGCCAGACTTAAAAACGAGGTGTCACTGGGCAGGCCAGGGTGTGTAGAAGACACCTGGAGTGTCCATTGAAACCCAAGTATTAGCCCAGGGTGGTATATTGGCCAGAAACCAAATGCCGTCTTTTCCCCTTATTCGCTCCAAACAGCCTACAGACTGCAGCCTGGTGTGGGTCCCCTTGTTCGGGACACTCGATGACCGACTTCCAGATGAGCCAGACTCAAAAACTGGGTGTCACTGGGCAGCCCAGAGGGTGTAGAAGACACCTGAAGTGTCCATTGAAACCCAAGTATTTAGCCAAGGGGCGTCATATTGCCGCGGGAATAGAAGCCATGATTTCGCCTGTTTTGGTCGAAATAGCTCAAAACATGCAACTTTGTATGCGTGCACATGTTTGCGACGTCCGTTGACCGCCTTCTAGATGAGCCAGACTTCAAAAACGAGGTGTCACTGGGCAGGCCAGGGTGTGTAGAAGACACCTGAAGTGTCCATTGAAACCCAAGTATTAGCCCAGGGTGGTATATTGGCCAGAAACCAAATGCCGTCTTTTCCCCTTATTCGCTCCAAACAGCCTACAGACTGCAGCCTGGTGTGGGTCCCCTTGTTCGGGACACTCGATGACCGACTTCCAGATGAGCCAGACTCAAAAACTGGGTGTCACTGGGCAGCCCAGAGGGTGTAGAAGACACCTGAAGTGTCCATTGAAACCCAAGTATTTGCCAAGGGGCGTCATTTGCCGCGGGAATAGAAGCCATGATTTCGCCTGTTTTGGTCGAAATAGCCCAAAACATGCAACTTTGTATGCGTGCACATGTTTGCGACGTCCGTTGACCGCCTTCTAGATGAGCCAGACTCAAAAACGAGGTGTCACTGGGCAGGCCAGGGTGTGTAGAAGACACCTGAAGTGTCCATTGAAACCCAAGTATTAGCCCAGGGTGGTATATTGGCCAGAAACCAAATGCCGTCATTTTCCCCTTATTCGCTCCAAACAGCCTACAGACTGCAGCCTGGTGTGGGTCCCCTTGTTCGGGACACTCGATGACCGACTTCCAGATGAGCCAGACTCAAAAACTGGGTGTCACTGGGCAGCCCAGAGGGTGTAGAAGACACCTGAAGTGTCCATTGAAACCCAAGTATTTGCCAAGGGGCGTCATTTGCCGCGGGAATAGAAGCCATGATTTCGCCTGTTTTGGTCGAAATAGCCCAAAACATGCAACTTTGTATGCGTGCACATGTTTGCGACGTCCGTTGACCGCCTTCTAGATGAGCCAGACTCAAAAACGAGGTGTCACTGGGCAGGCCAGGGTGTGTAGAAGACACCTGAAGTGTCCATTGAAACCCAAGTATTAGCCCAGGGTGGTATATTGGCGCAGAACCAAATGCCGTCATTTTCGCCCTGATTCGCTCCAAACAGCCTACAGACTGCAGCCTGGTGTGGGTCCCCTTGTTCGGGACACTCGATGACCGACTTCCAGATGAGCCAGACTCAAAAACTGGGTGTCACTGGGCAGGCCCAGAGGGTGTAGAAGACACCTGAAGTGTCCATTGAAACCCAAGTATTTGCCAAGGGGCGTCATTGGCCGCGGGAATAGAAGCCATGATTTCGCCTGTTTTGGTCGAAATAGCCCAAAACATGCAACTTTGTATGCGTGCACATGTTTGCGACGTCCGTTGACCGCCTTCTAGATGAGCCAGACTCAAAAACGAGGTGTCACTGGGCAGGCCAGGGTGTGTAGAAGACACCTGGAAGTGTCCATTGAAACCCAAGTATTAGCCCAGGGTGGTATATTGGCCAGAAACCAAATGCCGTCTTTTCCCCTTATTCGCTCCAAACAGCCTACAGACTGCAGCCTGGTGTGGGTCCCCTTGTTCGGGACACTCGATGACCGACTTCCAGATGAGCCAGACTCAAAAACTGGGTGTCACTGGGCAGCCCAGAGGGTGTAGAAGACACCTGAAGTGTCCATTGAAATCCAAGTATTTGCCAAGGGGCGTCATTTGCCGCGGGAATAGAAGCCATGATTTCGCCTGTTTTGGTCGAAATAGCCCAAAACATGCAACTTTGTATGCGTGCACATGTTTGCGACGTCCGTTGACCGCCTTCTAGATGAGCCAGACTCAAAAACGAGGTGTCACTGGGCAGGCCAGGGTGTGTAGAAGACACCTGAAGTGTCCATTGAAACCCAAGTATTAACCAACGGCGCAGATTGGCGGCGGGCGAGATGCCGTCATTTCGCCTGATTCGCTCCAAACAGCCTACAGACTGCAGCCTGGTGTGGGTCCCCATGTTCGGGACACTCGATGACCGACTTCCAGATGAGCCAGACTCAAAAACTGGGTGTCACTGGGCGGCCCAGAGGGTGTAGAAGACACTTAAAGTGTCCATTGAAACCCAAGTATTTGCCAAGGGGCGTCATTGGCCGCGGGAATAGAAGCCATGATTTCGCTTGTTTTGCTCGAAATAGCCCAAAACATGCAACTTTGTATGCGTGCACATGTTTGCGACGTCCGTTGACCGCCTTCTAGATGAGCCAGACTCAAAAACGAGGTGTCACTGGGCAGGCCAGGGTGTGTAGAAGACACCTGAAGTGTCCATTGAAACCCAAGTATTAACCAACGGCGCAGATTGGCGGCGGGCGAGATGCCGTCATTTCGCCTGATTCGCTCCAAACAGCCTACAGACTGCAGCCTGGTGTGGGTCCCCTTGTTCGGGACACTCGATGACCGACTTCCAGATGAGCCAGACTCAAAAACTGGGTGTCACTGGGCAGCCCAGAGGGTGTAGAAGACACCTGAAGTGTCCATTGAAACCCAAGTATTTGCCAAGGGGCGTCATTTGCCGCGGGAATAGAAGCCATGATTTCGCCTGTTTTGGTCGAAATAGCTCAAAACATGCAACTTTGTATGCGTGCACATGTTTGCCACCTCCGTTGACCGCCTTCTAGATGAGCCAGACTCAAAAACGAGGTGTCACTGGGCAGGCCAGGGTGTGTAGAAGACACCTGAAGTGTCCATTGAAACCCAAGTATTAGCCCAGGGTGGTATATTGGCGCAGAAACCAAATGCCGTCTTTTCCCCTGATTCGCTCCAAACAGCCTACAGACTGCAGCCTGGTGTGGGTCCCCTTGTTCGGGACACTCGATGACCGACTTCCAGATGAGCCAGACTCAAAAACTGGGTGTCACTGGGCAGGCCCAGAGGGTGTAGAAGACACCTTAAAGTGTCCATTGAAACCCAAGTATTTGCCAAGGGGCGTCATTGGCCGCGGGAATAGAAGCCATGATTTCGCTTGTTTTGCTCGAAATAGCCCAAAACATGCAACTTTGTATGCGTGCACATGTTTGCGACGTCCGTTGACCGCCTTCTAGATGAGCCAGACTCAAAAACGAGGTGTCACTGGGCAGGCCAGGGTGTGTAGAAGACACCTGAAGTGTCCATTGAAACCCAAGTATTAACCAACGGCGCAGATTGGCGCAGGAACCGAGATGCCGTCATTTTCGCCTGATTCGCTCCAAACAGCCTACAGACTGCAGCCTGGTGTGGGTCCCCATGTTCGGGACACTCGATGACCGACTTCCAGATGAGCCAGACTCAAAAACTGGGTGTCACTGGGCAGCCCAGAGGGTGTAGAAGACACTTAAAGTGTCCATTGAAACCCAAGTATTTGCCAAGGGGCGTCATTGGCCGCGGGAATAGAAGCCATGATTTCGCTTGTTTTGCTCGAAATAGCCCAAAACATGCAACTTTGTATGCGTGCACATGTTTGCGACGTCCGTTGACCGCCTTCTAGATGAGCCAGACTCAAAAACGAGGTGTCACTGGGCAGGCCAGGGTGTGTAGAAGACACCTGAAGTGTCCATTGAAACCCAAGTATTAACCAACGGCGCAGATTGGCGGCGGGCGAGATGCCGTCATTTCGCCTGATTCGCTCCAAACAGCCTACAGACTGCAGCCTGGTGTGGGTCCCCATGTTCGGGACACTCGATGACCGACTTCCAGATGAGCCAGACTCAAAAACTGGGTGTCACTGGGCGGCCCAGAGGGTGTAGAAGACACTTAAAGTGTCCATTGAAACCCAAGTATTTGCCAAGGGGCGTCATTGGCCGCGGGAATAGAAGCCATGATTTCGCTTGTTTTGCTCGAAATAGCCCAAAACATGCAACTTTGTATGCGTGCACATGTTTGCGACGTCCGTTGACCGCCTTCTAGATGAGCCAGACTCAAAAACGAGGTGTCACTGGGCAGGCCAGGGTGTGTAGAAGACACCTGAAGTGTCCATTGAAACCCAAGTATTAACCAACGGCGCAGATTGGCGGCGGGCGAGAATGCCGTCATTTTCGCCTGATTCGCTCCAAACAGCCTACAGACTGCAGCCTGGTGTGGGTCCCCATGTTCGGGACACTCGATGACCGACTTCCAGATGAGCCAGACTCAAAAACTGGGTGTCACTGGGCAGGCCCAGAGGGTGTAGAAGACACTTAAAGTGTCCATTGAAACCCAAGTATTTGCCAAGGGGCGTCATTGGCCGCGGGAATAGAAGCCATGATTTCGCCTTGTTTTGCTCGAAATAGCCCAAAACATGCAACTTTGTATGCGTGCACATGTTTGCGACGTCCGTTGACCGCCTTCTAGATGAGCCAGACTCAAAAACGAGGTGTCACTGGGCAGGCCAGGGTGTGTAGAAGACACCTGAAGTGTCCATTGAAACCCAAGTATTAACCAACGGCGCAGATTGGCGGCGGGCGAGATGCCGTCATTTCGCCTGATTCGCTCCAAACAGCCTACAGACTGCAGCCTGGTGTGGGTCCCCATGTTCGGGACACTCGATGACCGACTTCCAGATGAGCCAGACTCAAAAACTGGGTGTCACTGGGCGGCCCAGAGGGTGTAGAAGACACTTAAAGTGTCCATTGAAACCCAAGTATTTGCCAAGGGGCGTCATTGGCCGCGGGAATAGAAGCCATGATTTCGCTTGTTTTGCTCGAAATAGCCCAAAACATGCAACTTTGTATGCGTGCACATGTTTGCGACGTCCGTTGACCGCCTTCTAGATGAGCCAGACTCAAAAACGAGGTGTCACTGGGCAGGCCAGGGTGTGTAGAAGACACCTGAAGTGTCCATTGAAACCCAAGTATTAACCAACGGCGCAGATTGGCGGCGGGCGAGATGCCGTCATTTCGCCTGATTCGCTCCAAACAGCCTACAGACTGCAGCCTGGTGTGGGTCCCCATGTTCGGGACACTCGATGACCGACTTCCAGATGAGCCAGACTCAAAAACTGGGTGTCACTGGGCGGCCCAGAGGGTGTAGAAGACACTTAAAGTGTCCATTGAAACCCAAGTATTTGCCAAGGGGCGTCATTGGCCGCGGGAATAGAAGCCATGATTTCGCTTGTTTTGCTCGAAATAGCCCAAAACATGCAACTTTGTATGCGTGCACATGTTTGCGACGTCCGTTGACCGCCTTCTAGATGAGCCAGACTCAAAAACGAGGTGTCACTGGGCAGGCCAGGGTGTGTAGAAGACACCTGAAGTGTCCATTGAAACCCAAGTATTAACCAACGGCGCAGATTGGCGGCGGGCGAGATGCCGTCATTTCGCCTGATTCGCTCCAAACAGCCTACAGACTGCAGCCTGGTGTGGGTCCCCATGTTCGGGACACTCGATGACCGACTTCCAGATGAGCCAGACTCAAAAACTGGGTGTCACTGGGCGGCCCAGAGGGTGTAGAAGACACTTAAAGTGTCCATTGAAACCCAAGTATTTGCCAAGGGGCGTCATTGGCCGCGGGAATAGAAGCCATGATTTCGCCTTGTTTTGCTCGAAATAGCCCAAAACATGCAACTTTGTATGCGTGCACATGTTTGCGACGTCCGTTGACCGCCTTCTAGATGAGCCAGACTCAAAAACGAGGTGTCACTGGGCAGGCCAGGGTGTGTAGAAGACACCTGAAGTGTCCATTGAAACCCAAGTATTAACCAACGGCGCAGATTGGCGGCGGGCGAGATGCCGTCATTTCGCCTGATTCGCTCCAAACAGCCTACAGACTGCAGCCTGGTGTGGGTCCCCATGTTCGGGACACTCGATGACCGACTTCCAGATGAGCCAGACTCAAAAACTGGGTGTCACTGGGCGGCCCAGAGGGTGTAGAAGACACTTAAGTGTCCATTGAAACCCAAGTATTTGCCAAGGGGCGTCATTGGCCGCGGGAATAGAAGCCATGATTTCGCTTGTTTTGCTCGAAATAGCCCAAAACATGCAACTTTGTATGCGTGCACATGTTTGCGACGTCCGTTGACCGCCTTCTAGATGAGCCAGACTCAAAAACGAGGTGTCACTGGGCAGGCCAGGGTGTGTAGAAGACACCTGAAGTGTCCATTGAAACCCAAGTATTAACCAACGGCGCAGATTGGCGGCGGGCGAGATGCCGTCATTTCGCCTGATTCGCTCCAAACAGCCTACAGACTGCAGCCTGGTGTGGGTCCCCATGTTCGGGACACTCGATGACCGACTTCCAGATGAGCCAGACTCAAAAACTGGGTGTCACTGGGCGGCCCAGAGGGTGTAGAAGACACTTAAAGTGTCCATTGAAACCCAAGTATTTGCCAAGGGGCGTCATTGGCCGCGGGAATAGAAGCCATGATTTCGCTTGTTTTGCTCGAAATAGCCCAAAACATGCAACTTTGTATGCGTGCACATGTTTGCGACGTCCGTTGACCGCCTTCTAGATGAGCCAGACTCAAAAACGTCGAGGCTTGTGGGGCCTTCGCGGCACACACAAATACACCCCCTTGGCGAACACCTGGATTCTTTGGCGCACTCCCAGCCGCTAGTAGGCAGTCTGGGCTACATTTAGAGGGCAAGCTTTTGAATGTGTGTCAAACAGAACGCCTGTACGAGTTGTTTAACTTTTGTTTCTTTTGCAAGGCTAGCCTGTTTCTCGCGCGTTTTGGGCGATCCGGCGACGCTTGGGCGCCTTTGCGGCACACACAAATACACCCCCTTGGCGAACACCTGGGTTCTTTGGCGCACTCCCAGCCGCTAGTAGGGTGTCCTGGCTACATTTAGAGGGCGAGCTTTTAACTGTGTGTCAAGTAGGACGTCTGCACGAGTTGTTTGAATGTTGTTTCATTTACAAGGCTAGCCTGTTTCTAGCGCATTTTGGTCGTACCGGGTCGGCTTGAGTGCCTTCACGGCACACACAAATACACCCCCTTGCCAAACACCTTGGTTCTTTGGCGCACTCCAAGACGCTAGTAGGGTGTCTGGGCTACATTTAGACGGCAAGCTTTTAACTGTGTGTCTAGTAGGACGCCTGCACGAGTTGTATGACTTTTTGGTATTAGGCAGGGCGATCGATCATAAACTCCCAGATTAGCGCCTAAAGCTTGCCCTCTAAATGTAGCCCAGACACCCTACTAGCGCCTGAGAGTGCGCTAAAGAACCCAAGTGTTTGCCAAGGGGGTGTATTTGTGTGTGCCGTGAAGGCGTTCAAGCCTCGCCGGTTCGACCCAAATGCGCTAGAAACAAGCTAGCCTTGCAAATGACACAACATTCTAACAACTCGTGCAGGCGTCCTACTAGACACACAGTTAAAAGCTTGCCCTCTAAAGGTAGCCCAGACACCCTACTTGTAGCTAGGCGCACTCGCTGTAGTCTGGAGTGTACATTTATGTCTTGGTTATTCACAAATATTTATCTCCAAATATATATGTACGCAAAAGGGTTGGACTCACACCCTTGTTGCGATTTCAATTTTTAGTATGACAATATAACAATTGTTGTTACACTTATATTTGCCGCAGGCCTGTAATAATATGCAATGTGTATGTTTGTATGTTCTTTGTGTGCCATGCCTAACTATTTGCATGCTTTAACTTAACTGAACGTTATGTTAATGCTATTATCCTAGTATATGTCTAACATTATGTAACGTCTTGTCAAATGCTTTATATATTGTTAAGTCTCATTTTTCCCAACCTTAACCTGTAAAAATTTCATCTTTTATCCCCTCCCTTAACCGGCGTTCCACCCGCTCTCCATTGGTTGATTTCATTTTTTTATTGACGTCATTTTCTAAACAAAATATTCGTATTCAAGATGGCTGGGACTTTGCGCCAGTCTTTGCGCTATGCGTACAACGTTATTTTTTATGCTTCCCTAAAACATGTTTGGGGTGGCATATAGTAATCGCAGCGTCCGTCCGTCATATCGTTTTCGGTCTGTATCTTTGTCATGCATAAATGGATTTTAATGATACTTGCTACAAATGATCAACATAACATGACGACGTCGTGAGTAAGACCTACACCCGTACCTCAAAGGTCAAGATCACAATTTGAGTCTGTGATATTTCGTGTCCAGCCTTCAACTTTGTCATGCATAGATGGATTTTTATAAATACTTGTTATAAATGATCAACATAACATGACTCTGACTTTAGCTTGGCTCACATGACGACGTGGCATAAGTAAGACTTTGACCCATACGTCAAAGGTCAACGTCACCCTTTTAGTATGTATGAAAAAGAGTGACGGTGAAGTCGGTAAATGACAATCTCGGTAAAAAGGATTTATATAGTAAATGGATTGGTGACCTCGGTAAAAAGGTAATTATATAGTACAATGGTGAATGTCACACCTACGGTGGATACTTTAACACCTTTCGCCAATCGTCATGGTGGATGCATTGTCAATTGCTGAATGTTGTCACCTCTAATTTGGGTGTGACTAAAACTCGCACAGTGTGGAATTTTAAATATCCATTTAAATATCCATTTACCTATCCATTTACCAGTTTAATGCACTTAATATATGATCTACATATTTGCAAATCCAAACAAATCAAATTAAAAGAAAATGCATTTGTAGTTATTTATCTGAAATTATAAGCCATGTTTAATGTCTGATTTTTCTCGATTAATACGCTGAGTCACTCGGTGTCTTCATTTGCAATACAAAAACAAAACAAACAAATCACTATATCCAAATCATTTATTGCTTCTTAGAATACACATATATTGTTTATTGGCAAATACAACTTAAACATCATTTCCCATAAGACCGTTAGATCAGTATCCACACTGCCGATGTTTTATCACACCTCATTAATGAGGCGAGTGAAGGTGACAAAACGTATCCACGGTAGGTGTGATATTCACTATTGTACTATATAATTGCCTTTTTACCGAGGTCACCAATCCATTTACTATATAAATCCTTTTTACCGAGATTGTCATTTACCGACTTCACTGTAAATCATGAAAAACACATTGAATCTGTTTGAGATTTCAAGTCCGTCCTTTAACTTTATCATACATGGATGGATTTCAAAAACACTTGGCTCAATTTATCTACAACTGATCTGTAACTTTGTCTGACATTTAAGGATTTTAAAATAGCTTGACACAAGTGATCAGCATCGTCATGATGATGTTTCAGCAGCATTTAACTTGAAATACCTAGACCATTAATCAGATGTCAAGGTCAAGGTGACACAAAGCTCAAGGTCATGCTTTAATGTAAAAAAACATGAAATTGCATCTAATCTGAAACATCAGTACATTACTCTTTATATTCATGAATACATCGCTACCAATTATAACATAATTATATTGTTATTTTTTCTTATATTCACGAATTTGAAACTAACAAACATAGCAAAGCCCGTTATTGTGAGTCCAAGAAGGATTTTGTAAAAATAACATATAGTGACGATTTGTAGGTCGTTATAATGGTAGTGATAATGGTAGTGTAAATGTCACGTAAATATTGCACTGGTCTACGAATTACGACTTCTTCTTCGAAATACCAACTCCATTATTAATGAAGATTTTGTGCCGACGCCATAGAGTGTTTTAAAATTGTTAGTTATGAAGGCTACAATTTGTACATTTTGAGGTGCTAAGAGAAGACTTTTAAAGTGTTACGTTTAAAATTATGTACATTTGATGAGGTATTCGGACATCTCAACACCTCAACATTTCGACCCCTGGTTGTTTAGACCTCTCGACCACTCAGACATCTCCACCCCTCATCATAAAAAGTTGGATATTAACATTGAAAGGATACTTTAAACATAAATTTAGAATCATTTTGTAATAAAAGTTGTTATTATTTATTTAAATATGCATTATTTGATGTTATTATCGGTTTTGTAACATAGCTGTCAGTTCCTAATTGTTAGAACATCCGTTAGAAATCTTGTCCGTGCTTTATCTCTGTAACCGTTCACCGGATTTTTATGAGACTTTGTGAAAAGTATCATTATGAAGTCTAGCTGGGTTTGCCATCACAGACACAGTTAAAAAATGATATATATTGTACATGTATATATCTATTATGTACTACTACTTCCCTTGTGTTGTTTCAGATGCTCAGTACGAAGCAGGTTTATCATCAACGCAGAAATATCCGTTACCCATGCAGATGCAGGAAACACTCGGGTGTGGACAGCATGGATTTGAGGGCCGTGGTCAACCCACCGCCATATGTGAGATCCTTGAGTAAGTCAGTCACTTTATCCAGTGCATATGCTTCGTACTTGTTCTACTTAGAGCATGATTTGTTTAGTTGTAGGAGCTTATTTCACAGTCAATGTAAAAAGAATAAATTTAAATTAGGTATGGTGTGATGAATAGTGAATGTTGTCTGTTGCAGAAACTCATCATGTTGTTAATAACAACTTACTATCCCTTAACTCAATGAAGTTACACATGGTAGCACATCTGTTAATCAAGGGGTCATGTGTTCATGTCCCTGTCCAGCCACACTGATTCAAATTGGATTGTTATCAGTTACATGTGGTGATGAGTGCACTCAAGTACTAGTTAACCTTCCCAGGAAAGAGTGGTTAGGTTAACAGTTTGTCTCTTAGCCCTCGATGGCATAAAAATGACTAAATATTCAAATAAATTCAAACAAAGTAACTTGCTAAATGTGTATGATAGCTCTTCTTTGTTTTTAGATTTACTCGCCAAAAGCCATCAGGGCTTATGTCATTGTAAATTGTCTGTCCTTTTGTAAACCTTTTTCTTGTAGACACAATAGCACCTTCATTTTTCATTGCATCTTAACCAAACTTGCACAGCAGTTACATAACCACAAGATCTTGGACGAGTTCTTGAACCAGTGTGATTCAACTACACATTCCCCCCCCTCCACACACACACACGCACGCACGCACGCACACACACACACACACACACACACACACACACAGGGCTTATATAAAGCACTTTTTAAGTAAAATTTTAAAACATAGTTTCTATGAAAGTTTAAGCCTAAACCTTAGATATTTCACATGAAGCATCTGTCGCAAGTACAGCGATTCAGTTCCTCTTGGGCCACTTGTAAGTTTAGGTTCACTCATTCATTTTCCATAGGCCACTTCAAAAATAACAGCACCTTAGAAAAAATATTTTATGTCTTGACATAGATTTATTAATAATCCACGATTATATCCAAGAAACCATCAGATCCTATCATTTAACACACAAAAAGAAGTGGGGCATCCATAGTTAAAAATGTTCCTACCAGCCCATATAAACATGCTGCAGTAAAAAATGTTTGAAATCTCATTGGCAGTTAAATCATGCAAAATTAGAAATAAATAAAAAAGTTTTGCAAAATGATGTTTTTAATCAAATGAATCAAGTAATCATATTTAACCTCAAACTTTTTTAAAGATTCAATAAATACAAATTCGGCCATTCTGTCATTTCCTAATGACTTGTCACCTATTCATACAGGTCACTCACATAAAAGGCCATTGCTTGTGTAATCTATAATACGGGGTCTGCAACCTAGATATTTATTATAATTTACTGAGAGGCAAATTATGTCGACCAAGGTCACACTGCAGGGGTTAAAAATAGTACAAGTTTGAAGTCCGGGACTTTTGCATTGTGTTATCAGACCCTTTTAAATGTGGTGGAAAATTATATCAATGCCTTTGGTTGATGTTATTTAACCCTTTACTTCATATAGACGCCTTTTGACACCTCTAACATAGACACCTTTGGACACCTAATATAGAAAGAAAACTTTTGAATTATTGGGTGAATAATGTTTATAATAACTGACAGAGTGGAAAACAGTGCAGGAAGTGTTCAGATTGCTCGTTACGAGCAATCTGAACTCTTCCTGCACTGTTTTCAAAGTCTTTATCTATGGAGTAAAGGGTTAAATAGCCCTTGGACTATCAAACCTCAAACTATTGAAATCCCGAACCTGCCATTAAAATCCACTATTTTGAAACCATGGCGGGTGACTAGATGTAGATTTACATTTAATAAAGATGGTTTTCTTGCAAAAAAATAAGTTGATACGTGTAATGCTGTTTTATATAATACATGTTTTGCTTGACCCTATACAAACCTAATGTTCACACAGCACAGAGACAAAAGTCATGAGAACTCTAAACAAAGTCACAGTTATCATTCTTGAAATACTAGAAAGTGTATTGCTAAAATGAGTGTTGCTAGTATTGTTTTTTCTTGTAAAACAGGAGTTATCTTCCTTGAGTAGAAAAAGAGAGTGTTAAATAAAATATAAAATATAAAATATAAAATATGTGCTAATATAAAATATGTGCTAATAGTGTTACCTTTCCTTGCGAACCATAAGTTACTTAAGTAGAAATTATATTGCTAAAATGTACACATACATTTATCTTCTATTTTGCTAACATGAAAGATGGTTTCATTCATATAGATATATCTGTTTTTCTGATGGTACATTCTAATATACTGTTCTGTGACCAGGCTAGAATAGTTAACACTGTTCTTCGACATTACTTTTTTTTTATGTGATTTATTTTTTCAGTAATAGTATTTATTTTTTTAAACTAATCAACATCATGTTTAAAAAGTTTACTTCACTGACTTTGACCTACTTAATAAATTTGGAAAGAAGACAAGTGTCTGCATCTGCACCCCCTTACAGTGCTCTTGTTATGCAATATCAATGTCTTTAATTTTGTTTCATATGCAGAGGGTTGCATGCAAGACTAGTCTATATAACTACTTAGTATATATTGAGATAGCCTAGTTTTGGACTACGTTGTAAGTCCTTGAATTCTATTCTACATCACATGATAGTATTAATTTATATTAACATGAGAACTCAATATTGTGTGTGTGGTAGGTAATCACATTTTACAAAATCAACACTTTTAATTTTCTCTCTTGGGTGTTTTTGTAAGTTACTGTACTTGAGCTGTCTTGTGTGATGTGATATTGTATCTTAAATCACTTTTAATTTGTAAGAAATTCATGTTGTAAATGAAATTTTACTTTTTTTTTATACAAGGGGGATGTTGTTTAATGGATAGTTTGTTAGCTGTCTGGGCTGCTTTGAGCACCATTAAACAGCAAATATGTTTGCTTGCTGGTCCCTAAAATAACTGCGCGCCATGTGCTAATTTGAGGTTGAGCCAGTGTCCAGGAAAATGTATGAGCAAACGTTTTAACTAATTATTATCCAAACTGAAGTGAGCCCATTTTTGTTTGCAGGGTCAAACTCAAGTAGGACCCTGTGTCCTCTCCAAAACAAAATTTCAGTACAGATTATATACAGGAAACAGACTTGAGAATATTTCACAAATTTAGCTACAATAAATGAGTATGAAACAATTCATTGTAGGCCTTTAATTGTATAACTGGTATGACCATAATCAAGTTTTACTCTCATATTATTTCATGTATGTCTGTTTGTACAAATATCTCTCTGTCGAGCAGAAATATGACTTGAGCGTTTCATGAGGTATACATTTAAATATTACTGAACTTGCCAAAAATGATAAACAGTATCTTAAGATATGATTGAAGTCCGAACCACAGTTGTGGGGAAATGGAAATGTAGTTTACATACTGGATTCTATTACCATTCATATTTTTATATTGTCAGAACTAAAACAAAGATGAGGACTATAAGCCAATTATAGTTACATTTGGTAGGAATGGTCATCTTATATATGGCATTTAATAATTCATTATCTAGCATTAAACTGCTATTCCATTCATCTGTAATCCTTGATCCGCGTCTATGATCCTTGAAGTACTATTCCATATATCCGTGAAGTCTTTTATTATGCTCCCCCAAAGGGGGGAAGCATATAGTCGCCGCTTTATCAATCCGTGCGTGCGTCCGTCCGTGCATCACCAAATTCTTGTCCGGGCTATTTCTTTACAACCCAATGTTGGAATTTTATGAAACTTGCTAGGATGCATCACTACCAAGTGGACATGCGCATAATATCTTTGTGTTCCGGTTCCATGATTTTTCACGGAGTAATGGCCCTTTAATTAAATCTGTGACCAAATTCTTGTCTGCACTATTTCTCTACAACCTCAGGGAATTTTATGAAACTTGCTAGGATGCATCATTATCAAGTGTAGATGTGCATAATATCTTTGTGTTCCGGTTTGATGATTTTTCACGGAGTTATGGCCCTTTGATTCTGTCTGTGACCAAATTCTTGTCTGCACTATTTCTCTACAACCCCATGTTGGAATTTTATGAAACTTGCTAGGATGCATCACTACCAAGTGGAGATGCACATATTGTATTTGTGTTCCGGTTCGATGATTTTCACAGAGTTATGGCCCTTTCATTGAGTCTGTGACCAAATTATTGTCCTTGCTATTTCTCTACAACCTCAGTTTGGAATTTTGTAAAACTAACTAGGATATGCACATATTGTCATTTTGTTCTGGTTCAATGATATGCGAATGAGTTCTTTCAAGTGCAGAGCCACATATTGTTCCTGCTATGCAGTTTGGTATTTTTCAACCAAGTAACCATCAGCACTAAGGGAATATGGTACGGAGTCAAACACTCACTTGGGGAGCATCCATCGGTTCCACCGATAATTTCTTGTTTGTGTTGGCAATCATTTTCCTTGAAACAAAACTAGAATAATTTGATATGTAATGTATCTAACCATTGTAGCTATGGTGATCCGAGGATTGAAAAAGACAAAATGTAAACACTGGAGGATACATTCAGTATATACTACCATTTAGTTAAAGAGTTTGAACACTGTGATGCTCTTGTATCGTTGCATAATAAATAACTGGGTTTTCCTCACCAAATTGATTTTTTTTCCCACAGATTTCTTGTGATTGCAGCTTTTTTGAAGGCATGTTTTTTGTAAAGATGTCCGTGACTGATCAGTGTAGTGTGAAATATAGCTCATTGGGCAACTTGTCATGGACACAGATACAAACTCGGATCACGGAATAATGGAATGTTTCAACATATTTTCTGTATGTGTAATTTTTACCCATGCAGACTTGTTTCATGGATAAATGGAATAAAAGCTTTATGGGTGAAACAGATATAATGAATTTTCCATAATTTGCTAAAAAACATTGTAGCATAATGAGGTTGGAAATACAAGTTAACAAATCAGTTGAGATTACAAGTGCTTATTATAAGTTCAATCTAAAGTTATTACAAGTCTAATTCAAAGTTACCACAAGTACAATTTCTAAAGTTACTGTAAGTTCAATTTCTTAAGTTATCACCATTTCAAATTTCTAAAGTTGTTTCAGTTCTTAAAGTAATCACAAGTTTTATTTCTTTACTTAAATGTTCACGACGCGCAGTTTTAATTTCGTTCCGTCAAAACTGATGTGGCCTAACAGCATCTCGAAAACCGACTCCTGGTGTTAGTAAATTTGGTCGTTTACATATCGTTAGCCTTACACGGCTGTCAAGTTGTTTTCGCAATAAAACAACTATTATTAATTGCTAATTGCTTGTTAATTGCTGGTCGTGCCTACATCCTACATATTTTTTAGCTGAATGTATCATGCGTCCATATGTCCACCATTAGTTATGACAGATTCTTTGTTTAGTTAATTGCTATGGTGGAGCAATGTGTGCAGATACGCCTGTCCCTAGCTAATGAGGCGCTTGATAAATGGATCCTGTGAGCGGCGGTACAAATTACCGTATATTCTGCATTTTTTTATGCAAGCTTTTATTTTTCATTTCATTCTTATAAATCCGTATTGCTACAGAAATCCAAATTATTCTTATAAATCCATGTTGGATTCCTGACTTTGTTACTAAATACAATCTGAACAGTTTCAGAATATGTTATAATGGTACCTACAACATAAAAAGTACAAATTAATCTGAAATAAGTAAGTTGATAGGGAGTTAATGGTTCTTTCCCCCACCTGATTATTGACCTACTACAATACATTTAAAGGGAGAGAGGGACTAAATTTTGTTTAGTGCTCATAGTTTAATATGCTCAATAGGTTTAATGTACGATTTCCAGTAAATGTATGAGTACATCATTCTATTAAACTGTTTTTGTATTGAATGGTTTAAAGGGACATGCATCAATTTTGATAAACTTATACAAACTTGTTTTTAAAATGAAACATTAGTTTGATTCATGTATGAAATTAAAATACCCCATTATGTATGCAGACACTTATTTTAATGAAAAAATTGTTTGATGGAAAACGCGCAAGTTTTTTTATTAAAAAGTATTGCTTACCACTCTTACAGATAGTTAGATATTATAAATAGAATAAATACTGCATTACCAGCAGTGTGTTTCATGGAAATTAACATGCCCCACCCCCATCCCATTTTTCAAAATGTATCTCAGCTGCACGTGTCTTTGCCTGTCTGCATGTTTCATGTTTATCATTGTTTTACAGTCTCAGATGACCTCCAATCCGACACTTGACCTGCCCGGCATGGCACCGATATCTCTGTGTTTTGGCGGATCAACAATGATGACCATAAGCATGGGTGGGTATGAGATACGTATGGTACAACCAGGTTCAACATGGTAAGGCACTTCTGTTTATCTTCTTTTGTTAACTGTGACTAATTTTAGCTCTACTGGCCAAAGGTCAGAAGTCTTTTAGCAGCACTTTCATTGAAACCACTCGAACAATTGAACTGAAACTTCACATGGATGTTTCTATTGCATAGGAGACTAAACAGAACATTTTTTTTTCGATCTGAAATTCAAGATGGCCTCCATTACTAAAAATAGTCCAAAACTTAAAAAATCTTCTTCTCATGAACGCCTCAACATATTTTCAAAATGTTTATGTAGTAATGATAACCAACCATAGTTTTGTTAGATTTGTCCAAATGGTGTCCCTAGTTATAAATATTACCCCCGAGGGTTCAATTACAGGACATATGTCATTTTAATATATATTTTTTTAAAATGGAAATGATTTTTTCTATATCTTCACAGAAGCATTGTTTGGTGAAGGAGGTTCAGTTTTGTAAAAATGACTGGGATCCACTGTCTTAAAGGGTGAGGAGGGACCCCAAAAGGGTAAAAATTGAGAATTATAAAAATAGTTTTCTTAAAAAACGGTTTGTTAGATTAGTCATATTTGGCATAAATTATTCCTATGTATAGGGATTTGATTGCAGATAACAATTTAGGGGCTAAAATTTATAAGGGCCTTGTAAGGGGACTTAGAATTTTACGTAGGAATACTATGGGAAAACACAAAATTATATTTTTGTCATCTATTTAGGCAAAATTATTATTCAATTTTAGTTCTGAAGTATCATCTAGTCATAGGAAATACGATTTGGCTCAATAAGGAGAATTGACTTTCCATAAGGGCATACATGTGAACCTTTTTGGAAAGCAAAGAGGGAGATCGGGTTTTGAAATGAGGGAGATTGGATGCAAATGAGGGAGTTTTTTTTTCGCACCATAAAATTTTAAAGGGATTATATTGGCATATTACCGTCAATTCCCTGTCCTAAATACACACGCCCAGCATGAAGATACACTTATAACTTAGAGATATACGCATCTAAAGTGTCTAATTACATAAACCTTTTTATTACAAACATCGGGTTTCTGAAGCCACGTTTTTTTGTTTTTTTTTACATTGGCCATTTTCAACGAACCACTTTCGGGTCTCCGATCAATCATCGGATAACATAGTGAAGACTCGTTCCCGATCTCGTTTTCGAGGCTTTGTTGGGAAAGTTTACGGAGTTCAATGTAAACATTGCGCAATACTTTATTGCGCAACATATTAAAGTTTTGGCCAATATTCAATAATTGTTTATTTGATAACTTGCAAGTAAATAAAGGTTATACGTCAATACATAAGCATTATTTTGTGCACACTGCATACAGGAAAAGTCTGGATTAACAGGGTGTTTGTGTTACTTGCCAATATAATCCCTTTAAAATATTGTCATTTCGGTATAATTTTACATAAAAGATGGTGTTTTGTCATAATATATAGAGAGTATAAATAAAAAAATTTTAAATGTAGCATTCTGACTTCCTTATAAGTCTGAAACCTAATTTTATTCATCTACTCTAGTACCACAAATAACTTTTCTGAATGAATGTGAAAGAAGCATTGTAAGTGTCATTTTGTAAAAAAAAAACAACAGGGTCGGTGCGAAGAAACTTTTTTAGACTTTATCATCAAGCGCTTATGTAGATATTTGCAGTATAAAAAATATCCACTTTGATCCCGGGGTTTTCCCATCCAATAAAAAACACGGCAAATACCGGAAAATAGCCTGATGTTTAAACTGAGATTAGAAAGTCGCGTATGCTTGCCTCGATACCTTATACAAGAAAATGGCGAAGGATTTGCGACGAATAGATTCCTTGGAGATTCAATAAGAATTTCCTTGTGTTATAACTTATTACCGAGGAGCGTTCAATGTCTTGTTTGCAAATTATTAAATAATTATAATTTAGTTGAAATGTAGAAAGAATAAATACTGTTACAATTGTGTCATTTCTTTTTCACAGTTTCTCTGATTGTTTATTTTTGGTATTATGGTACAGTTGTGCTTCGAATTTCAAGTCACACTTTTCTAAAAGTTACGGACGTGTTAAAGATCGCCTTTGGTATACATTTATATATTGATTTTCTTTATCGTTGTTTTGACAATAAACTATATGAAAACTGATAAGACAATGAGATATATGCCAATTAGTCATGCTGTGTCGAATTTGAGTGTAACACCTCTTGTGTGTAATCACGTTGAAAGTGTCTGATATCATCGGCAATCTGATTGGTTTACAACCGATAAAGGCAGAGCTTATATATCCTGGTCATGTTTAGGACAGTGATTGACATTCGAAATGTCAATTAGTTTGTTTTTACAACAAATTGCACTGGAGTGAAAATATAATACACAGGATATTGTGATTGCGAGAGATTTTGACTCCCATCTGGGAGTCACGGGTTTTGTCTTTGATTCCAGGAGGCTCCCACATAATGCGGAAGAGTTCACATGTCTGTAAGGGGTCAGGGTGGGTAATAAAAGGGTTAAAATAGACTATTTTCAAAAATCTTCTCAACAACCGGTCAGTCAAATTTGTTCATATTTGATATGGATTATCCCAATGAGTATGGTTTTAAAGTTTGTACTAATCAAGGGTCTTGTATTTATAGGGCTCTGTAAGGGAATTTCGAGTTTTATAGAGGAATACTATTGGAAAACAGAAAATTCTCTTTTTTATCATTCATTTATGACTTTATTTTATTCAGTTTGAGTTTTGAAGCAACCTCTAGTCATAACAAATATCGTTGGCTTGGCACAAAACCCCAGTAACTGACATTTTTTTCCAAAATGACTTTTTTCAATAATTAGGTATATAAAGGTAAGTTATACCTCCTATCAAAATATGGTAGTTGAAATTTTTTTTTAATGTTTTAATTAAAAAAAAAAGCAAAATCCAGTAACTGCATTCATGATTTTTTTCACCGCAAAACCCCAGTAACTACACTTACTGAGTTTTTGCACTATGTTTTTAAAGTACAATAAAAAAAATCAATAAGGCGAAAAATCTTTTGATTTTATAACTTTCCTGCCCTGTTACTTTTTAATGACACTCCCTCCCACTTGCAAAGAACAAAAATATCTGGATCTGAATGACAGCAGCATGTTTTTAAATTCTATAGATATGAATGTATTAGATTAGTGGAGATTTTGATTGGGAGAGTGAAAGTGATAACATTGATTGTAATTCTGGTGATAGAGAGGATGGCACTGAGATTGGTGATAGAGGTGATGATAGTGAGATGAATTATTATAGTGGTAGTGTTGGTAAGTCTGGTGATAGAGGCGATGGTAGTGGGATGAATAGTGGTAGTGTTGGTAAGTGTGGTGATAGAGGCGATGGTAGGGAGCGAATTATTACAGTGGTAGTGTTGGTAAGTCTGGTGATAGAGAGGATGGTAGTGAGGTTAGTGATAGATGCGATATTTGCGAGATGAATTATTATAGTGGTAGTGTTGGTAAGTCTGGTGATAGAGGGGATGCCAGTGAGATTAGTGATAGAGACGAGATTAATTATTATAGTGGTAGTGTTGGTAAGTCTGGTGATAGAGAGGATGGTAGTGAGATTAGTGATAGAGGGGATGGTAGTGAGATTGGTGATAGAGGCGATGGTAGTGAGATGAATTATTATAGTGATAGTGTTTGTAAGTCTGGTGATAGAGAGGATGGCCGTGAGATTTATGATAGAGGCGATGGTAGTGAGAGATGAATTATTATAGTGGTAATGTTGGCAAGTCTGATGATAGATTAATACAAAGGATTGAATTTCTTAAAGGGGCCAGGTGGGGTAACAAAATGATTAAAATTGAACATTGTCATAAATCTTTCAACAACCGCTCTATCAAATTTATTCATATTTGATATAAATTATCCCTATGATTAAAAAATCTAAGTTTGTACAAATCAAGGGACACTGGAATGCATAGAGGCCCTGTAAGGGGTCTTTGAGTTTTACATAGGAATACTATGGGAAAATGGAAAATTCTCATTTCTTTATACATTTGGGTAAACATGTTGCTCAATTTGAGATCTTAAGCATCGTCTAGTAACAATAAATTTGATTTTGTTCAATAAAGAGGGTTGAATTTCTATAACAGGCCAAGGGGTGGATGGGGCAATAAGGTTAAAATTGGGAATTTTCACAAATTGCTTCTCAATATCCTTTCAGTCATTGATATAAATTATCCTTAAATCAGCAAGGATTAAAGATTCTGCATATCAAGGGGCTGAGATATATTGGGGCCCTGTAATGTGAGTTTTACATAAGAATATAATAGGGAAAACTGATTTTTTTCATTTTGCATCCATGTGTCCAAAAAAAAATCTTTTTAAAATTTGAATCATTTCTGCTTATAATAAATCGCTAAGAGTGGGTGATTGAAGTTCTGACAAATTAAGAAAATAATTTTTTTCACAGACCATTTGGGGGACATGTGACACTTATCAGTGCCATTTCTTGTTTTATTTATTTTTCACTAAAAAATTGGTTTAATTTCAATAGTGGCAGCATTTGTGCCAACAGACACATTTTTAGTCAGAGAATCCACCAATCAGTGGAAGTCACATGATTAACACCTGTTACTACGTAAAGTATTATCCCATTTGCCTTCGGCAATGATTTTGTATGAAAATTGCTCATTTACATTATACTAAATTTAATATTCATTGTTTTTCCTTATTTTTAGACACTACTTCTTGTAACATCTGTCCAGCGGGACATAATTGTCAAAAGGATTATCTGTCTATACAATCTGCTGGCTGAAGAATACATATATATGGATCCCTGCCCACATGGTCAGTTCTACCCTAAAGACACTGGGCTCGTCACCTATTGGTAAGAAGTTTACGTTACTATTCTACTAGCTGTTAAGTAATGTATCAGTGGACCCCAGAGCTACAATGTCAAATAGACAGAGTGGAACCCAGAGCTACAGTTAATATCAAGTAGACAGAGAGATCACCAGATTTATATTCAATGTCAAGTACACATAGAGTAACTCAGAGGTACATTTAATGCCAAGTAGACAAGAGAGGACACCAGAGCTATAGTAAATGTCATGTAGACAGAAATGACCCCAGGGCTACATGTACAGTTCAGTTCAAGTAGACAGAGAGGACTACAGAGTTACAGTCAATGCCAAGTAAACAGACGAAACCAGAGCTACTGTTCATGTCAAGTAGACAGAGAATACCCCACAGCTACAGTTAAGGTCAGGAAACAAAGAGGACTCCAGAGCTACAGTTAATGTAAAAGTAGACAAAGAGGACCCCATACATACAGTTAATGTCAAGTAGACAGAGAGGACACCAGAACTACAGTAAATGTCAGTTATACAGAGAGAACACCAGAGCTACTGTTAATGTCAAGTAGACAGAGATGATCCCAGAGGTACAGTAAATGTCAAGTAGACAGAGAGGACACCATAGGTACAGTAAATGTCAAGTAGACAGAGAGAACACCAGAGCTACTGTTAATGTCAAGTAGACAGAGATGATCCCGGAGCTACAGTTAATGTCAAGTAGACAGAGAGGACACCAGAACTACAGTTAATTTCAAGTAGAAAGAGAGGACACCAGAGCTACAGTAAATGTCAAGTAGACAGAGAGGACACCAGAGTTCCAGTTAATGTCAAGTAGACAGAGACAACCCCAGAGTTGCAGTTAATGTCAAGGAGACAGAGAGGGCACCAGAGCTACTGTTAATGTCAAATTTACAGAGAGGACACCAGATCTACTGATAATGTCAAGTAGACAGAGAGGACGCCAGAGCTACAGTTAATGTCAAGTAGACAGAGAGGATGCCAGAGCTACAGTAAATGTCATGTAGACAGAGAGGACACCAGAGCTATAGTAAATGTCAAGAAGACTGAGAGGACACCAGAGCTACAGTAAATATCAAAAGACAAAGAGAACCTCAGAGTTACAGTTAATATCAAGTAGACAGAGAGGACCTCAGAGGTTCAGTAAATGTCAAGTAGATGTAGAGGACACCAGAGCTACAGTTAATGTCGAAGAGACAGAGAGGGCACCAAAGCTACAGTAAATATCAAATAGACAGAGAACCTCAGAGCTACAGTTAATATCAAGTAGACAGAGAGGACCCCAGAGCTACAGTTAATATCAAGTAGACAGAAAGGACCCCAGAGGTTCAATAAATGTCAAGTAAACGTAGAGGACACCAGAGCTACAGTTAATGTCAAGGAGACAGAGGGCACCAGAGCTTCAGTAAATGTCAGGTAGACAGAGAGAACACCAGAGCTACTGTAATTGTCAAGTAGACAGATAGGAAACCAGATCTTCTGTTAATGTCAAGTAGAAAGAGAAGACACCAGAGCTACAGTTAATGTTAAGCAGACAGAGTTGGCCCTAGATGTACTGTTAATGTCTTGTAGACAGAAAGGATCCCAGAGCTACAGTTAATATCAAATAGACAGAGAGAACACCAGAGTACAGTTCATGTCAAGTAGGCGGAGTTGACCCCAGAGCTACATGTACAGTAAATGTCATGTAGACGGAGAGGATCCAGAGCTACAGTTAATGTCAGGTAGACAGAGAGGACCCCAAAGCTACAGTTATTGTCAGGTAGACAGAGAGAATACCAGAGCTACAGTTAATGTCAAGTAGACAGAGAGGACACAAGAGCTTCAATTAATGTCAAGTAGACAGAGAGGACACAAGAGCTACAGTTAATGTCAAGTAGACAGAGAGGACCCCAGAGCTACAGTTAATGTCAAGTAGACAGAGAGGACCCCAGAGCTACAGTCAATGTCAAGTAGACAGAGAGGACCCCAGAGTTACAGTTAATGTCAAGTAGACAGAGAGGACCCCAGAGTTACAGTAAATGTCAAGTAGACAGAGAGGACCCCAGAGCTACAGTTAATATAAAGTGGACAAAGGGGATCCCAGAGCTACAGTAAATGTCAGAGAGACAGAGAGGACACCAGAGCTACAGATAATGTCAAGTAGGCAGAGATGACCCCAGAGGTTCAGTAAATATCAAGAAAAATAGGACCACAGAGCTGCAGTAAATTTCAAGTAGACAGAGAGGACACCAGAGCTACAGTTAATGTCAAGTAGACAGAGAGGACCCCAGAGCTACACTAAATGTCAAGTAGACAGGGAAGACACCAGAGCTACAGTTAATATAAAGTGGACAAAGGTGATCCCAGAGCTACAGTAAATGTCAGAGAGACAGAGAGGACACCAGAGCTACTGTTAATGTCAAGTAGACAGAGAGGACCCCATATGTACAGTAAATGTCAAGTAGACAGAGAGGACACCAGTGTTCCTGTAAATGTCAAGTAGACAGAGACAACCCTAGAGCTGCAGTTAATGTCAAGGAGATAGAGAGGGCACCAGAGCTAATGTTAATGTCAAATTTACAGAGAGGACACCAGATCTACTGATAATGTCAAGTAGACAGAGAGGACCCCAGATGTTCAGAAAATGACAAGTAAACATAGAGGACGCCAGAACTACAGTTAATGTCAAGTAGACAGAGAGGACACCAGAGCTACAGTGAATGTCAAGGTGACTGAGAGGACAACAGAGCTACAGTAAATATCAAGTAGACAGAGAGAACCTCAGAGCTACAGTTAATATCAAGTAGACAGAGAGGACCTCAGAGCTACAGTTAATATCAAGTAGACAGAGAGGACCTCAGAGGTTCAGTAAATGTCAAGTAGACTTAGAGGACACCAGAGCTACAGTAAATATCAAGTAGACAGAGAGGATCCCAAAGCTACAGTTAATATCAAGTAGACAGAGAGGACCTCAGAGCTACAGTTAAATGTCAAGTTGACAGAGAGGACCCCAGAGGTTCAGTTAATGTCAAGTAGACGTAGAGGACACCAGAGCTACAGTTAATGTCAATGAGACAAAGAGGGCACCAGAGTTACAGCTAATGTCAAGTTGACAGAGAGGTCACCAGAGCTACTGTTATGTCAAGTAGACAGAGAGGACACCAGAACTACAGTAAATGTCAAGTAGACGTAGAGGACACCAGAGCTACAGTTAATGTCAAGGAGATAAAGAGGGTACCAGAGTTACAGCTAATGTCAAGTGGACACAGAGGACACCAGAGCTACAGTCAATGTCCAGTACACAGAGAGTAACCCAGAGGTACAGTAAATGTGAAGTAGACAGAGATGACACCAGATTTACAGTAAATGCCAAGTAGACAGAGAGGACCCAAAAGCTACAGAAGAAGTCGAGTAGACAGAGAGGACACCAGAAGTACAGCAAATGTCATGTATACAGAGAAGACCCCAGAGCTACAGTAAGTCTCAAGTAGACAGAGAGGACACCAGATTTACAGTAAATGCCAAGTAGACAGAGAGGACCAAAACCTACAGAAAAAGTCGAGTAGACAGAGAGGACACCAGAAGTACAGCAAATGTCATGTATACAGAGAAGACCCCAGAACTACAGTAAGTCTTAAGTAGACAAAGAGGACACCAGATCATCAGTGAATGTAAAGTAGACAGAGAGGACTCCAGAACTACAGTAAGTCTCAAGTAGACAGAGAAGACACCAGAACTACAGTAAGTCTTAAGTAGACAAATAGGACACCAGATCTACAGTAAATGTAAAGTAGACAGAGAGGACTCCAGAACTACAGTAAGTCTCAAGTAGACAGATAGGACACCAGATCTACAGTAAATGTAAAGTAGACGGAGAGGACGCCAGGGCTACAGTAAATGTTAAGTAGACAGAGAGGACCCCAGAGCTACAGTAAGTCTCAAGCAGACAGAGAAGACACCAGAACTACAGTAAATCTGAAGTAGACAGAGAAGACATCAGAACTACAGTAAGTCTCAAGTAGACAGAGAGGACCCCACAGCTACAGTAAGTCTCAAGTAGACAGAGAGGACCCCAGAGCTACAGTAAGTCTCAAGCAGACAGAGAAGACACCAGAACTACAGTAAGTCTGAAGTAGACAGAGAAGACATCAGAACTACAGTAAGTCTCAAGTAGACAGAGAGGACGCCACAGCTACAGTAAGTCTCAAGTAGACAGAGAGGACCCCAGAGCTACAGTAAGTCTCAAGTAGACAGAGAGGACCCCAGAGCTACAGTAAGTCTCAAGTAGACAGAGAGGACACCAGATCTACATTAAATGTAAAGTAGACAGAGAGGACTCCAGGGCTACAGTAAATGTTAAGTAGACAGAGAGGACCCCAGAACTACAGTAAGTCTCAAGTAGACAGAGAAGACACTAAAACTACAGTAAGTCTCAAGTAGACAGAGAGGACCACAGAGCTACAGTAAGTCTCAAGTAGACAGAGAAGACCACAGAGCTACAGTAAGTCTCAAGTAGACAGAGAAGACATCAGAACTACAGTAAGTCTCAAGAAGACAGAGAAGACCCGAGAGCTACAGTAAGTCTCAAGTAGACAGAGAGGACCACAGAGCTACAGTAAGTCTCAAGTAGACAGAGAAGACCACAGAGCTACAGTAAGTCTCAAGTAGACAGAGAAGACACAAGAACTACAGTAAGTCTCAAGTAGACAGAGAAGATCCCAGCGCTACAGTAAGTCTCAAGTAGACAGAGAAGACACCAGAATTACAGTAAGTCTCAAGTAGACAAAGAGGACACCAGAACTACAGTAAGTCTCAAGTAGACAGAGAAGTCACCAGAACTACAGTAAGTCTCAAGTAGACAGAGAGGACACCAGATCTACAGTAAATGTAAAGTAGACAGAGAGGACACCAGAACTACAGTAAGTCTCACGTAGACAGAGAGGACACCAGATCTACAGTAAATGTAAAGTAGACAGAGAAGACCCGGGGGTACAGTAAATGTTAAGTTGACAGAGATGATCCCAGAGCTACAGTAAGTCTCAAGTAGACAGAGAAGACAACAGTACTACAGTAAGTCTCAAGTAGACAGAGAGGACCCCACAGCTACAGTAAGTCTCAAGTAGACAGAGAGGACCCCAGAGCTACAGTAAGTCTCAAGTAGACAGAGAGGACACCAGATCTACATTAAATGTAAAGTAGACAGAGAGGACGCCAGGGCTACAGTAAATGTTAAGTAGACAGAGAGGACCCCAGAACTACAGTAAGTCTCAAGTAGACAGAGAAGACACCAGAACTACAGTAAGTTTCAAGTAGACAGAGAGGACACCAGAACTACAGTAAGTCTCAAGTAGAAAGAGAGGACACCAGAACTACAGTAAAGGTAAAGTAGACAGAGAGGACACCAACACTACAGTAAATCTCAAGTAGACAGAGAGGACACCAGATGTACAGTAAATGTAAAGTAGACAGAGAAGACCCTAGGGCTACAGTAAATGTTAAGTAGACAGAGAGGACCCCAGGGCTACAGTAAGTCTCAAGTAGACAGAGAAGACCCAAGAGCTACAGTAAGTCTCAAGTAGACAGAGAAGACACCAGAACTACAGTAAGTCTCAAGTAGGCAGAGAGGACACAAGAACTACAGTAAATGTAAAGTAGACAGAGAGGACACCAGAACTACAGTAAGTCTCAAGTAGACAGAGAGGACACCAGATCTACAGTAAATGTAAAGTAGACAGAGAGGACCCCAGAGCTACAGTAAATGTCAAGTAGACAGAGAGGACACCAGAGCTACAGTTTATGTCAAGTAGACAGGGAGAACATCAGAGCTACAGTAAATGTCAAGTAGACATAGAGGACACCAGAGCTACAGTTTATGTCAAGTAGACAGGGAGAACATCAGAGCTACAGTAAATGTCAAGTAGACAGGGAGAACATCAGAGCTACAGTAAATGTCAAGTAGACAGAGAGGACACAAGAGCTACAGTTTATGTCAAGTAGACAGGGAGAACATCAGAGCTACAGTAAATGTCAAGTAGACAGACAGAACCCAGGGCTACATTAAATGT
Source organism: Panopea generosa (assembly GCA_029582155.1). Lineage (NCBI taxonomy): Eukaryota > Metazoa > Mollusca > Bivalvia > Adapedonta > Hiatellidae > Panopea > Panopea generosa. Next base: position 13,467,208 of record CM055911.1, on the reverse strand, counting down.
TAAGAATGGACCCAGACTACTTCATCTGTGGCAGACGACAGTATCTGCTGGACTGTTCCTAATCATGTTTGCTTTAATCGTAATAGTTGAGCGAGTGTGTGAAACACAGTCATTTTTCACTCGCCGGGACAAAGTCCAAGAAGAGCTATTGTCATGACTCGGCGTCGGCGTCATCTCCAGACACCCAGGTTAAACTTTTGCGTTTAAGTTTCAGTTATCTATGCAACTCATTGGATGTCAATGAAACTTTGCATGTGTGTTAACCATCATTAATGGAACACACAGAGATAAGAACCATAACTCTAGATTGCATTTTGGCACAGTTATGGCCCTTTTTGACTTAGACACCAGGTTAAACTTTTCGTTTAGTTGCATTTAAGTTTAAGATATCTATCCAACCACTCATTGGATGTGAATGAAACTTCACATGTGTGTTCATCATCATCAATGGAACACACAGAGATAAGAACCATAACTCTGGATTGCATTTTGGCACAGTTATGGCTCTTTTTGGACTTAGACACCAAGGTTAAACTTTGCGTTTAGTTGCGTTTAAGTTTAATATATCTATGCAACCACTCATTGGATGTGAATGAACCTTCACACATATGTTCTCCATCATCAATGGAACACACACAGAAAGATATGTTAAAAGTATTTATCGTCATAAATGTCGCTTGGATAACATAACCATTTATTCCTTGGATCCTTAAAGATCAGTACTTGAGCCGCCCATCTCTGTAAGTAACTGATAACTTTCCAACTTGAATCAGCGGTGAGAGATGAATGATAATGATATTCTCAATGTTGCATATCGATCATCACAGAGACTGGCAGTGCAGGGGTTCAAACTCAAGACCTCTGGATTGAAAGTCAAGACGCACTACCGACTGAGCTTACCGGGCCTGTCAGCTTATATTAGACAAAATTGGAATTTTATATGTGAATAAAGTGTCTTGCTCAAGGACAACTCACAGCCGTGCTGTATGATTGAAGCTTTTATCCTGTGATCTTTGGTGCAATGCTCTACCTCTAGACTACACATTCCAGTACTAGATATCTGCATGACTACAGCATACTGTCATTCAAAGGGCAAATGGCATGTACGTCCAAATATAAAGACCCTAGAAAACTCAAAATGTTAAAAATCATGGAATATTCAAGATAGGTATTGAGTTGGAATATATATTTAGTTGTGATAGGGAGTAAGTATTGATATGTAGTGATAGGTATTGAGTTGGAATATATATTTAGTTGTGATAGAGGGTGAGTATTGTTATGTAGTGATAGGTATTGAGTTGGAATAGATATTTAGTTGTGATAGGGAGTTGGTATTGATATGTAATGATAGGTATTGAGTTTGAATAGATATTTAGTTGTAACAGGGAGTAGGTATTGAAATGTAGTGATACGTATTGAGTTGGAATATATATTTATATATATATATATTTTGTTGCGATAGAGGGTAGGTATTGATATGTAGTGATACGTATTGAGTTGGAATATATATTTATATATATATATATTTTGTTGTGATAGAGGGTAGGTATTGATATGTAGTGATATGTATTGAGTTGGAATATATATTTATATATATATATATTTTGTTGTGATAGAGGGTAGGTATTGATATGTAGTGATACGTATTGAGTTGGAATATATATTTATATATATATATATTTTGTTGTGATAGAGGGTAGGTATTGATATGTAGTGATACGTATTGAGTTGGAATATATATTTATATATATATATATTTTGTTGTGATAGAGGGTAGGTATTGATATGTAGTGATACGTATTGAGTTGGAATATATATTTATATATATATATATTTTGTTGTGATAGAGGGTAGGTAGGTATTGATATGTAGTGATACGTATTAAGTTGGAATATATATATATATATATTTTGTTGTGATAGAGGGTAGGTATTGATATGTAGTGATAGGTATTGAGTTGGAATATATATTACGTTGTGATAGAGGGTAGGTATTGATATGTAGTGATAGCTATTGGGTTCGAATAGATATTAATTTCTGCTAGGGAGTAGGTATTGATATGTAGTGATAGGTTTTGAGTTGGAATATATATTTTGTTGTGATAGAGGGTAGGTATTTATATGTAGTGATAGGTATTGAGTTGGAATATATATTATGTTGTGATAGAGGGTAGGTATTGATATGTAGTGATACGTATTGAGTTGGAATATATATTAAGTTCTGCTAGGGAGTAGATATTGATATGTAGTGATAGGTATTGAGTTGGAATATATATTTAGTTGTGATAGGGAGTAGGTATTGATATGTAGTGATAGGTTTTGAGTTGGAATATATATTTAGTTGTGATAGGGAATAGGTATTGATATGTAATGATAAGTATTGATTTGGAATATATATTAAGTTCTGATAGGGAGTAGGTATTGATATGTAGTGATAGGTATTGAGTTGGAATAGATATTTAGTTCTGCTAGGGAGTAGGTATTGATATGTAGTGATAGGTTTTGAGTTGGAATATATATTTAGTTGTGATAGGGAATAGGTATTGATATGTAATGATAAGTATTGAGTTGGAAAATATATTTAGTTGTGATAGGGAGTAGGTATTGATATGTAGTGATAGGTATTGAGTTGGAATATATATTTAGTTGTGATGGGGAGTAGATATTGATTTGTAGTGATAGGTATTGAGTTGGGATAGATATAAATTTATGATAAGGAGTGAATCTTTGATATGTAGTGATAGGTATTGAGTTGGGATAGATATTGAGTTATGATAGGGAGTGAGTCGCTGATATGTAGTGATAAGTATTGCGTTCGGTATCAATAGAAAAGTTATTAAATGAAATTGGTTGGGTTTTTTTGGAAGATGGGAGAAAGTACAAAAACTCATTTTAGTCTATAAAGAAAAATATGGAGACTTACCTAAACATTAAACGAAATATTTCCACAAACTGTGTCCGATTTAAACCATTATGATTTAAGAAATACATGTAACTCCAATTTTGTAACATTGTCAGGTGTACAGAATTGTGCTCAAGGTAAATTATTCCTTCATCACTTTAATTATGGAACGAACTTGACATGTCTATTCGAGAGTCACCTTCCCGACTTACTTTCAAAAGCAAACTTAAAGAATATTTTAAACCTCAACCTGTCACCATCTTTTTTTTTGTTTGGAGAAAGATAATTAGCAGTTAAACATGCTCGTTTAAGGAACAATTGCAGTAACTGAAATGGTGATCTATATATTAACCACCTAAGGGATAGTCTGTTTTGTGTTTGTGGTAGTGAATTTGAAGATGCAGAACATTTTATTTTCAAGTGTTACCATTTAAAGAATGAAGGGCTTCAGTCTTTTACCAATATTCGTGAATTTCACCCATTGATACAAGAAAATTGATGTACAGCACTTCAGAAATCTCAAATGATTATAATCAATTTATTTTTCATAAATTTCAAAAATGTATTAAAAACACACAATATTTTCAAATCGACAAACTTATTAGTAAAGTATGTTATGCGGGGCAGTCAAAATTTTAAATTGAACAATGTGTGGGGCGATTGTATTGTTTCTATTATGAATGTCATTACATTTCATTCCAGTATACATAATATATTGATATTGATGATATGGCGAGAACTGTAACTAATGTTGTTATAACTTGTAGTTCAATCCATTTGCATATATGTTATTTATAAACAGGTAGTATCATGTGATGTTAAATATCTGTAACATAAGTAATAAAATATGTTTAAACTAAACTAGTATTGAGTTGTGATAGGGAGTATGTATTGGTATGTAGTGATAGGTTTTGAGTTGGGAAAGATATTGAGTTAGGATAGGGAGTAAGTAATGATATGTAATTATAGGTATTGAGTTGTGATAGGGATTGAGTAATGATATGTAGTGGTAGGTATTGAGTTGGGATAGATATTGAGCTGTTATATGGAGTGAGTCACTGATATTTAGCGAATGGTATTGAGTTGTGATAGGGAGTATGTATTGATATGTAGTGATAGATATTATGTTAGGATAGGAAGTAAGTAATGATATGTGGTAGTAGGTATTAAGTTTGAATAAATATTGGGTTATGATAGGGAGTGAGGTACTGATATGTAATGGTAGATATTGGGTTGGGATAAGGTTTAAGTAATGATACATAGTGATAGGTATTGAGTTGGGATAGGGATTAAGTCACTAATATGTAGTGATAGGTATTGGGTTGGGATAAGGTGTAAGTAATTATATGTAGTGATAGGTATTGAGTTGGGATAGATATTGAGTTGTGATAGGGAGTGAGTCACTGAAATAATGTGATACATGTAGATTTTGAGTTTTGATAGGGAGAAGTATTGATATGCAGTAATATATTGAGTTAGCATAGGGAGTAATTAATGATATATAGTGATAGGTATTGAGTGTGGACAAATATTGAGTTGTGATAGGGAGTAAGTAACTTATATGCTGTGATAAGGAGTTAGTATTGATATGTTGTGATAGATATTGAGTTAGGACAGATATTGAGTTGTGATAGGGAGTAAGTCACTGATATGTAGTGATAGGTATTGGGTTGGGATAAATACTTAGTTATGATAGGGAGTAAGTATTGATATGTAGGGATAGGTATTGAGTTGTGATAGGGAGTTAGTCACTGATATGTTGTGATAGGGAATGTGTCACTGATATGTAATGAAATAAATTGAGTTGTTGTAGGAAATATGTATTGATATTTAGTGATAGGTATTGAGGTTGGATAGAAATTGATTTAGGATAGGGTGTAGGTAATTATTATACTATGATAGGTATTTAGTTTTGATATATATATATATATATATTGAGTTGTGATATGGTGTGTGTCACTGATATGTTGTGAAAGCTGTTGAGTTGTGAAATGGAGTATGTATTGATATGTAGGTATTGAGTTGTTATATGGAGTAAGTAATGATATGTAGTGATAGGTTTTGAGTTGGGATAAATATTGAGTTGTGGTAGGGAGTAAGTAATGATATGTAGTGATAGGTTTTGAGTTGGGATAAATATTGAGTTGTGGTAGGGAGTAAGTAATGATATGTAGTGATAGGTATTAAGTTGGGATCGGGAGTAAGTAATGATATTTAGGGATAGGTATTAAGTAGTGATAGGGAATGAGTAATGATATTTAGGGATAGATATTAAGCAGTGATAGGGAATGAGTAATGATATTTAGTGATAGATATTGAATTGTGATAGGGAGTATGTAATGATATTTAGGGATATATATTGAGTTGTGGTAGGGAGTGAGTAATGATATGTAGGGATATGTATTAAGCTGTGATAGGGAGTGAGTAATCATATGTAAGGATATGTATTGAGCTGTGATAGGGAGTTAGTAATTATATGTAGGGAGTGGATATTGACAGGTAATGGTTGTCTATTGAATGCTCATAAACCTTTTTTTTTCATAGATGTTGTCTTCCTATGACGCATAGTGATTTTGAGTATATTTGTATTCATTTAGGTGATACCCTTCATTTTTTTTTTATTCATGTTTACAGCATTGATGTATAATCTGATCGGACTTTGGTGAATAATTGCTAGTTTGATAGATGTTGCAAATATTTAAGTCCATTTTTTAGTACAGATAATAAGACTTCTGTGGTGTAACTGGAAAACACATCCACTGTTTATTTGGAGGTTCCAGGTTCAAATCCTGGCAGAACTTAACTTTGAAAAGAAATGGCTTAAATATTATTGGCAAAAAACATCATACAATAGTTTTATATATACTAAAATTTTTATTGAAATTCATATTTAATGATTTTTTTAACACAGTTCATCGCATGCATAAAGGTGATGAATCTTTTAACTGTTAATATAAGAAAGCTTGAAGTAAATCCTAAGACATCGCTACAGTTATTTGATGCATTTGTAGCCTGTGTGGTTCTGGCTAAGAATAGAATCACTGTCAATCTCTGCAGAGTGGTAGGGATCCTCCGAATGGGTGTCATGTTCAATTTATCATTTTTTGTCATGTTCACTATTGTGGTTAAATTATCAACCCCTGTGTGGTTCCAGGGAGCCATAAGTGGTGGCAAGAATAGGATCACTGTGGCTTATGCATGTCGTTAGAAGCGACAAATTGAGTAATTCAATAGAATTTGCTGAAACTCTGCAGTTCTGTAGGTATCAAGGTTCAAGGTTCATTTGAGTCCTTATTAATACAATTCTCGCAGAATTCTTCCCAGTTAAGCTTTTTAGCATTGAAGATGCCATTTTTAGCTTGATGATACTCATCTTGACTGACTTGATGATGACAGGACTAGTTTTACGATGGCAGCCCAGACTGGCTTGGTGACAACAGCCATGACTAGTTTTATGGTGGCAGCCCAGACTGGCTTGGTGACAACAGCCATGACTAGTTTTATGGTGGCAGCCCAGACTGGCTTGATGATGACAGATATGGCAAGTTTTATGATGGCAGTCCAGACTGGCTTGGTGACGGCAGCATTGACTAGTTTTATGATGGCAGCCCAGACTGGCTTGGTGACGACAGCCATAACTAGTTTTACGATGGCAGCCCAGACTGGCTTGGTGATGACAGCCATGACTAGTTTTACGATGGCAGCCCAGATTGGATTGATGATGAAAGCTATTGCAATTTTTTATGATGTCAGACCAGACAGGCTTGATGATGACAGCCTTGATAAGTTTTATGATGGCAGCCCAAACTGGCTTGCTGATGACAGCCAAGACAAGTTTTACGATGGCAGCCCAGACTGGCTTGAAGATTGAATAATTAGTTTTATGATTGCAGCCCAGGCTGGCTTGGTGATGACAGCAATGACAAGTTTTATGATGGCTGGCTTGGTGATGACAGCAATGGCAAGTTTTATGACGGCAGCCCAGACTGTCTTGATGATGACAGCCATGACAAGTTTTATGATGGCAGCCCAGGCTGGCTTGATGACAACCATGACACATTTTATGATGGCAGCCCAGACTGGTTTGATGATGACAGCCATAACAAATTTTGTGATAGCAGCCCAGACTGGCATGATGATGACAGCCGTGACAAGTTTTATGATGGCAGCCCAGGCTGACTTGATGCTGACAGCCATTGCTAGTTTTATGATGGCAGCCAAGACTGGTTTGATGATGGCAGCCATTACAAGCTTTATGATAGTAGCCCGGACTGTCTTGATGACAGCCATGACAAGTCTTATGATGGCAGCCCAGACTAACTTGATGACATCCATGACAAGTTTAATGATGGCAGCCTAGACTTGCTTGATGATGACAGTCCTTACAAGTTTTATGATGGCAGCCCAGACTAACTTGACGATGACAGCCATGACAAGTTTTATGATGGCAACCCAGACTGGCTTGATGATGACAGCAATGGAAAGTTTTATGATGGCAACCCAGACTGTCTTGTTGATAACAGCCATGACTATTTTATGATGGCAGCCCAGACTGACTTGATGATGACAGTCATGACTATTTCTATGATGGCAGCTAAAACTGGCTTGATGATGACAGCCATGACAAGTTTTATGATGGCAGCACCGACTGGCTTGATGACATTCATGGCAAGTTTATGATGGCAACCCAGACTGGCTAGATGACAGCCATGATAAGTTTTATGATGGCTTGATGATAACAGCCATGACAATTTTTTTATGATGGCAGCCCAGAATGGCTTGATGACAGCCATGACAAGTTTTATGATGGCAGCCCAGACTGTCTTGATGATGACAGCGATGACAAATTTTATGATGACAGCCCAGACTGTTTTGATGATGACAGCCATGTCAAGTTTTATGATGGCAGCCCAGACAGGCTTGATGATGACAGCCATGACAAGTTGTATGATGGCAGCCCAGACTGTCTTGATGATGACAGCCATGACAAATTTTATGATGGCAGCCCAAACTGTTTTGATGATGACAGCCGTGACAAGTTTTATGATGGCAGCCTAGACAGGCTTGATGATGACAGCCATGACAAGTTTTATAATGGCAGCCCAAGCTGGCTTGATGACAGCCATGACAAGTTTTATGATGGCTGCCCAGACTGTCTTGGTGATGACAGCCATGACAAGTTTTATGATGACAGCCCAGACTGGCTTGATGACAGACATTACAAGTTTTATAATGGCAGCCTGCACTGACTTGATGCCAGCCATGACATGTTTAATGATGGCAGTCTAGACTTGCTTGATGATGGCAGTCATGACAGGTTTTATGATGGCAGCTCAGGCTGGCTTGATATACATTCATGACAAGTTTTATGATGGCAATACAGACTGGCTTGATGATGGCAACTATGACAAGTTTTATGATGGTAGTCCAGACTGTCTTGATGATGACAGCCATGACAAGGTTTATGATGGCAGCTCAAACTGGTTTGTTGATGACAGCCATGACTAGTTTTATGACGGCGCTCAGACTGGCTTGATGATGACAACCAAGACAAAATTGATGATGGCAGCCCAGAATGGCTTGATGACAGACGTGATAAGTTTTATGATGGCTTGATGATGACAGCCATGACAATTTTTATGATGGCAGTCCAGTATGGCTTGATGACAACCATGACAAGTTTTATTATGGCAGCCCAGAGTGTCTTGATGATGACAGCCATAACAAATTTAATGATGGCAGCCGAGACTGTTTTGATGATGACAGCTGTGACAAGTTTTATGTTGGCAGCCCAGACAGGCTTGATGATGACAGCCATGACAAGTTTTATGATGGCAGCCCAGACTGGCTTCATAATGACATCCATGACAGGTTTTATGATGGCAGCCCAGGCTGGCTTGATGACAACCATGACAAATTTTATGATGGCAACCATGACAAGTTTTCTGATAGAAGCCCTGACTGGCTTGATGATGACACCTATGACAAGTTGTATGATGGTAACCCATTGCTAGTTTAATGATGGCATACAAGAATGGCTTGATGACAGCCATGACAAGTTTTATGATGGCAGCCCAGACTGGCTTGATGATCACAGCCATGACAATTTTTATGATGGAAGCCCAGGCTGGTTTGATAACAGCCATGACAAATTGTATGATGGCAGCCCAGACTGATTTGATGATGACAGACATGACAAGTTTTGTGATAGCAGCCAAGACTGGTTTCATTATGACAGCCATGAAAAGTTTTATGATAGTAGCCCTGATTGTTTAGATGACAGCCATGACAAGTCTTATGATGGCAGCCCAGTCTGACTTGATGACAGCCATGACAAGTTTAATGATGGCAGCCTAGATTTGCTTGATGATGACAGTCATGACACGTTTGATGATGGCAGCCCAGACTGGCTTGATGGTGACAGCCATGACAAGTTTTATGATGGCAAACTAGACTGGCCTGATGATGACAGCAATGAAACGTTTCATGATGGCAGCCCAGACTGTCTTGTTGATGACAGCCATGACTAGTTTTATGATTGCAGCCAAGACTGAATTGATGGCTGCCCAAACTAACTTGGTGATGACAGTTGTGACTATTTTTATGATGGCAGCTCAAGCTGGCTTGATGATGACAACCATGACAAGTTTTATATGGGAGCCCAGATTGGCTTGCTGATGACAGCCAAGACATGTTTGATGTTGGCAGCCCAGACAGGCTTGATGATGAGAGCCATGACAAGTTTTATGATGGCAGCCCAGACTGGCTTCATAATGACATCCATGACAGGTTTTATGATGGCAGCCCAGGCTGGCTTGATGACAACCATGACAAATTTTATGATGGCAGCCATGACAAGTTTTCTGATAGAAGCCCTGACTGGCTTGATGATGACACCTATGACAAGTTGTATGATGGTAACCCATTGCTAGTTTAATGATGGCATACAAGAATGGCTTGATGACAGCCATGACAAGTTTTATGATGGCAGCCCAGACTGGCTTGATGATCACAGCCATGACAAGTCTTATGATGGCAGCCCAGTCTGACTTGATGACAGCCATGACAAGTTTAATGATGGCAGCCTAGATTTTCTTGATGATGACAGTCATGACACGTTTGATGATGGCAGCCCAGACTGGCTTGATGGTGACAGCCATGACAAGTTTTATGATGGCAAACCAGACTGGCCTGATGATGACAGCAATGAAACGTTTCATGATGGCAGCCCAGACTGTCTTGTTGATGACAGCCATGACTAGTTTTATGATTGCAGCCAAGACTGAATTGATGGCTGCCCAAACTGACTTGGTGATGACAGTTGTGACTATTTTTATGATGGCAGCTCAAGCTGGCTTGATGATGACAACCATGACAAGTTTTATATGGGAGCCCAGATTGGCTTGCTGATGACAGCCAAGACATGTTTGATGTTGGCAGCCCAGACAGGCTTGATGATGACAGCCATGACAAGTTTTATGATGGCAGCCCAGACTGGCTTCATAATGACATCCATGACAGGTTTTATGATGGCAGCCCAGGCTGGCTTGATGACAACCATGACAAATTTTATGATGGCAGCCATGACAAGTTTTCTGATAGAAGCCCTGACTGGCTTGATGATGACACCTATGACAAGTTGTATGATGGTAACCCATTGCTAGTTTAATGATGGCATACAAGAATGGCTTGATGACAGCCATGACAAGTTTTATGATGGCAGCCCAGACTGGCTTGATGATCACAGCCATGACAAGTCTTATGATGGCAGCCCAGAATGACTTGATGACAGCCATGACAAGTTTGATGATGGCAGCCCAGACTGTCTTGTTGATGACAGCCATGACTAGTTTTATGATTGCAGCCAAGACTGAATTGATGGCTGCCCAAACTGACTTGGTGATGACAGTTGTGACTATTTTTATGATGGCAGCTCAAGCTGGCTTGATGATGACAACCATGACAAGTTTTATATGGGAGCCCAGATTGGCTTGCTGATGACAGCCAAGACATGTTTGATGTTGGCAGCCCAGACAGGCTTGATGATGACAGCCATGACAAGTTTTATGATGGCAGCCCAGACTGGCTTCATAATGACATCCATGACAGGTTTTATGATGGCAGCCCAGGCTGGCTTGATGACAACCATGACAAATTTTATGATGGCAGCCATGACAAGTTTTCTGATAGAAGCCCTGACTGGCTTGATGATGACACCTATGACAAGTTGTATGATGGTAACCCATTGCTAGTTTAATGATGGCATACAAGAATGGCTTGATGACAGCCATGACAAGTTTTATGATGGCAGCCCAGACTGGCTTGATGATCACAGCCATGACAAGTCTTATGATGGCAGCCCAGTCTGACTTGATGACAGCCATGACAAGTTTAATGATGGCAGCCTAGATTTGCTTGATGATGACAGTCATGACACGTTTGATGATGGCAGCCCAGACTGGCTTGATGGTGACAGCCATGACAAGTTTTATGATGGCAAACCAGACTGGCCTGATGATGACAGCAATGAAAAGTTTTATGATGGCAGCCCAGACTGTCTTGTTGATGACAGCCATGACTAGTTTTATGATTGCAGCCAAGACTGAATTGATGGCTGCCCAAACTGACTTGGTGATGACAGTTGTGACTATTTTTATGATGGCAGCTCAAGCTGGCTTGATGATGACAACCATGACAAGTTTTATATGGGAGCCCAGATTGGCTTGCTGATGACAGCCAAGACATGTTTGATGATGGCAGCACCAACTGGCTTGATGACAGCCATGACAAGTTTTATGATGGCAGCCCAAATTGGCTTTATGATGACAGCCCAAATTGGCTTTATGATGGCAGCCAAGACTGACTTGATGATTGCAGCCCAGACTGACTAAATGATGACAGTCATGACTATTTTTATGATTGCATCTCAAGCTGGCTTAATGATGACAACCATGACAAGTTTTATGATGGCAACCCAGGCTGGCTTGATGGTGACAGCAAAGACAAGTTTGATGATGACAGCACCGACTGGCTTGATGACAGTCATGACAAGTTTGATGATGGCAGTCCAGAATGGCTAGATGACAGCCATAATAAGTTTTATGATGGCTTGATGATGAGAGCCATGACAATTTTTTATGATGGCAGCCCAGAATGACTTGATGACAGCCATGACAAGTTTGATGATGGCAGCCCAGACTGTCTTGATGACAACAGCCATGACTAACTTTATGATGGCAGCCAAGACTGGATTGATGATGACAGCCATGACAAGTTTTATGATGGCAGCCCAGACTGGCTTGATATCGTTTATTTGTGGACAGTTCGGGAGATAATCTGTGTGACTGTTTTGAGACAATTCATATATGTACAGTCTGAGCTTATAGAGGGACTCACTTTTGATTGAAAACTATTTATTTGCCCATATGTGTGCATAAACAATGGCCACTGGTCATTTTGGCACTGGATCCGGTTGGCACCTGGCAGTCCTGGCACGGACTCGAACCTGGATTATAGTTGCAGCCTTGTAGACGGCATATGATGTTTGCGTTTGATCATTTACGGTGCTACTAATATCAGCGAAGTTGCACTGTCCGAAAGTGGAGTTTAGTTCAAGTGGAGACGAGTTCTCGAGCAAGGGTCAGAGCCGGTCCGGTCAGTGGGTCCGGATAATCTGTCCCTTGTCGCTAGACATTTGTGTGCATACATTAGATATATATATAGTCTGAGCTTATAGAGGGACTAGGTTTTGATTGAAAAATATCTTTTGCCCATATGTGTGAATAAACAATGACCACTGGTCATTTTGGCACTGGATCCGGTTGGCACCTGGCAGTCCTGGCACGGACTCGAACCTGGATTATAATTGCAGCCTTATAGACAGCGTATGATGTTTGAGATTGATCATTTAAGGTGCTATAAATATCAGCGAAGTTGCTCTGCCCCGAAAGTGGAGTTATCGAGCAAGGGTCCGAGCCGGTTCGGTCAGTGGGTCCGGATAATCTGTCCCTGTCAGTAGACATTTGACATTTGTGTGCATACATAAGATATATGTATAGTCTGAGCTTATAGAGGGACTTAGTTTTTATTGAGAAATATTTTTTGCCCATATGTGTGAATAAATACTGGCCACTGGTCATTTTGGCACTGGATCCTGTTGGCACCTGGCAGTGACTCGGGCGGACTCGAACCTGGATTATTGTTGCAGCCTTATAGACGGCGTATGATGTTTGTGTTTGATCATTTACGGTGCTACTAATATCAGGGAAGTTGCTCTGCACCGAAAGTGGAGTTTAGTTTTCGAGCAAGGGTCCGAGCCTGTCAGGCCCGGTCAGTGTGTCCGGCAGTCGAATGTTTTTGATAATATTTTATTGTACTATACTACGTACGTACTCTTACAATATGGTTCACTATTTGAGGTGGGCTCCATGTGCGGTGAACCGGAAACATGCAGTTTAGTGCAGTGCATGGCTAACAACCTCTTAGTCAGTCTAACATGTGTTGAAATCATAAAATTTACAATTTACAAGTTTCCCGTCCACCTACCCCTGAAAATGCAACTAGGCACACTGCTGTAGCCACACAGCGCCCGTGTTCCTCAGCAAATGCATTGTTTCCGGACATGTTCCGCTAAACCTCGCTGATGCAAATTTAAGCTGCTGTTAAAATTATTAAAACCGCTGTCCGTAGCGGCATCGTACCATTAGTGCAACCCGAGGCGACACGTATGAGCCTAAGAAGGCTGAATACCTGGAAATCACTGCAAATCTTTCACGGTATTTTTTCTTGCAAACGCTACATTGTACTGTTCCTGCTTGCGTATTTCCTCGTTCTTTAGCCATCTTTGTAAATTTACTCGTTGGAAACTGGTATTGGGACATGTCTCGTTCCCGCACGTTGCGTCTTAAACCATAATGTGTGCATGTCTTATTTACACACCTTACACTGAAATGACGTATCAACCGTAAAAACTCGTTGGAAAAATGGTGCTGGACATGTGCGTCTGTAACATTTGCTTTTGGACTCTTTATAAAACAAACACTGCATTTGAATCAACTCATCCTGTGCTTGCTTGCACATTTTCTCTATGTTCTTTAGCCATCTTTGTAAATTTTCTCGTTGGAAAACGGTACTGACATACTGAAACATACGTTGTTCTTTCGCTGTCACCTGACGCGTATTTATCTTGTGAATGCTACTTTCGGTACAAACACTGCATTTAAATCGACTCATCCTGTGCTTGCTTGCACATTTTCTCGTTGTTCTTTAGCCGTCTTTGTAAATTTACTCGTTGGAAAATAGTTGAACATAACGTTTGCTTTTGGACTCTTTATAAAACAAACACTACATTTTGGAAACAAGTTCTTTCGCCGTCTTATTCCGTCCTTGAAGGCTGCATTTAAACAATTTTTTTTGGTTCACTATAGAGGTGGGCTCCACGTGCCGTGAACTGGTAACATGTAGAGAAATACTGCATGGCTAACAACCTCTTATTCAGTCTAACATGTAAGAACAGCACACTCCCGTCATCGAGGCACATCCCACGCTCAGGGGCAGGCCTCGTGGGAGCGCACGTGTACACGGCCTTTATATATATAAATACAAGTGTACGATGGTACATACATATGCTGGCCACATGGCCGGCCTTTTTTTCACAAGTTCGTTTTCTTGCAAATAATACAAGTCCAAACTAAACAGCGGCGGCAGCAGTACCTGTGCAGGCCACGGGGCAGGCCTCGTGGGAGCGCGCGTGTACTATAACAATCATCGAACTGAAATGATTAACACCATAAGATCTGAAGGCATTACTGATATCAGCCTTAACCTGTTGCTAAGGGGAAATCCAAGAAAAAGCGACAAAACAAATATCGCTGTATTTGATGCTGTGCAAAAGTATATAATTAGTACAAAACGCTTTGTTTGATCTGAACCTTAATGATTTTTTACTTTCTTTTTTAAAAATCGCTGTTCATATTGTACAAGTAAAATCAAACACACAAAACCTATTCGGTTACCCGGGGCACTCTGAACACACATGCATAACCACTTTCCTCTCATCTTTACTTTTCTATCTCTTAAACCTTCTCGTTCAATCATTTTCAACTTTCAATTTCTTCTCTTTTTTTTCCTTCTCTTTTTACAGTTCTTACGAGACTTATGCAAAACAACCACGGCGTATTTGTTCAAATGGAATAACTACGCCAGTGAATAAACTCTTAAGTTATAACTTTAAATATTTCAAATAACATGCTTTATATACCGCCACTTGTAAATTCACTTGTAAATCACCAGTAATTTCTGGGAGCTAGATTCATACAAGCTAATTAGCTTTTTTCTAAATCCCAATTCTTAGAATTGTTTGTCATTTATGAATTGCAAATGTTATGTAATATACTATGTGCAGTTCTTGAATAAAATATTGTTTAAACCAAGTAGATATATATCTATTAGAAAACTGAAATATTGTTTTTATAAGCGTATTTTAATATACTACCTGAAAAGAGCGGATGAAAATATGTCACGCTGGTGTGAAATATGGCGTTTACTATAGAAATCGACATATGCATCAAAGAAAATGGTATAACTCTAGCACCATCTCGCTGGAGACTATTTAATACACATCAGTTAACATATGGCCTCGATAAATGACAGGCATATTTTATGTAATGAGACAGATCGAAGGTAAACGCAGTAGCCGTTTTTAAACTTAATAATAAATTAATACACTTAATTTCCTAATTCAAATTAATTTGTATTGATAAATAGTAAATAAAACACACGAGGTAAAAAACATTTTATCAACGTATATAATTATATAATAGATTATGAAATATAGGTCTAAGTTCCCTCAATTCACTATGTGTATTTGTCCGTTACGGCCAATACGTGTTCAACAAAAATATAACCATAAAACCAAAAATACGCATTTAATTCACATATATTATAAACAAATAGATACAGATGTCTATAAACTACAGATTCCCATGGTATTCGAATTGTACACTACCTAATGTCAATCTGGTTTACAAGGATCGATAGATGAAAAAAGTTCATAACTATCGAATGGATAAAAAATTTGACAAACAACTTCTAAATACATAATATTCAAATCTGTTCAATTAATATTTACATACGACGTAAATCTAACCATTCAAATATATAATTTATTATACTAAGTTGCTTCATAAAAGAAGATCGTTTTATTAATAATAATTTGTGTCGTAATTATCTTCTAAGAATTGCTATTCCTACTACCACCACTACTACAACAACTGCTACTACTACTACTACTACTACTACTACTAATAATAATAATAATAATAACAATAATAATAATAGTATTAATACTGCTGCTAATACTGTTGCTGCTATTATTACTTCTACCACTACAACAACTACTAGTGCTACTGCTGCTGCTTCTGATACTACTACTACTGCCACTAACAATATTACAACAATACTATAACAACTACTACTACTACTACTACTACTACTACTACTACTACTACTTATACTACAACTACTGTTACTTATACTGTTGCTGCTGTTACTACTACTACTACAACTACTACTAATATTAATACTGATGCTAACAATGTAGCTGCTATCAATACTACTACAATTACTACTATTACTACTACTACTGCTACTGATGCTGCTATTGATACTATTACTACTACTACTACTACTACTACTACTACTACTACTACTACTACTACTCCGACTTATACTACTTATACTACTACTTCTACTACTACTACTTATAATAGTAATAATAATTATAACAATAATAATAATGATAATAATAATGATATTAATACTGATGTTAATAATGTTCTATCAATACTAATATAATTACTTCTATTACTACTACTACTTCAACACCTACTACTACTACGACTACTACTACTGCTACTGCTACTACTACTACTACTACTACTACTAATACTGTTACTAATACTGTTGCTGCTGTTACTTCTACTACTACTACTACTACAACTACTACTAAAATTAATACTCATGCTTACAATGTTCCTGCTATCAATACTACTACAATTACTACTACTAATACTACTACTACTACTACTACTGCTACTGATGCTGCTACTGATACTTTTACTACTACTACTACTACTACTACTACTACTACTACCACTACTACCTCTACTACTAGTACTACTACTATCACTACTACTACTACTACTACTACTACTACTACTACTACTACTGCTGCTGCTGCTGCTGCTGCTTCTAATACTGCTACACATATTGCTGCTGCAGCTACTACCAGTACTTCTACTACAATTACTATTATTGATACTGCTGCTGCTTCTGAAACTTTTACTACTACTACTACTGCTACATCATCATTATCATGACATTATTATCTCAACATCATCTTCATCATCAACCATCATTACCATTATCTGCATCATTATCATCATTATCATCATCATTATCATCGTCATCGTCATCATCATCATTATTATCATCATTATCATCATTATCATTATTATCATCATCACCATCATCATCATCAATCATAATCATCATCAATCATCATCAATCGTTCTTTTATGCAACAACAACAGCATAATTTGTTTAATCAATATCAGTAGCAACAGTTGTAGCAGCACTATAATTATCACAATCAACTGTATTAACAGAATCATCAACCGTCATTATAAATATCATTTGAATATCATCATATTATAACCACCACTCTGGGCTAAGACGGAAGCGCAATTGACTATCAATCCAATGGTCATGCGTTCGAATCCCCTCTCGGCCGCACTCTGTATATCTATAGACGGGTCCTGATTTAAAGGTCAAACCGACTAAGCTTAGCAGGTCCGTCTACACGGTACTGTAATCATCATAATTCATACTCAATGCTGATTGACAGCTAGGCATTTAACGAAATACAGGCATTTATTTACTGTGATGCGTTTAAAAGGTTTCCAGATAAATATTTTGTCATTTTTTCCATATGTATAAAAATACACTTAATATAGAAGATGCCCACACAAAGTCGGTATTTGTCATACTATTGTTAATAGGCGGAAACTCTAATTGGTGACAGTGTTGTTTTCCCTGTAAATTTAGTCTAGCAGTCTAACTTTCCATTATTATAGAATGCAGGACGTGGTCTGTCTAATCCCCCTCCCCCTCACACCCAAACTCCCTTAATTGCAGCGGAAAACATCAATGAATAAACGAGTGAGTGAGTGAGTGAGTGAGTGAGTGAGTGAGTGAGTGAGTGAGTGAGTGAGTGAGTGAGTGAGTGAGTGAGTGAGTGAGTGAGTGAGTGAGTGAGTGAGTGAGTGAGTGAGTGAGTGAGTGAGTGAGTGAGACGAGACGAGGCGAGGAGAGGTGAGGCGAAGTGAAAAATAAATTCATTTAAAAGCAATTTAATGACGATAAATGCTTATTTAATTAATAGTTATAGTCGGTACTGAAAATAAGAAAGGAATTAATACATTTACTTTTAAGTAAGGAATTAGACAAAGAGTACACAAAATGGGATTCACACCTTAAAGGTGTTGACATTAGTGATATATATATATTTGTGTAACAAGTTCTATTATTGTTATAATTTTAGAAAAATTACATAAAATAAAAGAAAAATCAGTTATATTAGTATTTTCCATATATAAAATAGAGAATAGACGAAATGGTAATGGGTGTCAAAAAAGGAGTAGACGAAACGGGAATGAATGTCAAAATCATTGACGAAATGGGAGTAGACCAAATGGGAAGTTACCCTGGATTGGATATTTTATACGGGATGACACGGCTTGCAGTCATGGGATTATAGATCACTTAGCCTTGCATCGCTGGAGGCATATTTCAGATATTAGAATAGGCTAGCTAATATATACAAATAATTGACAGATATGCGCCTATGTCTATTTAGAAATATTTATCATTCATTGGTTCCTGATTATGACTTTTTTAAAACGAGACTATGTATTATGTTAATTACAAGATCTAGTACGGTTATGTTTTCGAAGATTTGTTGAACAATATGTTTTTAATTCCTTGTATACAAAAATCAAACACTTGCATTCCATCCTGTAGATATAAATCACTAACTGAGTGGAAATTAAGTTATCTCTATACAAGATAATACGGGCTTTTGTCCTTCATTCAAATAGTGCATCTATTGTGGTGGTTGTTCAATTTAATATATATATATATATATATATATATATATATATGTTAAAGCAAAACATCGGAAACTGGTAATGTGATTTTTGTATATAAAAAGAGCTTTTAAATTATTTTTATTTATATTTCTTCATTTCTTTATTTAAAAACGTTTTTACCAAAACTCTCCGCATAAAAGTGAAACCTATATTCTTATGATATGTGGTTGAAACGACGGTGTGGTGTTTTTAAATTGTTTATTCAGTTTACGCTTTGATGTCATATCCATGACTTGTAAGGACAACTTTTAGGTTTCCAAAACAAAAACATAGTATACTAGTGTACACCAATTTCTGTTAAATAATAAATTAAGAAATCAGACCCCCGTTGATTTTCAAATGCATTAGATCATGAAATAACAGTTTCAAAAGCATGTCACGGTAAACTTCCCTATCGGCGGTAAAAAACCGAAAGTCGATGTCCTTCGATCTTCGGGTTGACACAGCGTGCGATCAGGCAATGTGATAATTAGCGATAATTACATTGCTGGAGGACATACTTCGCACTGCTTGATTAGGGCTTGTGTTAAAATTTCTTTAAAAACATTAACATATGTTACTTTAATTGATATTATGCAGAATACAGAATAGTTTATTTTGTGTGTTTAAAGATTTTTTTTTTTTGGCAAGTAAGAAAAGTTGATTATTTAAGAATAAATTGATTGTCATTGTAAACCTATACGACTGATTGATGAGTATACTTTCGGTAACATTATTGATAATGATACTAGTTGATTATATTAATCATACTAATTGTGTATTCATTTAATTAATTAACTTCATAGATAAGGAGATTATACTTTCTTATTTTATTAATTATCTATATTTAATGATCTAGAGGATTGCTTAAATTTCTTACTTAATTGTAGATAGGTCGTGTGTTCGAATCCCCGTCCGGCAAGTCTCCCGTCCGTAATGATTGATATACGACATTGTGTCTCATTATCATTCATCTCTCACCGCTATTTAAAGTGGGAAAAGTATCAGTTACTTGCGGCGATGGGGTGTGCTCGAGTACAAGTTAACATTCTAAGATTCTAGAAAACAGTGGTTAGGTAAAATGATCGTCTTTTAAACGTCAATGACATAAACATGACGCTAACTATTCAATCAATCAATCAATCATAGTAAAGGATAAAATGTTCGAATTTCTTTGGGAGGGAAAACCAGACAAAATTAAGCGAAAAACAATTATTCAAAATATTGAAAACGGTGGTATGAAGATGATAGATATAGAGCTTTTTATACAGTCAATTAAGGCAAGTTGGGTTAAACGATTAACAGATGTAAACAATAATGGCGAATGGAAGTATATATACATGTCTTCATTGGAAAAATATGGCGGAAACTTCATCTTTGAGAGTAATTTTAATTTTAAAGATAGCTGTTCTATGTTCAACGAAACGCCGTTTTTATGTAACATTATTGAATCATGGTCAAAAATAAATTTTAACTGTAATATTGAAGATGTTAATCTACTAAAACAGTACATATGGAATAATTCTTTTATAAAACATAATGGCAATTTATTATTTTACAAAGCATGGCTACAGCTAGGAATTAAAACAATAAATGATATATATGATTGTAGACACAAGACATTTTATAATTTTGAAAGATTAAAACAATTGTACAATATAAGTAATTCAGAATTTCTAAACTATTTCACTATTATCCGAAGCATACTAAAAAAATGGAAACAGATTATTAAAACAGAGAATATACCAGAAATTGAAAAAACACCTTTATTACATCAAGTGAGAAAATGCAACTCTCCAACTAAAATGTTATATAACATGCAAATTAAATTAATTAATATTGATAATGAAATAAAACCTCATCTTCAATGGGAAGAAATATTCAACAACCTTAACTGGAAAACTATTCATTGTCTACCTTTCAAAATTACAATAGACACAAAACTAAGATCATTTCAATACAAATACATTATGAGAATTTTACCTACTAACCAGTTTCTATCTAAATGTAAATTAGTTAATTCAAGTCTATGTGATTTTTGTGATAGACATCCTGAAACTATGAAACATTTGTTTTGGGAGTGTCATTTTGTAAGAACTTTTTGGACAGAAGTCCATAATTTTTGTATTGCAAACAATCAATCTTTTTACATCTGTTATCAAAACATATCGTTTGGGTTATATAACTCATCAAAACTTAACTTACTAAACTGTATAATTTTACTTGCTAAATATTTTATTTTTAAAAACAAATACACGAAAACAATTCCTAGTATTGCAGCATTCAAACATTTCTTACAAAAAACAAAGCAAATAGAAAGACTTATTGCAATAAACAAAAACAAACTCGGGTCACATGAAATTAAATGGGGAAATATGTAAGTGAAAATACGAAAAATATAATGCATACAGTTTCTCGTAAATTCTACTATTTATCTTTTTCTCCACTCTTGATACTTTTTCTAAACCCTCTTTGCCGCTATAACTCTTTACACTTATACATAAAAATGTTACTTGTAAGACATTGTATTAATGTTCTCTTATATACAGTTACCATGTAATATGTTTAGTTTCAAAATTATAGTGTTTGTATTGATACCTGAATATTTCTGTTTAACACTGTATTATGTCTTACATGGAATAAAATATATTTATCACACAAAAAAAGTAAAGGATGGATGGACGGATTTTGGTAGATAGATAGATGGATGGATGGATGGATGGATGGATGGATGGATGGATGGATGGATGGATGGATAGATAGATAGATAGATAGATAGATAGATAGATAGATAGATAGATAGATAGATAGATAGATAGATAGATAGATAGATAGATAGATAGTCAATCAATCAATCAATCAATCAATCAATCAATCAGTCAGTCATAATAAATAATAAAAAATAAATAAATAAATAAATAAATAAATAAATAAATAAATAAATAAATAAATAAATAAATAAATAAATACATCAATAAATAAATGAATGAATGAATGAATGAATGAATGAATGAATGAATGAATGAATGAATGAATGAATGAATGAATGAATAAATAAATAAATAAATAAATAAATAAATAAATAAATAAATAATTAACCGTATGCAGACCTATGTAAAAATATTATAAGATAAGCACCGGCCAAAACGGCCTAGCTGGTTTAGACAATTTGGGTTCATTACATAAAAATTAAATTGAGTGCATGTATTGTTATCAAATCAATACACAAGGCCAACACATTGTTCTTATATAGCGCAAATTCATTTGCTAATAGTATTTATAAGTGAAATTTTAATCGGTATGTAAGCCTTAATAGAATATAAGTACATTCATTTGTGTATGGTTACGATAATATATCATTATAACCGTAATGCTATCGTATGTAATCTTATAAACAGCGTATTGACTGTAATGGTCATTATGCACTATTAAGAGTACTATTACAGGAACCATAATCAAAATGTACATGTTTTTTTCTTAGGCGTTTAGAGCAAGGTGTTAAACTTAGATCTTTCCTCTTTCTATTTTTTACAGGAGTTTGAAATGTGCGTGATTTTATTTTCTTTTTTTTTTAGATTGGCCAATTGAAACCAAAAATGTTGTTCTCATTTTTCATCTGAAAATAATATTTAAACAAGAGTGAGATAATTAAGTAACTAAGTATGATGAAAAGAAAATGATAAAAGTAAAGACACCATATAGCTGTTGTTTCTCATTCAAACAATAAGTATCTTAAAAAAGTCAAATGAAGGACAGTAGCCCATGATCATTTCAACACACCTAAATGAATCCACTAAAGAATTGACTGTTTAAGTATGGTTACTGCGTGAAAAACAGCATGTAAATCGCTGATCTAATTATTAGTCCAACGCACGCACAGACGGGCGTACATAAAGAGGATAATGTTAAAAGTACACAAGTTTCAGAACAAAAAGACAAACTTCCACGTGTTGTGTGCACGGTCTCCTGACAACTGTTAGTTGTTGTGTTTGTAAAATCAAATGTAGTTTAAATCCATTATGTTTGTTTTTACAGTTGACCCTCAGGGCTTCTAGTCGACTACAAAGTGCTTCTGCTACTGCCCGCATCCTGATTATGAGATTCCTATTTTCGTAAACACACCTTAGAGGAAAACAATTAAATATATTGCGCGGCTAAATGAGACCATTCTAAATGCTACGACTGCTTTTGACCAGAACGGAAAGGGGTTAGACGGAAAGGGTTTACACGTCACGCTACTTGCATATTCAATATCATTTTCAAAGGCTCTATAATGAATGGCATATTAGTATAATGTGTCCGTTTGTCAACTGTTGACAATTGCCATGTACTTCATTTTTAGGAAACACCAATGTTTATGTCCGACAACATGCCAGTTTCATATGGCATTCGTTTTATCTGATACCCAGGTTTTATCCCATATAATGATAGCATGTATACACGCTTATATCAGTGTTAGTAGGAGTGACACATAATGTTATTAACAAGAAGAACCAACTCGGTTCCGTCTTTAGTAATTAAAGTTTTTAAAAATAATAAAAATCAGAAAATGCAAATAAAGTTCTTAACAAAATATAACAAACGCAGACCTGACGACAACGGCAGTGTTTCATGTTATTGTTATGACACATTGCACCGACTTACGCAGCGTACTATACACGAGGCACCTACTTATGCTACGTACTATGCAAATTTTGGCGTTTAGCTCCCTTATAACCTCAACTTGTACTTTTTTACAGAAATAATTTGGTATATTGGTATATAAAACAAATATAAAACACGAAAAGTAGTCCCAGAAATGCTTCCGAAATAATAAATTGAGCTGTAAAAGACGTGTTTTCAATCTGAAAGTGGTTCAAACCGTCACAATTCTCGAATGCTTGAGGAAACGGCCATGTTCCCATTCAAAAACACATGCCCGCTTGAAACTTTAATACAATGCCGCTCGTATCGGCTATATCTGTTATTTGTAAACGAAAAATTAATATGAAAATAATGGGATTTTCTTACCTCACTGCCCAACCACGTGTATAAAAACAACAAGAAATACCGTTTTATTGTGTGTAGTCGGCACCGAACATGCGAAGTAGTAGCCGTTTATGTAACATATACATTGGACGGGGTGCACTTGGACCTCTTAAATGTGTCTTTTACCATAAATCGACAATATATAACTGATGTAATCTATATAATATATTGCGCGTTGTGTCTTAGATGACCGTGAATGTGATGCACAATAAGACGTCTTTCAGCCATTTACCGGAGTTATACCCCTGTCCGGTCTGCATACACACTCGGCTATTACTGCCAGAGTATTTTAACTGCGTGTTTGCATGATGTAAATATTCATTCTGCAGTGTAAGAATTTTGATTTGTGTTCCTGAGATGAACCATAATGGACGTTAAGATAATTGAAAACGAGATTTTGTGTGAGTATGCCTATGCGAGCGTTCACAAAAAATCAGTCGGTTACCTTTCCTTCTTTACATATATAATTATTTGGGTTATATAAAGTTCATAGATATAAAGATTGACTTTTGATTTTGAGTAAAAGTTGAATTTGTCACGTACCTCCTAAAGGTAACATTACCAAGTTTTTAGCCAAACTAGGATGTTTGAATATTTATTGTCATTTTATGTCATCAATGGATAAAAGACGATCAGTTTACTCCTCTTTCCTGAGAACCAATAAGGTAACCGATAATTTTCCCTTTTGAATCAGCGATGAGAGACGAATGACAATGAGGCGCAATGTCGTTTATCAATCGTCACAGAGAGTGTGACCGGGTGGGAATTCAAATTAACGACCTTCAACTGATACTGGTCGAACGCGTTACCGCCTGAGTGTTCACTCCTGGGGGGTCTGCACGACAGAGCTTCGTACGAAGGTAGTGCAACAAAGTTTAACATTATTTTCTCCCATATCTGTGTGTCTAAATGGTATTTTTTTTGCAATAACGTTATATCAACTAATTCGAAATGACGTGAACTATTACGTGTTCCAACTTTGAGATGAGCATAGCTACACGCAAGTGAGTGTCCGTCAAATATCCCAACAACTACGATGAACCCATGTGACTAAATGGTGTGGAGTGGTGTAAACAAACGGGGGGACTTCATGCAACGTTTTCTTAATATTTCACGAAACAAAAAGCAAACGCCATACGTACCATCGCTGCTACCAAATGGCCATGCAAAACTCGTTTTTTAAAAAAAAAATGGAACGGCGTATTTTTTTAATTTTACATATGTTTTGCAGGAGTCACTGGGACTCTGTAGTTTGAAGGAGAGTGAATACATTTAAAGTGTTCGAGGTCTTATGGTTTCGACAATTATTACAATTGTCAATATCATAATTATATATAGTTTAAGATGCCTCCCTACTCCGACTCGTCGCATCTACTGCAGGAAGAATACACGGAATACAAGAATGTTGTGCTTGTTTCTCTCTCACTCACTCCCTCTCCCTCTCTCTCTCTCTCTCTCTCTCTCTCTCTCTCTCTCTTTGTCTGTGTTTCTTTCTCTAGATTTTAGATTTAAAATGCGGGCAGGTAAATAGCCAGCGGAGTAAATAACAATTTCAATTTCAAAAGATATTATCATACAATAATTGCCAACCACTTTTACTTTTGATAATACCAGGCTATGCAAAGGTAACGTCATGATTCATTTTGTTTAACACACACCTGCGGGTATTTAGCCAGGTAATAAGTCAAACCTGTATAAGTGGTCGACTCTATAAAGCAGCTGCATTCGCTATTTTAGTTTTTAATGCGTTTTTTAGTCTTCGTCCTTCGTTCGTCCGTCTGAGCCTTTGTACATAAGTAAACAATTGTTTCAAAAGTCATCTTCTCTGAATCTGCTCATCAAATTTAAATCAATAAACACAACATGAATGATCCTTGGATAGTCGTCTACCAAAATAGCTAAAACGAACTCGATCCATACGGAACTCCGGTTGTCATGACAACGTAAACTTGAGACAATCTATTTAAAACTATTTTCCTTTAAAACCGGTGGTCAGATTCAGAATCATTATGGACAAATTATCAGTATCTACTCCTCTACCAAAATTGTGAAAATGAACTTGATTTGTTTAAAAATATGGCAGGTGAGCGATAAAAGAATCATTGTCCTCTTGTTTGAGACTTACAAAGTGAGACATCGTTGTGAAACACAGTAATGATGTGGATTCAATTGTTTAGTTGATAACGTATCTGTATAGGTAAAACAAATATGTGTATCTACCTGGTGGACTATGGCACGAGCAAATTATGCAAAACATGTTTTGACAGAGGGATGATTACAACTTGTGTTTAAATAAACAGGTTTACTATAGTCAAGCACAAAATACCAGCATGTTTATACATACAACTTATAAGTTATACAACGCGTGTTTTAAATCACTGTCTGCATTCTCAATGTTCGGACAATTTTCTCATTTCCACGTGCTTAACGTGCTTCCATCCGTTGACATTGTACGGTCGCACTGGAATGTCATTGCCAGTGAGTTTGTGGTAAATATTAGGTTGTGCTTTAAAAATTAATAGGATTCTTAATAAATGTGACTATTTCGGATAATATTTGTGTTAATTAGTTGACCGAAAACTATTGTTAATATGGCGAGCAAATGTATTAATATTTTCCAGTATTTTGGACGTGTTTAGGTCAAGAATTCGCGAAGCTTTATGATAGTGGACCGAAGGTTATAGTATAGTGGAATCTAAACCTCTCAGTAAGAAAAAAAAACGAACGTCGTTTAGGCCATAATGTAGCTCTTCGCCGATATCGTTTGGAAGTGTGATCGTGATACGATAAAAATCTGCTCAGTTCCACAGGAAATTTATATGGTGAGGCTAGTGGTACGGAAATGGAATAGTTCCAGTCGCTGATTAATTGGTAGAATTTTCAAATATTGTTCTAGTTCTAATTTCGGACGTAATTTTACTGTAGTTCTTTTGTTTAAGTGTTAAGCTGACCATACCAAATTTGGCGAACTTGATCTAAGAGGTTTTGTTTCATCAGTTTATTTGTATTTTTAAGATGAATCAGTGGAGTAGCCGACTTAAGTTGGATGTGTAGGCACGGGTAGTATGGTGGGTCTGGGGGTATGCTCCTTCATACAGTTTTTTTATATATGAACTTGAAATGGTGGCTTCTGATGCACTTCAAGACATATTTACAGCTATTACTCATGGTTCATATGATGATAAGAGGCCAAAATGATAATTCACCAGCACTACGACACAATTCACCAAGGATTTTGTTACGTCTAGACCATATAAAGATATATTTTGTTACACCTAGACCATATAAAGAAATATTTAAACAGAGTCTTTAAGTTATTAAGGTCCTATCATTTGAAATAATCTTCCAAAATCACCTGAAACAATTAGATTTTCTTAATTCTTTTCATAATAAGTGTGTTAAATGGATGAAATCGAATTAATTAACACCTGAATACTAAAATAATTTGTTTTATCAAGATCAACTAATAAATGAGCACGAACTTATCTATAGTGTAAGTTTGGTTAGATATTGATTTCATTATATCTCTTTCTACTGATTTATGTATGTGTAACTGTATAATAGTTTTTTTATTTGATATTTACATATTAAATTGTTTGTATATTTAATACATGTATTGTAAATAATAGAGGGCCTCATGGAAGATTAGTTTGTA
Source organism: Panopea generosa (assembly GCA_029582155.1). Lineage (NCBI taxonomy): Eukaryota > Metazoa > Mollusca > Bivalvia > Adapedonta > Hiatellidae > Panopea > Panopea generosa. The sequence continues at coordinate 13,439,437 of CM055911.1, read as the reverse complement.
ACTAAACATGTAACCCTCTGTAGATAAAGACTATTATCATTATTATTATTTTATTATCGTATCTCGCTAAATTCCACAATTTCATTATACAAGTTGGGTAAAGATTGTTGCAGCTGTGTATATTTCGGCTATTTTGCATGGAAAGGATAAGATAAACGTGTTTTATCGAAGCAGCGTACACACATTCATAACAATTTCCGATTTATGAATTAAATCACAGCCTTGCTATCTATTTCCTGATCACTAAATACTAACATGCATAGGCGTAGGAGCAGCATATACCTCATACATCCTCATAAACTCTCTCCTCAGGTTGCACCCCCCCCCCCCCCCCCACCCCTTAATATACGCCAATGACCTGCATCAGTAGTAAATCTACGTTTCGATCAGGAAATAAAATGATCCTTGGCCCTAATGTTTAAACTATTCTGAGTTTCAAGTGATCCTGTCTGTTTTTATGTTCCCGCCATTAGACAAATGATGGAGAATAAAATTATCGCTGTACGTCCGTACGTCCGTGTATTGTCCGTTCGTCCGTGTGTCGTCCGTCTGAGGAAACAATTGGTTTCAACAACATATTTTAAAGGGGACTATGTATTTAGTTAATATATCATTTGTAACTGTTTAATGAGTTCTGCCATTTTATACATATTTATATTTGGTAAATATTGGTTTCCCATCAATCGCGGGAGCATTCGTTTCGACATACACATTTCAAGTTGTCTCTGTGTTTTTTCTACAAGCTGGAAATTGAATGTGCTAGGCAGTAGAGCTAGGCAGTAGAGCACTTTGGTATTTTACATTTCATAATAAAAAAGGCTCAACCTTGCCCAGAATATGTAAATTTTCGCATGTGTGTTCAGCATCATCATAGGAACTCACAGACATAAGAACCATGACTATGGTTGCATTTTGGCAGAGTTATGGTACTTTTTGGACTTAATTTTTCAGGTTAAAGTTTTATTATCAGGTAAAATATCTATACAACCACTGGTTCAATATGAATGGAACTTCACATGTGTGTTCAGCATCATCAATGGAACTCACAGACTGAGTTTTAATTGTCTTTTGTTTGGTACTTATTTCCTTAAAAATATATCTTAGAACAGCATAGAAATATTCGAGCGCGCTGTCTCTCCGACAGCTCTTGTTAAAGTTTCAAATAGTTCTTAGGGCGACCGGAATGCATTTCCCTGGATTTATTTTCTGTACAAGTTCAAGGTTTATGCATATATGTGTTCATTGTTTATAAAAACGTGTAGCGCTATTTCATTCATTTTAATAGTTTACGTTCTTGTACACATGCAATCGATATCGTATTTTCCATGCGATTTTATATGTACGTCTGGCTTTATTACACTGAGGCCCAAAACAGTATTTCAAAAGTGGATTTTCGATGAATTCTTAAACTGTTTGCTCCTACTCTTAATATTCGATCTTTGTATTTGGTATAATTGTGTATTACGAAACTTTCAAAATACTGATATTTTTATTGGGAAACGCATCCTGTAATTTAGTTTTGGAAAAGAGGAAAAAATATCTATAATCTGAACATTTGCACATTTCGTATTTATATCACATCTCAGTGAAATGTGGATTTCGCAGTAGTTAACATAGCGTCAATGGCGGATCTACTGTTTAAAAAAACGGCGAACGACCCAACCCAAACTCCCATATTTAATTAAAATCTACTATATATCTACTGAAAAAACATGTGTGCCGTTCAGATTTTGTGCCGCCCCGCCCTGCCTGTCTGCCTGCCTCAGTCTGTCTGTCTGTCTGTCTGTCTGTCTGTCTGTCTGTCTGTCTGTCTGTCTGTCTGTCTCTGTCTGTCTCTGCCTGTCTCTGCCTGTCTCTGCCTGCCTGCCTGCCTGGCTGCCTGCCGAAAATCAATGGCTTCCCAATTAAAAACAATTTTCTTTTCCAAGTTGAGGCCAAAAAAAATCCCCAAATGGAAATAACTGGACACAAAGTATTATTGTAATATCTTAGCAGTGTTACTCTTCATTTTCCTGTTTGCTTTTAAAGCTATATATTTTTTCACAATTTCCTCTCAATCATGCCATTTTTTCCCAATTGCTCATTTTTTTAAAAAATTTTGTTTTGTTTTAAATTAAATACTTTGCCCCATTTCAACTTTGTTACCGACCCCAAAATCAAATACTCTGCCCCCATTTCAACTTTGTTAGCTACCCCAAGACCCTCATCTCATGTTTTATTTTTTTAAATTTTGTTTTGTTTTAAAATAAAAACTTTGCCCCATTTCAACTTTGTTATTGGTCCCAAGGACACCCCACCAACAAGATTCCCCCTGCCCATTTTTCTGTCTTTTTTCTTTTAAATTTTGTTTTGTCTTAATTTAATACTATTCTTTGTTATCAACCCCAAGATCCAGCCCACCCCATCCAATTATTTTTTTTTTTTAAATTTTGTTTTGTATTGAATTAAATACACCGTCTTTTTCAACTTTGTTACATACTGGCCAGCTATCCATAGCCAGACATAGACAAAGTGTATATTCTGCCCTAATAGTCCTACTTGTGTGCTACTAGGACAATTGCTTAAGACAAACACGTGGTTTAACAAACAGTACTTTAATTCTTAGCAACAGATAGCAATGTGCCAAGTGACAGACCAGAGTACCACTCCGTAAGAGACTCTGTCCCTATCTCTCTCTCTGCAGTCTGACTAAAATGTCCCATTTATAAACCCCTGCATCACGAACAGTAAAGAACAATCATAATTCATCGTGACATTCATGGAGCTGCTTACTAATGTAAACAAATCAGTAAAGCTTTCATGTTGGGGTCATCTCTAAAGTGATGATGTTCAGCCTGACCCACATGGAACAGTTTGACCTGGACGAAATTCAATACACATTAGTAACATGTTGACCGATATTAACACACTAGCACATACATGTATCTACTATTTCGCTAATATAAAAGATGATTCCATTCATATAGATATATCTGTTCTTCTGATGGGACATTATAATATACTATTCTGGGACAAGGCTAGAATAGTCTAGTTAACGCTGTACTTCGACATCTCTATTTTTGTGTGATGTTTTTTTTAAATTTGTTTTATTTTTAACAGACTATAGTAAATCTAACCACTGTTTCCTGGGATCCTGAAAGGTTAACCAGAACTCGAGCACACCCCATTTCCACAAGTTACTGATAATTTTCCCACTAGAATCAGTGGTAAGAGACGAATGGTAATGATACACAATATCGTATATAAATCATCACAGAGACTGTTGCAGGGTTTCAAACTAATGACCCCTGCATTTGATAGTCAGACGCTAACTGACTGAGCAAATTGGGCCAGGGAAAACAATTTGACAACAAATGCCCCAGCCACAGGGATTATAAGCACATTTTAAGCGAAACTAATAAAAAACATTTTCTCTGAAAGTTCAAGGCCTAGACCTTACATATTTTACAAGTAGCATTGCATTGAGGTCCTCTGAAAAGTTTGTTGATGTTGGGTCCCTGAAATCAAACTTGGGGCCGCCACAGGGGTCACTGTTTTACATACAGTTATTTTACAAGGAAACACTACAAATAGCCATGGTAAGGACCGAACCCAGGACACTCTGATCCTGGGTCTGATGCTCAACCACTGAATTGAGCACTCATTGGAATGATAGTGCAGCTACAACAAATGTGTATTCATGGATTGGAATATGGAATTCCTTGACAGAGTTAATTTTTGGAGCTAAAATATATTTTGGAAAAATTCTGTTGTATAAGTGTGTTTAATGAATATTGAATGACAAAAAGACAAACAACATATTTCTTAGGGTCATAAATCCATACCAAGTCCATGCAGGGAAATAATATTAATCACTTTAAATTACTATAGCAGTGTATACCAATAATTAGCAAGTGTTTCTAACACTTTTGAACGGTTACACAAATGCCTGTACCACTGACAGGTATTGTTACTGCATCAACTGCATGTGCACCAATAAGGATGTAAAAATCCATGCAAAATGTTACACAAATTTGGAAGTCTTGATTTCCATTGTAAACATTTAAGGTCTACTTTTGTGACTGTATAAGGTTACATATTAATTAATGTGTCTATGTGAAACATCCTGCACAGATTTGTTCACCTGCCAGAATATAGAATGTTTGAGTGATGAGCACACCTCCCAAATCAGGTCTATTAACCACCAATGCAAAAGCATGGAATTCTATGCCTGTCCCACAATTCATAGCAATTGAACACTTACTAAACTCGGATGTTATCCAAACTTTCAGTTGACACAACTGACCAATCAATGTGCTCAAATGCAGCTTTCCCGACATTGCTACTTTAAAATGGATTAATTGGGAGAACTGAGTCCCTGCTACAGACTTAGGAACGTGCAAAAACTTGGTACCTGGTAATAAAAAATATCTACATCAGAGCAAGTTAAAACTTGTATGTTAGACTGGTGCAGACGTTTCTGTATAACTTCTAACCTATTCATGATGGTTTCTCAGGATGTGTGTGTGTGGTGGGGGTGGGGGTCATTTGACCTGGAAATGGGTACAGATGTGCCCAGTAATCTGCAAACCATAGGCACAAACTCTACATTGCAGCCTAAGATTTGGGGTCAAAACTCTACATTCAAACCAGTTATAGGGGTAGAAACTCTACATTCAAACCAATTATAGGAGTTGAAACTCTACATTCAAACCAATTATAGGAGTTGAAACTCTACATTCGAACCAGTTATAGGAGTTGAAACTCTACATTCAAACCAATTATAGGGATCAAATCTCTACATTCAACAAATTATATAGGAGTCAAAACTCTACATTTAATCTAAGTAAAACCTTGTCTACACATGGCGTTAGCTCTTGGATTTCATTATAATGAAAGCCAAGAGGTTCCTAGCCTGGAAATTCTAGACAGGAGGGGTTGGAACCCCAGATTGAATAAAGCGTCAGAAGTCTGCATTATGTGTCCAGAAAGGAGGGTTATAGCTCTACATTGCACTATGGAAAAGAAATAGGGTTCAAAACTGCAGTATATGTTCAAAAATAGGGGTCATATTTACTAAGCAAGATATATGGAGTGCCTCCCACAGGTGAATATTATAAGTGCTCCCTACAGAAGGTTTATAAAAAAACAAAATCTGTATAATATTATGATTAATTTTTTTTTATATAATTTTTGTCATTAGCTCTTGATTGACCTTTTTTTAGGTGGAATTTTTGGCCTCATTACCCCAGAATTTATATACTTTTTTCCTCCTAAATTCTGCTCTAAAAAAATCTTTAATTACTCTAAGGGGAGAATTTTTTTATGAAAGAAACTTACGAAACCTTCAATAAGTTAGGCTATATTATGTATCATGAGTTTTAATGCATAACCACAGATACGATGAGACGTGAAAGTTCCCCCTCAGAGTACCTTGACTGTATTCCCCTAAAGAGAAGGGAGATCCCTGCAGTTTATATTAGTGGTTCCCAGATACAATGTTTTAAGTGGTAAATAATAAAATCACTGTGGGTTTTGTCTTTCGAATCACTAGCCAAATTGAATATTATTATAATGATTAGGTATACAAATTGCTGAATTGCAATTTTAAATGTATCAAGGTTCTAGGTTCATTTTATTCCAAACTACTGTTAGCTTTGAAGTTATTGTATAATTGAGAGCAAATCTGAAATATTTTCCTCGACTGGACCCAGTTAGCTCAGCTGGTAGTGCTTCTGACTATCAATCCAAGGGTCACGGGTTTGAATCTCTGCCCAGTAACAGTTCCAGTGATGACTGATATATGAAATTGCATCTCATTATACCTCGTCTCTCATGCTGATTCAAGTGAGAAAATTATCAGTTACTTGTGGAGATGGGGTGTGCTCAAATACTGGTTAATCTTCCAGGATACCGTGAAAGATTGGTTAGGTAAACTGATAATCTGTTAGCCCTAGCTGGCTTAAACTTTATGCTAAATATTCAAACAAACAAACCAAAACTATGTTATTTTGCATTGATTGTGAATCAAGTTCTGACCGTTTAGGGCGAGGTCATACACAAAACCCTTCTAGCCTGGATCTGAAGTTATCAAGCGACTTATTTTCAAATAGACAAATCACTTAATGAATAAATGAAGCTATCATGTCAACGTTACTCTTTAATGTAAATGTTCATCTAAATATATGGGTGATTTACAAAAAAAAAACACGGACTTTAGAACAGTTACATTTAGATTGGCCTAGTTACATGTAGCTTGAGTTTAAATCCAACCTGACAGACACCCATATGATTAACATACAACATTGCGTCATATTGTCATTCATCACTCACTGATGATTCCAGCGTAAAATATATTAGTTACTTACATAGATAGCTAGGTGTGCTCGAGTACTGGTTAACTTCCAGGATCCCAGAAAACACTTATCATAACTTAGCCCTGGATGGCAAAAAAATTATGATGTTAAGTGTTCAAACTAACAAAGTTTCATTTCATGATAATATACAGTTTGATATTAGCAAGGGCAGGACTTGGGAATACTGTGTTGTGTATCATAACGCATCAAAATTTCAGTTAGAGCTGGACATTGTGGTCAAACATGTGTATATACATGTATATATGGCAGTGCATACTTTTCAGGTAAATGTAACCTTTACAGGTGTGTAAACCTGTTAAGCTGTATCAATACAAAAGCAAACTTTTGGTGAATGTGAGTTAATTAATGGGTGAACAGGGTGAAGTCAATTATTTCTTCACAGATCTATAGATGTGATTGAGAGCATTGAACAGTGTTGATGCCTTGGAAACTATTCAAATTATAACAAATAACTTAATATCTACATCCTGCTTTCAATTATTATTGCTTTGTCACCTTTTGATGAGGTCATATCATACTGGATTAGTTAAACTTTGACTGTGTTATAACTTCCATGCTCAACTGAAGACTTTATTCTCATCATTTAAAATAATAAAAGTTGCAGAAAATAAATGAAAATAAATTTTTATGGCCCCCAAAAATTTGTTTGGGTGGCATATAGTAATCGCAGCGTCCGTCCGTCCGTCCGTCATTCCGTCCGGTATTTCGTTTCCGGCCTGTAACTTTGTTATGCATAGATGGATTTTGTTGATACTTTCAACAAATAATCAACAGAACATGACGACGTGTCGCGAGTAAGACCCACACCCGTACCTCAAAGGTCAAGGTCACAATTTCAGTTTGTTTGACAACACTTTTGAGTTTATTTAAGATTTCGTTTCTGGCCTGTAACTTTGTCATGCTAGGATGAATTTTAATGATACTTGCTACAAATGATCAACATAACATCATGACATGTTGTGGGGCATGTGACACTTAACAGTGACATTTCTTGTTTATAATAAATTCATTTTTGAAGTATGAAGGATGCCTCTGATGCAGCATTTGACATATTGGGCTCCTAACTCGAGCCGGGCCCGATTAGCTCAGTCGGTTACGCGTCTGACTATCAATCCAGGGGTCGTTAGTTCGAATCCCCGCCCGGCAAAAGTCTCCGTGATGATTGATATACGACATTGTGTCTCATTATCATTCATCTCTCACCACTGATTCAAGTGGGAAAGTTATCAGTTACTTGCAGAGATTGTATGTGCTCGAGTATTGGTTAATCCCAGGAAACAGTGGTTACGTTAACTGATCGTCTGTTAGCCCTCCATGGCATAAAAATGACGCTAAATATTAAATCAATCCTAACTCGAAAGTCAAGGTAATATTGCTGGGTTGATAAGGTCATTCATGTCTTAAACCCCGCGATATAAAGTTTTGGTGCTGGCTGCATGTTTACAGTTATGTGAATGTAACTTGGCATAAGGGTGTTGGCCCATACAGGGTAAAAAGGTCACATTTGTCTTTAAGCTCTGTGTTAAAGTTTTGGTGTAAGATGTTGACATTGCTTGCAGTTATAAAGATGGAACTTCGCATACATGTGCTTGCTTATACTCTTAGGCAGTATGTAACATATCGGGCTCCTAACTTGAAAGTCAAGGTCATATTACAGGGTTAGTAAGGTCATATATTGTCTTTACACTCTGCATTACAGTTTTGGTGCAGGCTGTGATTTACAGTGCATGTTTACAGTTATGTGAATGTAACTTGACACAAGGGTGTAGGCTATACTTTGAGGCATTTTGTAAAAGGACTGCAATTTTATTGATTAGAGTGAAATATCGGTGTTAAGAGGAGAAATAGGGCTCATAACTTCATGTTAAAATTTAGGTGCAAGTTGTATATGTCGACGTTAGTTTTTACTTTTGTATTATGATACTTATTCTTGTGTCTTATATTACTTTCAACAAATGTTAGCTCTATTTTTTTTAATGTGTATCTATAATCATATGGAATATTACAACTTTTGGGTTTAGTGTCTTGTTCACTCTGGAGCCCAAAACTGTTATTGGGCATTTATATGAATTGTTATTAGAACTACAGTAAGAGATAATGATAATGATGATGATGATGATGAGGGTGATGGTGATGGTGATGACGCTGGCGTTAGCTGATGTTAGTTGGAGTTGGGAATATGGGAAAGTAGTATATGTAAAGATTATAACAAGATGATTTTACATGTAGCTGTAGTAGTGAATTAGTATAAATACTGCAGTTAGAGATAATGATGATGATGATAATGATGATAATGATGATGATGATGATGATGATAATGATGTTAGCTGGAGTTGGGAATTAGGGATAGTAATTTATGTAATGGTAATAGCATGCTGATGTTACTGGTACATTTAGCTGTAGTTGGGAATTAGTATCAACACTGAAATTAAGCTGATGATGATGATGTTGATGATGATGATGATGTTGTTAGCTGGGGTTGGAAATATGGGATAGTAGTATATGTTATGATTAAAGCATGCTGATGTTACATGTAGCTGTAGTGGGGAATTAGTATAAATACTGCAACGACATATGGTGATGATGATGATGATGATAGTTGGGGTTGGGAATATGGGTTAGTAGTATATATAATGATTATATCATGCTGATGTTACATGTAGCTATAGTTGGGAATAAGTATAAATACTGCAGTTAGGCCATCCTTAAAAATATTTGTTTGCTTAGCTCAACCCAGTATTTTTGTTTTGTTTTTTTTGTGTTAAATTTTGATTTTGCGTAGTCATTTTAAAGAAAAAGGTACAGAAGTCATGAAAAAAATAACTGCAATTTTGAGTAAGTAGGTTGGAGCACAGCAAACAATTTATATTTTAAGGATGGCCTTAGAGATGGTGTTGGTGGTGATGTTGATGGTGATGATGATGATGATAGTTGGAGTTGGGTAAAAGGGGAAGTAGTATATGTAATGATTATATCATGCTGATGTTACATGTAGCTGTAGTAGGGAATTAGTATAAATACTGCAGTTAGAGATGATGATGATGATGATAGTTCAAGTTGTGTATAAGGGATAGTAGTATATGTAATGATTATATCATGCTGATGTTACATGAAGTTATAGTAGGAAATTAGTATAAGTACTGCAGCCAGAGATGATGATGATGATGATAATGATGATAGTTGGAGTTGTGTATAAGTATATGTAATGATTATATCATACTGATGTTACATGTAGCTGTAGTGGGGAATTAGTATTAGTACTGCAGTTAGAGATGATGATGATGATGGTGATGGTGATGATGATAATTGGAGTTTGGTATAAGGGATAGTAGTGTATGTAATGATTATATCACTGATGTTACATGTAGCTGTAGTGGGGAATTAGTATAAATACTGCAGTTAGAGATGATGATGATGATGATGATAGTTGAAGTTGTGTATAAGGGATAGTAGTATATGTAATGATTATATCACTGATGTTACATGTAGCTGTAGTGGGGAATTAGTATAAATACTGCAGTTAGAGATGATGATGATGATGATGATGATGATGATGATGATGATGATGATGATAGTTCAAGTTGTGTATAAGGGATAGTAGTATATGTAATGATTATATCATGCTGATGTTACATGAATTTATAGTAGGAAATTAGTATAAGTACTGCAGCCAGAGATGATGATGATGATGATAATGATGATAGTTGGAGTTGTGTATAAGTATATGTAATGATTATATCATACTGATGTTACATGTAGCTGTAGTGGGGAATTAGTATTAGTACTGCAGTTAGAGATGATGATGATGATGGTGATGGTGATGATGATAATTGGAGTTTGGTATAAGGGATAGTAGTGTATGTAATGATTATATCACTGATGTTACATGTAGCTGTAGTGGGGAATTAGTATAAATACTGCAGTTAGAGATGATGATGATGATGATGATAGTTGAAGTTGTGTATAAGGGATAGTAGTATATGTAATGATTATATCACTGATGTTACATGTAGCTGTAGTGGGGAATTAGTATAAATACTGCAGTTAGAGATGATGATGATGATGATGATGATGATGATGATGATGATGATGATGATGATAGTTCAAGTTGTGTATAAGGGATAGTAGTATATGTAATGATTATATCATGCTGATGTTACATGAATTTATAGTAGGAAATTAGTATAAGTACTGCAGCCAGAGATGATGATGATGATGATAATGATGATAGTTGGAGTTGTGTATAAGTATATGTAATGATTATATCATACTGATGTTACATGTAGCTGTAGTGGGGAATTAGTATTAGTACTGCAGTTAGAGATGATGATGATGATGATGATAATGATGATAGTTGGAGTTGTGTATAAGTATATGTAATGATTATATCATACTGATGTTACATTTAGCTGTAGTGGGGAATTAGTATTAGTACTGCAGTTAGAGATGATGACATTTTCTGTCAGTCAGTCTTCCATTCTATCCATCTCTGATTGTATGTTTACTCCGTATCTCCTAAACTCATTAAAAAATTTTTATGAAACTTGGAAATGAAATGGGTTGAAGCTGATGAAAACACTGCTATTACCGTAAAAAGAAACACAGAAACATAGGATAAGGGTTCTTCTCAATTGAGCTAAAATGAATTAGTATGTAATTCTATATATATAACTGATTACCATCAACTAAAAAAAGGTTTATGTCACTGACCTTGACTTGTTTAATGGATTTAGTTAATACTGTCATTATCCAGTTAAAAGTTGTTTGTGCTTAACACTGTTATTGGGTATTTGTATGAATTGTTGTACATGTAAATATATCCAGATTGTTAGATAGATCACAGATGGGAAATTATATAACTTTGTATCATTATTTGAATTTGGCAGCTCCATTGTCCCATATCTACTTTGCTACCTTCTTGTGTCCAATCTAGACACCCCCCACCATTATTATTTTTGTAAATTTTGTTTTGTATTCAATCATATACTCTGCCCAATTGGCGGTGGGGCGAGATGTCGTCTTTTTGCCTTTAGTCGGCCCAAACAGCCTACAGACTGCAGTCTGATGTGTGTGTGTGTGATCTGATTTAAAAAAAAGTCTGCTTGTAAACATGTCGATTGTGGCTTAAAACATAATTTGTATATTCTAGTAATAATAAAGTATACTTACTTGTATATTAACATCATATATGTACTTTCTCCGTAACAAGAAAAAATGACAGTATTTCTCTGTTTTCTGTGTTTGATATTCCACAAATTTTTGATGTATGGATTTGATTAAATGTAACCTCATTAATAAAACCAATTGATTAACATGTATCTGGTATATATGTTTTTCTCTACTCTTTTGATATATTCTTTCAGCTTGAGGTATAGAATAAAAAGATCATGTTACAGTGTTGCGTACAATATGGCGATAAATTCTACAAAACACTGTTAAATAATCTTATTTTATATGCTAAATTATTTACTATTAACGGTTATTTCGAGGATCAAATAAAAGCGATGATAACAAGTTTAAACACGTGTTTTTGGCAACAACGTTATTGTACACTAAACGTGATCCAGAGTCACAATTTATGTTCATTATAACTATACCAATTATTTGATTAATAAATGGGGTAGAAATACTGGTTATACCGTTTCAATGGTTATTGACACAATGACTTTGGATTGAACAACCAAGACAAGTGTCTTAATAACAACAGAATTGGTTGAGAGAAAAGCTAATAGGAAAACAGTTACCCTCTAACTCTATTACCGGTTTAAAGAACGTACAGCTGGACAATGGACTTATCTTACACCATGTGTTAGAACATTTATCTACAGCACTACTATATTTATACTTGATTCATTGGTTAAGTTACCAAATGGGACTCCGAAAACATAGGTTTTAGGTTTATTCATTAATTAAGCCAAATATGGCGCATGTATATTTATCTTAATTACAAACATACATATGTTATTGATACATGGCAAGTGTTAATATGCATGAATTTTAACTTAGTTCGTATTGCAATGCTTAATATAATATATAGGCTTATTGATTTGCATGGAGTTAGCGTCATTGTTAATAGTTTGGTACATTATCCAAACATTAACAATATTCGGTCAAATGGGAGAGAAGCTTATCGCTGTGGGTTTTCGCGCATTTTTCTGATCTTTCAAAGCGAAATTATTCCCTTTATCCACAGATCTAAATAATTTATCTATTTTTGGTCACGATAAGTCGTTTGCAAATAAGCTTAAATATTTTGTTCAAATGTTAGTGGCTTACAATTACAATATGTTTTACTAGTCCATAGTCGATAGTCGTGTACCACTCCTGAACTGGAGGTATACAATATAAAATAATGTTATTCAATGAAATTGAATAGTTTGAAGAAAACGTATTATATTTAATCTTTATTTCAGTCTCATCTATGTACATCCCAATAACGATGCGAATTTAGACATATCTAAACGGAATGGAAACCAAGTAAGGACGTTGTGTAATTTAGCTTTCTGTTCTGTATATGTATATATGTTACAGTAAGATTGTGAAACCAGGGATTTCATGAAATCCCAGAAAATTTTAGTAATTTCGCGAAATTACTGTTTCACTCAGGAATTTCATGAAATCCCTGAAAATTCCAGTAATTTCATGAAATCCCTGAAATATGGGCAGGGATTTTACACTATCTTACTGGCTGATTTCAGTAAATCTGTGTAATTCTATTTTAGTTAACTTACTATACAGTTGTGTTTTTTTTCTGATTATTACATCACTCATTAGCACAAACAGTGTCAGGAAGCCACTTCTACTGATGTGCACTACCAGGAAAAAGGTGTTTGTCAGGACAATATGGGTGGGCCTGGGTGTCTGTCTGACCATATGTCAATTATTTTGAGTCACACCAGGTCAATAGGTGTGGGCCTGGCAAATGGCTTCACATGAAATCCCTGGTTTCACAATCTTACTGTAACATATACATATTTGGGAAATTATTATTAAAGTTTATTCGCAAATACATGTGATGGACACTGCTTTTATGTGCGATTTAGTGAATAGTATACCAACTTGGATACAATACTGTCATTTTAATTATATAGCTCTGGAACTATTTACTAATAAACCGTGAACTTTGTTACACATTGAAGGAATAAAACATTACAACTCTGGTTTGGTGTTTACCGTTATAAACAATATATTTTAATATTCATCCACGTTTTACAACAGTTATTCTTCTTCATGTGGAGTGTGTGGTCCAGTGGTCAGTGGTCCAGTGGTAGAGCACCGGACCCAGGATGGGAGGGTCGTTGGTGTGATCCTCTGCCATGTGTGGTGACCTTGAGCAAGACACATTATCTGCATATGCCAAGTACTGGTTCTACCCAGGAAGACCTCGAGCGTGATTTGTTTAAGTTGTAAGAACTCGTTTCACAATCGAGGTAAATACATAAGTTTGGAATATAGAATACTTATCTTTAAGTATCCATGTTTATCATATCTTCACGTTCTCTCACGTATATCACTTTGTTGAGGATCTCATGGCAGATTGGACTTATTACAACTGACTTTTCTCGTAAAATAAAGTCATTATTATTATTATTACTATTACTTTAATTATTTTATTATTATTATTTTTATTATAATTATTATCATTATTATTTTATTATTATTATAATGATATAATTATTATTATTACATAATAAACTGATGAGCCACATTTGTTTATATTTAGTATAAGTCATCTGTATCAGTAGGGTTTCAAAGTTAGTTCAAATGAAAGGGTCCGGGTATGTTTGGGTCTGGTAAGGCGACTTTGATCTTTATGTCGAGCTACTATGGAAAATAAGTAAAATTCTCTTTTTATCATACATTTTCGGAATCACTTTAATCATATTGCTGTCTTGAGTTTTATTTAGTCATAACATTTGAAGCCGGGTCCTTAAAGTAGGACTTCATATCCATAAGAGCCAGCAGGGACCCACAAATTCATTCATATTTGATATAAATGAAAAGCGGGTATAATGTATTAGATCCAGTAAGTGGACTTTGAATTTTACACTGGAATACTATGGGGAAACATCTTCTTGTAACAGCCAAATTTGTTTAAACATTGTATTTTATATTAAACGATCTATGTGAACAGGGTTTTTAAGTGTGCTCAAATCAAAAGTGCTAGGGTCTATTAGCAATTGCAAAACTACTCTTTAGAAAAAAGGGCGTACACCCCCACCTCCTTTAACTCTCATATTATATCAAAATCCACTATATTATACTGAAAAACATGTGTTTCAGTTCAGAAATTGTGTTGCACCCCCTAAGTCCGTCCCTCCCTCCCCCTTTAAACTGAAATCCTGGATCCGCCCCTGACTGGGCCTAGTAAGGGGACTTTTAACACCGGACTACTATGAAAACACAGATAATTCTTATTGTTCGCATCTACAGTTCTCCATAGGCTTAGTCCATTTTTAAATTCTGACAGGAAGTGACGTGTGACATCAGGTGCACGTAGTTCTCATGCACCTTCCTGTTTTTTCTTCGTCTGTATCCGACATTCTGAAGGTCTTGGGTTCGATCCCCGGCCGGTTCATACCAAAGACTTGGTCCTAAAAGCTTCCTCGCCTGTCGGCGCTCAGAGGAAAGTCCTAGGTCTGGTCGGTCCGGTGTCAGTATCAAGTGAGTGGGTGTAGTATCATACCGTGTGTTTTCGGCATGATACTCCAGTGTGGCAGCGCTCAGAATACTGTCTCAAGTAGACACCGTCGCAATACGACTGTAAAAGTGTTGAAAGCGACGCTAAACACCATACAAGATCGTCGCTTTCTGACTCCAAATAGTCTCTATCTACTACACTTTACCATTATTGTTATCACGTTTCCCTTGCTGAAGCTACCACAGCTTCTTCTAGTACCTTTTTAAGGATCATCCCTGGCCAAATGGTCAAAGATGCCGTCTCAAGTGCATTTACCCCTCACCGCTAAGGTCGTCGGTTCGAGTCCCGCTCGCTCCTAAATATTTATATGAGAAAGTTTACCAGTTACTTGAGGAAGGACGGTGGTTCTACTCAAATTGAATCTGAGGTTTTTTTTATCCACCATTAAAACTGGATATGCCATATATAAGTGAAATGTGTTGGAAATGGCATTTAATCCAATTAAATTGTTTAAATTGTTTTTTGTTTTTTTTTGTATTTTATGTGATATTATACCATATTATTATTTTACTACGGTTACAGTTACTTCTACTACTGCATCCTTTATTTCAGGGTCAAGATCACCATTTTTCCGTCAGAGGGTTTCCACTAGTGAAACAGATTTCCAGAGCATACCTCCCCAATAATACAAGCATCTGTTCATCTGTTGCCATGGTTACGATAGTTCAATTGATTAAATGGCTGCTACTTATTGGGATGTGTTTGAGTGCTGGCCAAATCTTCATGACATTTAGATACGGTAACATTATTCTTAGCAGTGTCACTTTATTTATAAACATGTATTCTTCTTCAAATAAAATTCACCGTCTCGGTGGTCTAAAGGTAGTGTCCGCCTCGCATACGGAAGGTCATTGGTTCGAGCCTGGTCCGAAGTCATATTAAATACTTAAACAATGATATTTGAAGGTTCTTTGATTGGCTCTCAGTGTTGAGGGGATAGTTCTAGGTCTAGTCGACTAAGTGTCGGTATGATATAAATAAGTGGGGTATCATACCATGTGTTTGCGGCATGGTATCCAGTGTGGCAGGGCCTGGAATACTGTATTAAGTAGACACCGTCGTGATATGATTGTAAATGTGACGCAATGAAAAACCCAGGCGGAATACAATAAGACATATTTATGATCAGAAACATTATTTTGTATACATGGTTTAATCTAATCACTGATATTAATAATTAAAAGTTAATGTTTATTACAAGGTCATGGACGAGTGGTCGTAAGATTACTTATTTTTAATCTCTGAGGTCGTGGGTTCGAGTCACATTTGATACAGAACCTTTATGTGAGAAGGATTGTCAGTTACTAACGGAAGGACGATGGTTGATTTCAAATTAATGCTGCGGTCTTCCTCCACCAATAAAAATGGATGTTTTGAGTAGACGTTATTTAAACCCAATAAAGTAGCGGTTGTTTAAAGTGTTTATTATGTGTGTGTATAAAGTGTATATCCGAGTCTTTGTCGCGTATGATTAAAAAAAGTCCAATGTTTGAATATTTCATATCGTTTTGTACTGGGGCGACTGAAAGGATAGCAAATATTGTGGAGCGCATGGTCCAGTGGTAAAACATTGAACCCATGATCGGTTGATCCTCCCAGATATGTGTGGTGTTCTTGAGCAAGACATTTTTTTCCAAATATACTTAGCGTGGTTTACGTTGTAAGAACTTGTTTCACAAGCGAATTAAAATAAAAGTTTAAAACCAAAGGGATAGAAAAAAAAGTTCATATATTTGATCACTCCTTGTTTATTTTCAGTTCTTTCTCATTTTAGATATAACGCACATTAAGCTGTTTACCAAAAACAGTTTAATTACAGACGTAAGTTACTTTATGAGAGGGGGAAGCGTTACTGCGAAGAAGAACAACTCGGATATAAACGTATGTTTAGCTAATACCTCGTAAATTCGTTTGCTTAGTCAGGCTCTTGTTTGTGGCACGCTATTCCAAATTCTATTAATCAGTTCATAGCTTTATATTTACAATGGAGTATGTGTAAACGTTAAATGTCGCACCGACGTTAAATATCGCAACAAACGCTACATGTCGTAAAATCATCTTTTGCTATATGTCGCACTTTTAACGCGAAATATCGCAATATTTGTACCACCAGTATATGACGCAACTCCAATGCTAAATGTCGCACGGTTTTATTAGCGCAAAAATATAGTAAAATTGTACCAATTAAAGCGGGAGATGGTTTTGTGACATTTAGCGTTGGTTGCGACATTAAACCCCAGTCTTGCGACATGTAACGTTGGTTGCGACATTTAGCTTCGGTGCGACATTTAACGTTGATTGCGACATTTAGCTTCGGTGCGACATTTAACGTTTGTTGATACATTTAGCGTCGGTGCGACATGTAACGTTGGTTGAGACATTTAGCTTCGGTGCGACATTTAACGTTGTAACATAGTAAAATGTCTTAGCAACTCTAATAAATCGGGTAGCTCTCGTCAGTATTTATATCCGTACACAAACATATATATTCTCGTTTGTTTTTCTTGTGTTTAAATGTTAAATTAATGTTGTACTTTGTAAATATGTTGAGGGCCTTATGGAAGATTGAATAGATAAAAAATGAAGCAGAATAAATGGAGGTTTCTGTAATTTAAAAAAAAAATGTGATTTCAATTCAAGAAATAAAATGTATATACATGAAAATGTGAAAACAACTGTGAAGTTTTGAGGTTATTGCTAAGCTGCCAATTTTTTTTTAAATCTTAATTATCTTTTGTTTTATTCAGGTGCAGAGATCCGACAAACCATCTATTCACGAAAGCCACAATGGCTTGGAATTGGCAACATCAGCTCGACGTACGTGTCTTACGTCTAATATAACGTCTTCGAAATCTCCGCAAAAAACCTTGCAAATCGCACGCCGCAACAGACTTCTCTACTGTCCAATGGAAAAGATTGGAACGACATTTTGGAGAAGGGTATTTTACATGTTAACTGCTAAAAATGGGACCAAATACTCTAATCCGTTTCAAGTACCTATTCAAATAGCGTTGCGTAATACAAAACTGTTCGATATCGGAATGTCCACAGTTATGGGTCGATCTATGATATATAAAACTTCGTTCAGTTTTCTTTTCGTGCGCAATCCTTACTCGCGACTTCTGTCTGCTTTCATAGACAAGCTGGTAGCGCCCAATCCGTATTATTGGAATGTCTTTGGTGCAACGTCCATTAGATCGCACAGAAAGATGCACCAACAAAATGCCAAACATGCCATGAATTCAGCAAAAATTGACGGTCATGATGTAACATTTGCGGAATTTGTAAAACACGTAACCAGAAGTGAAGCTACTGGAAGACATTTGGACGCACATTTCATAAGTACATTCCGTAGCTGCAATCCGTGTGGTACGCATTATTCATACATCGGACGCATGGAATCTTTTCAGCACGATGCTTCGTTCATATTGAAAAAAGTGGGTATTGATGCAATGGGGAATAAATTTAACGACTTAACGATTGAGGATGCCATTAATGACAGCATATACAGCCCGTATTCCTGGAAAAAAGAGATTATGACAATAATATCCTGGGAAAAGGCTTTAAAACGTATTTGGTTAAAATTACAGATGAAAGGAATTATCGGACTAAGTCAGGAATTTCCAATCTCGCTAAAACAAATATCGAATATTTCAAACGAAGAGTTTATTAATGTGGTCCGAAAAACGCACGCGGCATCAAATCCAATGGAATTAAAGGAACAAAGGGTGACAGTTAAAAAAGAAGCATTTGCAAGTGTTCCCCTGGAGGACATACAAGCCTTCAGGAAAACATTTATACGAGACTTTGAGATATTTGGCTATGATTCTTCACCTGACTATGTTTTTGACAGAAGCGACAAAACTACCCAACATTCTTTGTTTGACTATAGACATCTAAATTAAATACTAAATTAAATACTAAATTAAAAACTGCCATCCGTTCTATATTTGTCAATGGATTATCATTTTAGTTATAGTTCATTGTCAGAGATAATGTAGTAAGCGACCGGTCAACTAACAATTATAAAAAAAATTATAAAAAACAATTTATTGTCCCAAGAACATAGTGTTTAACTTTTTTAATACTTTAACGTTTTTATATAAACTTTTTCTATGATCAAGATAACGCAGTTAAGATAGAAGTAAGTATACTATAGAGAATATTTCATTTGGGGTTCCACAAGGTAGGATATTAGGTCCACTGGTATTTTTATGCTATGTCAATGGAAATGAGAATTAGAATGAATGAATGAATGAATGGGGTTTTACGGCGTACCAACACATTATAGATTATTTGACGCCAACAGGAAGGAAAATACCAGGTTCACTCTACATGTACAGAAACAACAAATTAGAATATAGATTAAAAAAATACACCAACAAATGAATATTCAGAATTAACCTAGAACCTTAATACCTGCAGAACTGCAGTTTCAGCAAATTCTATCGCATTACTCAAACTGTCGCTTCCTACGACATGCATTAGCCACAGAGATCCTATTCTTGCCATCACTCATATGGCTCCCTGGTACCATACAGGGGTTGATAATTTAACCACAGTAGTGAACATGACAAAAAAATGATAAAATGAACATGACACCCATTCGGAGGATTCCTACCTGCAGATATCGGCAGTGATTCTATTCTTAGCCGGAACCACACGGGCTATGAGAATTAGTAAAGATACAGATAATTTTATTTTCCTCCAATTTTCAGGAGAGCATATAAATAATACAATGTAATAAATGAACAGGTACAAGTTAACATATGTACAAGAATGAACAATACATAAACATATTTAAGAAAATTCACAATTATTATATGTACATAAATATGACTGCTATATATTCAGATCAAATCAATTCAATTTTCTTATTCTGACAGCACAATCATCATAAATATTAATATGTCATTTAATGAAATGTAAACATATATGGATATGTTCACCTGTTCAGACTAAGAATATTATACCTCGCACACGGGATTATTAAACGTTAAATAAACACTATATATTGAGATATCGGCTCAGACATAACGTACAAGCTGATCCTAACCGATATCTCAGCATATAGCGAAACATGCTTATGATATTCTTCTTTTATGACATTCATACAGATAACTCTGTGAAATATAATATAACATAACATGTACTTTGTTTAAACGAAATCGAAAGTAAAGCAAGGTATTATTGAGAACATGGCAATATTTCGAGATAAAGTTAACAAATATACATGCAACAAACAACTGCAACCAACATCACATACAACCTTCAATGATCCTATAAGGATCAATAATTTATTTCAGTCCATTAAATAGTGCAATAATAATCACGATATAATATAATATGCATCTTGTCAAAGCGAAAACGAAAGTACATGAAGATATAGAGGCCATGGTAAGCATGTAGCCCTATAATTGCAATTATTATTTTGAATTAGTAAATGATAACTTTATCCATGCTCCATACACAGACATATGTTTACTAGGGCTCATACTAAATTCTGTATATTCACTGTCATGTACTTCTTGTGACGAAAGTAACTTTTCAATGTTATTTTCAACTTAAATAATCTATGTACCGTTTTAAACAAAGCAAAACGACATTAAGACTTAGTTTGTACGCTTCTGTGCATTAAAATACACATGTATAAATAACGCTACTTAAAGATTAAGCATGCAATAAAAAGCTGCAACAAATAATTTTAGACACCCTTCAGCATTCCTATCAGTATCAATTATTATTTCCAAGCCATTAAAGAGTGCAAGAAGTTGCTGCCTTGGTGTTAATGTCATAAAATTTGAAAAAGCGAGAACACCGATGTATTTATACAACTTTTGCCATAGAGAATTATGTATAGCCTCGCCATGTCTGCACTCCATAACTACATGATGAGTTATATTACAATCAATGTTAAGATCACACATGGAACATGTTGTGGTAAATGTGTCATTGAATAGGCAACAAAGTAAGACAATTGCGTATTGACATTGCTTGGAATAAGGTGGAAACGCTTTACTAAGTTCCCATATTGGTGACAAAGACAAGTCATTTTCCTTAACAAACAAGAAGTCCCTGAGTAGTATATCTGATTTCATGGCAATCTTGTTTTGATTGGAATGAAATGCATATATTTTAAGCTTGACGATGTGTGTCCAGACACTTTTAGACGGAAACTGCCCAGTAATGAGAAAGTCTTCTAGTGCTCCATCGATAGAATATTTGCGAAGAATACGACGTATATCATGAAAGAATCCATTTTTACTACCTGGGTCGTTTACATAATGCATCAGTCTAAAGAAGAAAATATCTCTTGAGAAGTGGTCGACCAAGTGCCTACATAATTGACCGAAAAATATTAATTTACGCTTGTCAATTTCACACTCTAACGATTTACAACCAAGTAAACTAAGTGAGACACAAGTTCTAGAGCGTTTTGGAATACTTTGCATGAACTTCAAACAGAATCTGTGGGAACGCTCCAAACTCATTAGATCTACATTTATAAGATTGTCCCAAAGTTCACACCCATATAAGGCTTTTGGAATAACTAGGCAGTTATACATCTTTAAGGAAGTAGTAGGATGGAGTCCGTGTTCGTGTATACCTGAATTTACTAAGCTCGGAAAAGTTCTCCTGAGTTTACCGCATGCATTTGTTGCATTAAAAACATTATTATAACTATTCAAAGATGTGTATATCTTTCAGTTTCCATAATTTCATTTGGACCAAGACTCCATTTTCGGTTACACTTCCTGTACTCAGATTTAGTTTCATTAAAAACAATTACATCATATTTATTTGGATTATACTCATACCTCCATTTACACGAATATTGGTAACAGATGTCCATCATTTTAATGAGACCAGATTTTGAGAATGATATTAAGACCATATCGTCGGCAACAGTTGGTTAACACGCATTAATATCTACCACACAAAACCCTATACCTGAGAGTTCGATTTCTCCAATTAACGCATTAATGTAGGTGAGATACAGGAGCGGACTGCTAACACCGCCTTGCTTGGTACCTTGCAATATATAAACCCAGTCAGAAACATGTTCCCGGAAGCGAACTTTACTTTTGATACACTCGTACATACTAAGTAAAGCTTTGTAAAGTACCGTACCGTATTGCCATAACTTATAAAAGAGTCCACCGTGCCAAACGCGATCAAAAGCCTGACGTGAATCAAGGAAGCACACATACAGTTTACTTTTATTTTCTCTTGCAAAATGTACACTTTCGCGGAATGCAAATGATGTCATTAAACAACTTTTGTTTGATTTTTCAGTTCATCTACAATAACCTTTTCAAGCAATTTCAAAAACACTGAAGATAGGGTTATAGCTCTGTAATTGTTGGGATCTTTTTTGTTTTTCCTACCGCCTTTGTGAAGTATAATTCTGGTTCCGTATTTCATATTTTCCAGTGTATGTGAATATTTTAGCATGGCTGTAAATAACTTTGCAAGTAACTATCTCACAATATTCCCTCCATATATAAGGTGTTCATAAAACACTGAATCCATGCCACTGGCTTTATTTCGTTTAACTTGTTTCAGATATGATATTATATGGTCAACTGTTACTTCCGGATTATTACAATTATTATGTACGTTTTCTAAGAGAGCAGTATGCTCAGTATTTTGGTTTTCAACGAATACTTTAAAATCCTCATCAAATTCAGCATTTTAACTCGGCGTATATAAACTAGTAAAGTATTTTTGCCATTTATCACATATAATTGATGGGTCTCTATAGATTTCATCATCAAATTGCATTTCAAAATCTGGCCTAGTACACAACTTATTTTGTTTAGAATTCACCAATTTCCAAAACGTATCTTGGTCACATTCTGCAGCCTTGTCAATATCATCGTTTAGTTTTTGCATATAAATAC
Organism: Panopea generosa; assembly: GCA_029582155.1. NCBI lineage: Eukaryota > Metazoa > Mollusca > Bivalvia > Adapedonta > Hiatellidae > Panopea > Panopea generosa. The sequence goes on along the minus strand of CM055911.1, from coordinate 13,416,476 downwards.
TGTATTAACAGCATGCCTGTGGAGTCTACGAAATTGATTCTTTGCCTTTTTTGTAAGTGTAGTAAGACAATGAATCGGGTATTCGACCATTTTGCAACCATTGCACTCGTTTCGCTTTCATATTGTTGTGAGCAATAGTAAGATCGGTATTCCAATATGTTTTTTTATATGAACAAAATTTAGACTTTGGAATTGATTGATCAGACGCTTCCAGTACAGCTTTAACTAGCACATAATATAAAACGTCAATTTTTGCCTTGGAATCTAAATGTCTATTGACTGCTTCCCACAATTCAGTATTTGTATTTAACAAGCGTTCATATTCTGAAATGTTTGTATCAGATATCTTCGACCACTTTATACCACGTTATTTAACAACCCTCCCATTCAATTTACAAATATTAGAATCAAGATTACAATAACATTCAATAAAAAATAAACCAACAATCGAAGGAAATTGATAAATAAATGGAAATAAACTTTTCGGTTTTAAAGATCGTTGTTAGCTGATTTTTTTTTGGTATATATTTAGTTAATTAATACAAGGAACTATAGAAGAATACTCCTTGATTTATATGAAAAGTAATTTAAGAAAAGCATTATAAAATTAAAAAATTGCGCTAGCAAATTACCAGGCAAACTACTACGCCAATATCAAAACAAGTTGACTGCTTTTATAAAGCATCCAATGGTTAGGTCTTATAAATGATGTGGCAATTAAAGTCAATGAATGTGTAAGTTTGGTTCTTTGTACAGGGTACTGAATACATTGGTGATACCAAATCCCGACAAGGTTCCGGCTGACACAACGAATTCCCGGATGCAGGTGTGCCTGATAGTAAATTTGATGTTTTAATGTACTGATCGCAATCATTATGTATTACCATTTGTATATTTGAAAAGAAACGTACTTTATATATTGTCTAAAATACTTACTGCTATGTGCTATACAATTTTCTACTGTGATCATTATATATTTTAAATAATTCGAATACATATTTTATATTTATTTGTGGATATATAATTTTTTGAAAAACAACAGTTAAAAATTACTGTTTTTCCAAAACTTGTGCATGTTCGGCGATATATCTGATTTTAACGACGTGCTGAAAGTATGTCACACCGGTAAACTATCTTTATATTTCTATTGAAGGCATAGTACCACCATTGCAAAAAGGAAGTGCTTCCGTGGGGTAGTCGCATAATGGCGGTTTTAAATAATCCTCATTTCTTCTTCTTTAAAAATGCATTTTCCTTATTTTAATACTCATTTTTTTATTTGAATGGCATTATTGATGTATTTTGAACATTTTGATAGCATTGTCATGTTTGAATTGTGAATTTAGAAAAAAAAAATGATGCTTGGAAATTGGGGTATGAATACATGATTTCGGGAGTTTACTTTCACTTTGTCACCAGTGTACACACTGAGCAGGAAAAAAATCTCTTATATGACACATGACCCCTACTTTTCCCATCATATTTTGATAGTGCAGAGGTTGACAAACAGTAAAATGTAGGTTTCACTTCTTTCATTTGGGTCTCTTTATGAATGACAAGCCTTCAAACTTGTATTATTTACTATAGAATAAAGAACAAAAATCAATGGTGGGATGACACCTGAATCGAGTAAAATAAACAACTGAAGCTGTCAAATTTTGTTATTTCTCCATTGTTATGGATTCAGCATATTTAAATAATTGAGTTCATTCATGGTTATTTGAAAGTTATTAACATTAACCCGGTAAAAATCTGTAAGAAACGGCGATAAATTATAAAAAAAAGATAAGTTTCAAGACCTCATTTAAGCAAGATTTTAGAAAACTCCTTGATTTAAGACATTTTCATTATTCCCTGATTAAATATTCAAAAAGAACAATTAATAGTGATCTCAATAAGTGCGTTCGCCTCGCATGCGGAAGGTCGTGGGTTCAATCCCCGGCCGGGTCATACCAAAGACTTTAAAAATGGTACAAGAAGCTTCCTCGCTTGACGCTCAGCATTTAGAGGAGAGTTATAGGTCTGGTCGGCCCGGTATCAGTATAATTTGACTGGGTTGGGTATTATACCATGTGTCTACGGCATGATACTCCAGTGTGACAGCGCTTAGAATACTGTCTCAAGTAGACACCGTCGCGATATGACTGAAAAATTGTTGAAAGCGATGCTAAACACCATACAACAACAACAACAACAACAACAACAACAACAACAACAACAACAACAACAACAACAACAACAACAACAACAACAACAACAACAACAACAACAACAACTCAATTAGTGCATTAAAACGTCACAATCAACTATTACACAAACCGTATTTAAAATTTCCATTAGCCGGAAAGTGGTCGGAACAGCCAGAACTTGACCAGGTGTTAATATCAAAACCGGTTTGTACATTCCTGTAATGCACTATTTAGAAAAAACAATGGCGATCTCCATGTGGTGAATGCCTTTTTTTACAATACGTGATCGTGACGTTTCAATATTGCAGCGCTCAGAATCAATTTCTTAACTAGCCCTTATGTATGGTTCGGTAGCTCATGCGACCTAACCAAAAAAAGTGTTTCCTCCCGCAAAATTGGACTCGTCATGTAGTTTCTTATCGCATAAACACCACATGTGTTGCCTGTATAGTGGAATTGATATTTATGCAGAAATACAGTGTTGTCGCGCTGGATTTGGGTATTTTATATTATTATCGTAATGTAGTTGCGCTAAATTAGATCCATCTGAAGCAAAATGATTTGCTTTAAAGGCACTCCAGAAGATATATTACGACAAGCCAAAGATGAATTTGAAAAATTCCAAAGTCAAACTGAAACAACAGATAAAACTAATTCTCAGGATGTAGAAATTCCACTAGAAAATAATTGTAAAAAGGAAGATTTAATAGAACACAAGGAACTAGGTGCAGGCAACACATCAGATAAACATTTAGTAAATAACATTTTAATTCGACAAAAATGCAACAACTATAGATCATAAATCGAATGGTGAAAGAAAAGCAGATGAACGGTACCTCAGTCAGGAGATGTTAGCCTGATATGCAGTTGAAAACTAGTTTCTTCAATAAACGCAATTATAATTCAAGGAATCGTGATGGTTTTTTTTAAAGCAGTGATAAATTATATAGTATGATACATTTGAAATATTAATACATGCACATGTCATACCTTTTTCAAAATACTTCTACAAAAATTTGATTTTATTTACGTTTCAACTACATCGTTTCAACTACATCGACTCCCGCACTCCTATGTCTACAAGTACGAGTCTTCAAAACTCCCAGACATCATGTCTTAACCAAAATGTTCAGTATGCTACTACGGGTGAGACAATCTTGTTCTATTCTATTCCTCACAACACGCCAACTTGTTCATTCATCCAAATACCTTCATGGCCTTAGTAACTCAGGTCACTACATAATATTTATTGAAATTGATATTCCATTTAGATAATCTCAACTTATTAGCAATGACTTAATATCATGTTTGGATAGTTCACTGTTGTTAACAAGGAACTGCAGAGAGGTTATAAGTCCTTGATATTTATAACAAACATAAAACTCTAGAACACGGCTAACTTGGACACATTTAAACATGATATTTCAAAATTACAGTATACTTAACCTATATTTAATGTAATTTTACAAATATTTCATCTCAGCGCTCTACTATAATTCTTTCATGCCATCTGTTGTCCGTGATTGGAACAATCTACATATTGAAACAAGACAAGCCGTTTCCATCAATGCCTTTAAGCACCAGCTAAATAAAAATCTGAGCAAAACATCAAAACACTTTTACACAGGCACAAGAAAATGTCAGGTCTTGCATACTCGTCTTCATACGAATTGTAGCACGCTGAAACAAACACTTATTCAAATAAAATATTGAAAATTCTCCACTATGTACATGTGGAGCAATTGAAAGAACAAATCATTACCTCCTTATCTCCTAGGTACTATTTATCATACCGAACGCGCTATACTTCTTGCATCAATCTCGCACTTCTGAGAATCCCTCTTTCACGTGTGACACTCGATCCAAAGTCCCAGTCTGTATTACCAAATAATAATAATTAATTACATGTAATTAATTAATTATGCAGGGTCTTCTTGCAGCTCCTTCTCCGTCGAGTTTGTAACACCAGACTGACTCAAAATACAAGCGATCGGCTGCTTATATAGCAGAAGTCACATGACCTAGTCACATGACTTCAATAGGGCATTTTTAGTGTTGTTAGACCACATAATGATGTTCGAGATTATGCGATTCCATTACATTAGCATCCTTAATCAAATTCAATGAGCGTCTGCCTGACAATGTATTAACTACGTTATCAGTACGTTTATTAATATAACTTAATAAACAATAAGGATTACTTAGACTATTCACATATATAAAGTTATCAACCAACAGAAAAGTATAACAGCGTAACAAAATACACTGATGTTATGGATTTCTATATGTACAGGGCGTTTTTCGTCACAATAATAATAACCTTTTCCCTTTAATATTTTAATAAATTGTTGTTCCCGACTTCGACCGCGCAGATACACATAGAACTACGGGTCCGTACTCTTAGCCATTCTTAACCCGTGTATTTTACGACATTTTGTCCTGCTTAATTTCGAGTTATGGTCCTAATTAAGTTTTGTCGATGATTAGATAACAAATATGATTAACATAGGTGTCATAATTCAACTACATCGTTAATTTTTAAATCTATGTTTATGTTTACGACTATCGTAGTTCGATCATGGCTGCAAATGATATCCAGGTCAGATTATGCTTGCAAGAAATAGTAAAATTAGACCTAGAAGTGAAAGCATTTATACAGGTTCTGTTTTATATTAGTTTGTATTGCTGAATCTTTAAATTGGAATGAATTCCAAACTTTAAAAGTGTTTCGATATTGGAGAAAATATAAGATTTATATGTTCGTGCATGAAATCGCATTGTTCGGACAACTTTGTGTTTACCGTTGAACGCGATATCTGGTTATTTTGAGGAATGTTGGACGAAGCGTACCACTGCCTTACCGTACCAGGACGAAACGTACCAGTTTCTAGGACGAAGCGTACCACATATAGATTATATAGGGAAAATTTAATAATATTAATGTATTATTTGTTAAACTTTTCAAATGTGTATTATGTTATTTTTTTTTATCTAATGTTCATCTTGTCTAATTTGCATCGATAAGTACTACAATATAGCGAAAATAAAGCGAGAATAATAATAATAAAATGTGCTTTATATGAAATGTGCTTATACTGATCGATGAGTTATGATTTTTATTATGAATGAATGAAGAAGAAAAATGTATGTATGTATGTTTGTGCTTATTTTATACGTTATTATGCGAAAAAAAAATAAAATGGTTATATAAAAAAGAAAGTGATATATATGTTTTCTCGTTCTTTATAACCTAACTTACAATTACTATATTGTACTGCTTTTATCATTAATCGGGATTAATTAACCTTATAATACCCATTACTACTTTCTTTTTGTCAGTTTGCTTTAATTCACCACTGATTTGAGCAAATGATACTTGTTATTCACACCTAGTTGACAATGTATTATCGAGCGTCCCACCAGGTATTTACTACTGAATTATCTATATATGTGGTACGCTTCATCCTGAAATGGTACGTAAAGGCAGTGGTACGGAAAGACAGTGGTACGCTTCGTCCTGCACCCTATTTTGAGCCTGACTGCATATGTATTTGCCTTGGTCTGACATTAACAACTAAGACGAAATGACATTTTCTACATGATTCATAAAAGACTGAAGTAAATATTTTCTATTCATCCATTATAGCAGTAATTGTCTTCTCATTAGGGATACTGTTACAAACAATTATTATTGATTCTTCAAAGAAGCTAGTAAACAGATGGTCTTCCACAAACAAGAAGTTGCTTACTATTGGAATCCTCTCGGCTAGAGATAATTTTGAATTAAGAGAAACAATAAAGAACACATGGCTACAGGCATTAGATAAGAATCAACAAATTGGAAAATCTGTTATGGTGAGATTTGTAGTTGGTGACAAGGCCTGCAATATCCACCCATCCATATGCATGTGAAAGACATCTTTATTCAAAATTGCCGAGGCTGGAAAACTTTCCTTTGAGAATTCCATTTGAGACTGTAGACTGCTTTCAAGATCACCTTAAAGAATCTTGGAATGTGTCTCTAAAGATAAGACATCCTGTTGTGATTAAACGCCTAGGACTACATATTGGAGTTAATTTGAGAGATGTGCCAATAAAAGTAACAGTATATTTTGAGTTCAGAGATCAAGAAATTTTATTGGCAAAGTTTAGCAATATAGATTCTGGCGTAACTGAGGGAATTTATCGATACCAGACAGTATCTCCAGTTCTTCTCCCAAGGGAGTTTGAATGGGCATTACACATATATTCTGACATGCCTAACCTTGAAGAACGGGTGTACACATGATAATTCGGGTGGAACCGCTGAAATTCAACATTTGGACAAACTTGGTTTTCCTATGAATAAAGAAATGCACATAGTAGAAGATCGTCTCGTATTAAGTTCTGTCTATTTGTCAATATATGAAAAAGAGTCATTGGAATCTGCAGATCAGAACCGTGAAAAACTGGACAATCTGCTTAAAAGGGAACACAAAATTATTATGTCTAATTAAGCATTGGAAGAAAAACAAAACGGGGATCTATTGTTTGTGAATGTAACTGATGTATATAGAAATCTTCATTTAAAATTGCTGAAGTTCCATGAGTGGGTTGATCAAAATATTCAAACTGAAATTCTGAAAACGGATGATGACTGCTTCATGGACGTAGATCTTATCATAAAACAACTTCCGAAATATTTTAAATTTGAAAAACTGTGGTGGAGTAACTTTAGAGATGACTAGTTTGTTGAAAGATTTGGTAAATGGGGAGAGAAGTTGTTTCGAGGATCCACATACCCAACATTTGCTTGTGGAGCTGGAAATGTGGTTTCAGGAGACATAAATCATTGGCTAGCACAGAATAGTGATAACTTGATAGCCTATCAGGATGAAGACACATCAATGGGGATCTGGCTGAGTGCCATAGGTGTCAATTTTGTGTATGATGAGGACTGGAAATGTGAGAAGTTGTGTGACAAGAATGTATTGGTGATTCCCCAGCTAAATTCTGCAGAAATGAAATGGTTTTGGAACAATAAAATGATGTGTGGTAACCATGTGGATGCTAATTAGGCTTTTTATATTTAATGTCATTATGAATTCCTTTAACATTTTAACAGGCAGTGCCAAAAGGTTTTCAAAACTATGGTCATTTGGACTAGAGACATTCCATAATTACATTGTCTGATTCAGCTCTTATAGTCCTGTAAATAACAGAAGACCTAAAATTTACATTAAGTTTCATTTTCTAATTTTTATCATCTAATCATCCGTTTATTCATTTTTAGCAAAGAGTCTTCTGTTATGCTTATTTGATCATAATTAAAACAATCATAAACAGTGTTTTTCCTCACACTTTGAAATTGGTGGTCACTTGTCCCCCATATGATGCAAGTTTATAGGTAGATTGGAGAATTTCAATGCTATTTTGATTAAATAGTGTGACAAAATGAACAATTTGAAGGTCATGGAAAACGCTGTATATATAATAATTCAGCACAAACTTTAAGTCTGAGGTGATGGAATAACATAAGCATTGTATCATCTACTGATATACATGCAAGATGGTAAGAAAAAAAATGTCATTAGGTGTTTAATAGGTTAGTCAAATGAAACACAGATCTATTCTTCTTTTCATACATTTCTACATTATATAAAATTTTCACCAATGCATAAACATATTATTATTTGATATTCCATTTTAAACACTCAAGGCAAAAGACTTGCTATACTGGATGGTTGTTTATGGTATTATGTTTTTGTTAAACAATACATACATTTTAGGAAGCAAGTTAGAATGATTGAAATTACAGTTGTTTATATGCTAGAGATGCATGAGTATATTGTCTTTTTACTTTAAATCCATATGCACAGTCCTATAAGAAGACTTGTACAGTATTATGTTGTTTTGTTTACTTGTATGAACTTTGATTTGCGACTAACTTATACACAAACTGTTGAAACATGTTCTGTTTAGGTAAAACAAAATGCTTCCATTTTTGTTGTTTCCATGCTATACATGTACAGTTAATAAACCTTTGTATATTTATCAATCCAAACTATTCTACTCCATTTCAGGACTTGCGAGAATGTACAGAATTACAAGACCTAGAAAAATTTGAATGCAAAAGCGAGAGAGAAAATGCACAATCTCCGGACAAAAATAGAAGTAAGTTGTAAGCAATAATAAGAGAAAATGTCACATCTGAAGAAAAACAATTAAATTACATAATCTGTATTAACCTACTTCAGCAATCAGGAGTGAGCTAGAGGACAGGAGGGAATCTGGGTTTAAGCAATCGCATTACACTACGTATAGATTAGAAGTTATATGTAGTTTCAACACCAGTAGAAAGTTCCATTTAACTTATAACTGGCTTAGATGTTGTTTTACGTTCTCATTCTTGGGTACCAGTCATGGTCTTGTTGCATAATTTTTATTAATATAATTCAACCTATGAAAGACACAAACATTGATTTACAGACACAAACACAAGTGCATGCGCTTAAGAAGTGTTTGTTTCAATTTAAATATTTTGCACACTCCTCGTAAGTTTTCAGTGGATTGAATGGATTTTGTAGTTTTCAACTTCAAACATAAGGTCATGTAGTAAAAATATTGTAGCATTGTTTTTGCAGCTTCAGAAGTTGGTTCAAAATAGAACGTTCTATTTTTCGTGGAATGGAAGTTTCTATGTGAAATGTGACGTTCTATTTTGAAAAATCAGAGCGATTTCATTGGCTGAGAAAGTAGGACAACATCTAAAGGTTGTATATGAACAGTGAAGAAGGATTAATATTCTTCCACAAGTTGCTCACATAACATTTTTGACTAAGCAAGGCTTTAACTTACGACCTCAGTGGTGAGAGGCAAGTGAGGTTGAGGAAGCGACTTTTGAAAAACAATTGACCCAGGAGAAGAAGCTGCAGGATTTGTCAATATATCAACCAAAAATGTCTATTGTGGAATTACCATGGATGTGCGTATTTTAGTAATCTACTCTAATCATCAATTTTGATACAATTTGTATAATTTTTGCGTACACATGCACACATTTTTTTTTGATGGTCTGGATAAACTTGTTTCAATTTCGTCTTAATTGTTGGCAACCACAAGACCCTTTCACTGACATAACAGGATTCTGAGACGAGGGTTAATCCTTTGTTAGATGAGAGAGGAGCATTCTTGGTGCATTACAGCATACATGTACATGTATTAAGGAGATCAATTTTGCAATACCTATAAGTATATGTCACCAATCTTACAATACACAATGCATATAATATAGAGGTGTATCACTAATCTCACACATTACACAGATACATAACTTAAGTGTCACTAATCTTACTGTATACATGCATTTATACTATTAATGTGTATTACTAGTCATCTCACTACTCAGTTACACAACTTCTTTCCCATGGTAACATGATTCTTACTCTTTAATAAAAAAAAGGCCTATAAACTTTGGTTATGAAATATTTTCAAAATGGTTCATAGTGGTTGTGATTTCTTGGTGCAGATGAGTAGAGCAAAAGGTGGCATAGCATATACTGCAATAAGACACCACTGGTGAAAAGAGTGACCTTTATAGAATTTCAACATATACATGTATTTATTAGCATTTGAGGACTTCTTTTTTCAAAAAATCTCAGGGTGTCACTGCACCCTCTTTTAAAAAAAACAAGCTGGTCAACATACCAGTTATTGTGCATTTTTATGTCGGTATACATTCCTGTTATGAAAAAAAAATACTTTAAAAAAAATTCTATGTAGAATCCTTTTTTTTTACCATTGAAATCCTAGACCCTATTTTATATAGAACAAAGAACACAATTCAATTGTGTAGTGAGACCTTAATAGTCTTACACCACACATGAATAATATTATAACATAGATGTATATCTTTGTATTATTTAGGAACTTGAACGTCTGGGCAAAGAACAAGATCGGGATGAAGATAAACAGAGAATGACAAGGTTAATTTAAATTGTATTTCCAGACAGTCTAAAAATAATCGATCGGTATTAAGACTAAATTTACACCATTTATTTTTTATATCATGTCAATAAGTCATTGTAGATAGTTAGTTCTAATATCAATGTACAGGAAGTTTTATCTTGGACCAATGTTGAGATAGAAATATCCCACCTAAGTAGTTAGAGGTTAATACACGACAGGGCCTGGCCCTGTGTCTTTAATACACATGTTCGGTTGCTACACTCAAAGGGAGTTGCCCAATTACGTTTTCTCTCACCGGGACTGTTATCACAACAAGGCATTGCTCATCCATTTTTCAACCTCTTTATTGCATGCGCTTCTAAATTATATGTACTTTCTTTATATTTTTACCTATTGTAAGATGAAAGAAAAATAATAATAAAAACAGTTTTTTTTAAGAATGTACCGACATGTTGAAAATGCAATGACAATAATGATGTTTTACATGGCCATTGATTTCACGCGCATGCGTTCACCGAGCCGATTATGATTATGGGTTTTTGACTTAGGCCGATAAGTGATAATCAGCACATGAAGGCAATAACCTCCTTAAAACATGCTTATTTTGTTACTATATATAGTAACATGTGTATTAAAATAACACATATCCTTACATGTATATGGTATGCGAGAATATGTAATAATTTGGTTAAAAAATGTGTTGGCCAGTTTTAGAATATTCTTCCCCAACTCACCTCAACAACAACCTATGTGTAGTGGTGACTCATTAGCTACGGCCTTACATAGTCATTAGCTCTGCCTCCTTACAAGTATATCCAGTAGCAGACAGAATGCCATTGTATTATGTTATCTGATGCCTGTTGGTGCTTGAGAGTGAAGGTGTACTGTAGTAACCACCTTCTCACTATAACATATAATTAATAAATTGAATGCACGGGACAATAACATTTCACCTGAAATCAGTAAGCCTATATCAGTAAAGCCATCCTTAAAAAAATATTTGTTAGGTGTGCTCCAACCCAGTATTTTTCTTGTGGGTAGGTAGGTAGCTAATTCTTTTTTGGCCAAAGTTTGATTTTGCATGGTCATTTTAAAGAAGAATGGACAGAAATCATGGGGGGGAAATACTTTGAAAGTAAAAAAAAAAGTTTGAGTGAGAAGGTAGGACGGTCTAAACAGCTTACGTATCTGTTTTGAAGGTTGGTCTCAACCATAATGTAATAACAGTCATGCTGTTGTACAGTTGATGGTAATGCAACATTCTGTTTGCCATTTCAGTAACCAGACATCCCTGCGGAAGACTAATGTCACAGTGAAACTGGCCATAGATAAGAAGGAGAAAGATGAGCTGATGACAGGAGGGGTCAAAAGAAGGTATAAAACAGTTTTCATATTTAAGTGGTTTTATATGAAAATCAGACTTGGTTCTCACAAGTTTCTCATTCTGATTTACATATGACACAATAACCAGTCTGTAGTTAGGCCATGCTGCCTATGGGGCTTGTCATTCTTCATCACAATTTGGAGCTTTTTCCAAGCTAGAACTGATCTGTTTGTGATCTGTAAGTGTGAGACTTTGGTACAATTACAGTAGAATTTAGTGACTTGAAACAGATAGCTGGAACACCACAGAATACTTGGTCCCAGCCAAATTCCTATGTAATTTCCGATAGCTGGAACAGTCGAACAAGAAATTAGTTCCCGCTAACACACTTACCTGTTTTTTTCACACCTTTGGGTTGAATAGATGTTTAATAATAAAGAAAATTGGATGTAGTGTGTCATCTTGTTTATCAACACATTTTAAGGTGTGAAGTAATTGCTACATGTCATAATATTTACACCTTATTAAAGTGGGAGAAAATTGTTATGATTTACACATTTGCTTTAATTGTATGCTCCGACGGGACCTTGAATGGGTCCTCAGTGGCCCAATGGTCTAAGACACTCACGTTAAATGACTACTTTCCTCTCACCACTGTGGTCGCGGGTTGAGCTCAGGTTGGTTCAAACACTTTATGCGGGGAAACTTTGACAGTTACAAGTGTAAGGATAGTTATTCTACTCTGGGACATGGTATAACAACTGTACCATGGCATCTCAACTAACTGGGACATGGCATTTTGACCGTGCATTTTGCATTTTACCCATGCTAAAGTAAGATATTGGTGAGCTGTTATTTTTTCTGCCTGTTTGCGTACAGAATTGACAGTGATTTTACTCTGTGTTTACTTTCAGAAACATTAATAATAAAGAGACTTTAGCCAAGGCTGCCACAAATATTACAGAAAGTTTGATGGAATTAAACCAGACTATGGATGCACAAGTGAAGAAGGGAAACTTAACACTTAATGCATTAGGTATTTGTTGTATAAAAGCTTATTTTACATCATCACCTGTCTCGGAGTTTGGTATAGATACCCTCCTAAAGAGTGATAGTATTGTAGGTTTGTGGGGGGGGGGGATAGTGCAGGATACAGATAGAACCCCACCTAAGTTTCTTCTAGTTCTTTATTATGCTCAGTGTAAGCACTGTCAAGGGGTCCCTCGGTTTAAAGTCCCATCCAAACGACTGTTGGTATTTTTAATTAGCCAGCCCCGGTAATTGAACCCGCAACCCGAGACTAGAAGGGGCTGGTTCATTAGGTACTTGGTTGTATATATACACTTTGTGCTCTCTCTGAGACTAAAATGTGGTGTGATTTTGTGAAATTATGTGATTTTAATTCATACAGATTTTCGTAATTTAGTTCCAAACTTTGCGAATGCTTCTATACTTATATAATACATTCAGTAATGTGTATGTCATTTTCAAATGGGTAGCTCAGATTTGTTTACACTTTAGTCAAAACCCTTTTAAGCCTTTGAGCAGTTTAAATATCTGCAACTGGCATGTAATTTTTATTTTAAGAGAGAGAATATTTAGAAATCTTTCCAAAATGAAATTTTATTTAAGGCTATCCTTTAGAAAATGTTTGTTTGGTGGCGTCCGATCCAGTAGTTTGTATTTTTGTAGGTAGGTAGCTATTGTTTGTGTTGTTTGTTTTTTTGCAAGATTTTTATTTCTTATTGTTATTTTGAACAAAAATGACAAAATTCATGACAACATTGCTTTTAAAATCAATAAAAACTTTTGAGTAGATGTAATTTGATTTAGTAAGTAGGATCATGGAAAACAATTTTTAATTAAAGCATCACTAAAATCTGGATATGCCATATTGTTGTGTTTTGAAATTGATGTTAAACCCTATTTAACATAATATCATAATATATGTACATCAGTGATTCATTTTGAAATTGGAATTAATGATTCCTTTAACAACAACATCAGTATCATTTTTTATTTGTATTAATAAACAATAGGTTAAAAAGTTTGACTGGTCAGTGTGACCATTGTGAAAAACAGCAAGGACAGTAGTGCGAAACAGGTCAAAGAGGTGAAGGGCCCCATCCCCTTTTGCATTTTGTATGAATTTATATGATAAAATGGTCATCAAACAAAAGTAATATATACATCTTATAAAGTCCACAACTTCATATACATGTATATATACTTTGGAGTATATTTTTCAAACTTTGTGTCCTCGGAAATAATGAGTCTGACGCGATGCACATACATGTATTCTTTAACCATATAAAACTATATATATATATATTAAAACATATATAAATACACATCAAAAACAATATAAAATTATCATTTTACCTTATCATTCTTGATAGAATTACAAAAGACAATTTATTTCTTTTTAAAATATTAATCAAAAAGTCTATTGTATAAATGAACCATATTTAAAAAACTTGTATATATACAATAACAGATGAGGTACTATTGTTTATTTTGGCTTATGGTCCAAAGGGTATTGAAACTAAATTCTGATGACATTTAAGCCTGAGGTTGAAAAATATGCTATTGCACTTGCCTTTAACCCTTTACTCCATAGACACACGTTTTCCCGCACCAATCACAGAAGGCCTTTGAAAACAGTGCAGGAAGAGTTCAGATTGCTCATAACGAGCAATCTGAACACTTCCTGCACTGTTTTCCACTCTGTCAGTTAATATAAACAAAATTCACCCATTGCTGATACCTGATGAATTAATGCTTTCAATATTAGAGGTGTCCAAAGGTGTCTATATAAAGTAAAGGGTTAAAGGTTAATATCTAAAAAAATAAGCCAACTATCACTCCAGGCCAGATTGATAATTCATGTTATTTGTATGAAGTGTGATTAATCCAATCCGCTTTGATATTTCTTCACAGAATCATCATCAAAGACGATAGGCGATACCCACGAAGAATTCAAGTCAATGGGCGGTCATATACACAACTCAAAAAACTTTTAACCAAGTATGGACGGCGTGACATGACGGACAAACTTCTCATATTCATTGCTCTAGTATTTTTCTTTGCAACAGTGATATACATTTTGAAGCGTCGTTTATGGAGATGATACATACATATTTTTTGTTGTAATTTATTCACGAAGGAAATAAAATGTTTCAAAAGTGCTTTCATCAACTTATAACTTTGAATTTAGGTGTTTGTGTAGCCAAAGACTGGTGCAATATCTGTCTTAAGTAGGGTTGGTGGTATACATGTAGCTAGCAGTGAAGATGACAAGATATTTAAGCAACGTTGGTATCAGGATATGATTCAGAAGGTGATTCTTGTGTGGTCTAGTGGTAAAGGATCAGAGGGTCATGGGTTCAATCTTCGGCAACAGCTAGTGTGGGGCCCTTGAGCAAGGCACCTTATCTGCTTCTGCTTAGTACTGGTTCTACCAAGGAAAACTTTGAGCATGATTTGCATAGGTCATAAGAGCTTGTTTCACAATCAATGTAAAATCAATAAGTTTGAATTAAGGAGGTCAGGAGTTCAAGTCCTGGGCCTAAATTCATCAATAATTTGAGTCTGAGAATCGGACTCGGACTCAAATCTTACATTTTTATAAAATCAAGTAAATATACAATTGTAGGTGTTACATGTGATCCTGTAACATTTTCCGTTATATAATCATTAAAACTGCTTGTTTCGACAAATAAATATAGTAATCTGCTTTAATAGTTAATTAAAGTTACTTGAAGCTTAAAAGTTTGACATTTTGAGTCTGAGTCTCAATCTCAGACTCAAATTAGTGATGAATTTAGCTTCAGTTTGATTCAAAAACATTGCGAGACAGTTTGCAAGTTACTTGCTGAAACACCGTGATTCTGCTCAGATTTGTGTATGGAGTGGTTTCCAAATTTAAGATAAAAAATTGCGTTGAAACCCCCTTAGAAAGATATTGCTGTCTATGAATTTGACTTAATGCTGGGAAGACAGATGTATCTTAACTTTGTTTAATGGTTCTTATGTTTGTTTGAGATGTCGTGATAAATTGTCTAAGCTATTTAGCTTGTGTTAAGTTTCCAATAAGAAAAAGTATTGTTTATGATTATAATATTTCAAGAATATTTCTTATAAAACTTGCTTTGTCTACATGTATTTCATTTGTTTGATAATTTCATTAACTTGTTCATGTATTTCATAATATTAGACAGAACTAATACATGTATTTACAACAGTGACTACTGTGTACAGTTGTCTGTTTGTTCCATAAAGTAATATCAATGCATCCATTTCCTATAGTTTTCAAGGAGTCTGTTGTGACAGAAATACCCGTTGGAAACGAATTGGTCCCCAGGAAATGGCAGATCTCATTAGTGGATCCTCTGTGACCAAGTGTTCTAGATATTGTCTCAAGATCACTTGCTTATCACCACTAAGGTTGTGGCTTTGATCCAAACTCTACATTTTATGCAAGAAAATTTGCCAGTTACTTGTCAGATTGATTGATTGATTGAAAAGTCAGCGTCATTTTTATGACATGGAGGGCTAACAGACGATCAGTCAACCTAACCACTGTTTCCTGGGATCCTGATAGGTTAACAAGTAATCGAGCACACCCCATCTCTGCAAGTAACTGATAACTTTCCCACTTGAATCAGCAATGACAGACAAATGATAATGAGACACAATGTTGTATATCAATCATCATGAAGACTGTTGCCGGGCGTGGATTCGAACTCACGACCCCTGGATTGATAGGCATATACGTAACCAACTGAGCTAACTGGGGCCCCGCAGTTACTTGTCAGAGCATGTAGTTTCTATTTAGATAAATGTTCACGAGTCCTAGATCTTCATCAGCTAATAAAACCAGTTGTCATAGATAACCTGTAGTGCATTGACAATTTTGATAAAACAATTTAAAATCATATACCGATAACACCTGGATAAAGAAGAAAAAAACCCTGATATTATTTAGATATTTAATTAAATACAATACCATATGAGCAACAGCATAACATCTACAAAATTTAGAAGTAATGTAATACATTAATTACTTGTTTCAACAATGACATAAAAAATACTCATTACTACAACCACATCTTATTTTACTGTCTTCAGTAGCCACTGAAAGGAAATTGGCAGGAGACTTGAAGACAAATGAATTTGATTTCAAACCATGAATTCGGAAAATTAGAAAGTGGCTTTGCAAAAGGGGCGACTACTTACAAAGTAAGTTTCAATAAGAAAGATGGATAATAGCATGTTGGCTAAAAAAGCTGAAGGTCGGTATCCCATATGATATCCATGTGTTTATTCTAAATCAGCCCCTCTGACTATTTGTAGCTGTCTACAGACTGTTATGAAGCCAATCTAATATTCCCTTCATAACTACTTTAAGGAAGTACACTGGGAATTTTCAAAATTTGCAAAAACAAAGATATATACCACGACAATATATACTCATTGACTCGGTATTGCCATAAGGATATTTGTTTAAACATGCAAAAATAATAAATTGAAGAGTGATTTCCTAACTTGGCCTGCATGCACAGGTTATACTAAAATATATTTCCCACTTTAAATTGCAACATATTTTGTGACATATAAAATGAGTCCGATGCTTTCATTTTGACTTCATATTGGTTACATATTGTAGAATTTGTTTCATCTTAGAAAGAGCCCTTATGATGAGATGAATATGGTCAAGCACTTTTTGCATGTACGTGCCATTTATTTTTAGAACGGGGATTTCATTTTAATTTCACCACTCTTATTTTGTCACTGGTGGATTTGAAAAACCAAAGTATTTATATTTAATTAATTAGTGAGTATGAGGTGTGTTTTTTTCCATTTTAAAATAAAAAAAAGTTTATTTTTTATACATTGTAACAATTTTTATCCGATATACTGCCTTTAGAGATAATTGTGCTTGTATTAAATATGCACTAGGTATTTATAGGTTACTCATATTCATGTTGAATGTGATGAAACAGAAAAGCTAGAATCACACAATGATGCACTTATTTGATGAAATGGCATTTCTATAGTAGTCAACAATTTGAAGGAAATACATATAGTAAAAGTGGTTTCACAAGACAGACTGTTGGTAATACTCAGTCTGGTAGATGTAAAGTAAATTTGTCTGAAATAGAACATGGACTAGATATAACAAGGTGCCAACTACAACAGGTTAAGGGTACCAGGCTTCTCCACAGGCCGTTCAAGCACAAGGGCACCCCAGCACGAAATGGTATTTCCCTAGCACTTGAATTCTTTAACAAAATTTTGCAAAAGCTTACTTCGCTCTTAATCAATATTTTTCTATGCTTATCTTTTCTCATTTTAATGCCTAAAATAAAACCTACTACATTGTAAATATGATGACTTTAACTGATTAATACAAGTTTTATTAGTGAAATATATTTCAATGAGTGCCTTACACAGCGCTTGAAAATGTGTTGAAGGTGTTTACATGCTCATACCCCAGTGCTTGCATTCCTTCCTGTGGAGAACCCTTGAGTACAGTATATACAGGCAACTGTAAGCTTGTACTTTGTATAATAAAAGTCTTGAAAGATGATTACAATTCAGATATGTGAAAACCAACACTATACAAGTGCTACGAGTTGTATTCCAACATAAGTCAAATGTTTTCATGTAAATGTATAATCACATTATAAAGTATTACTGTGCAAGAGTCACTGATTTAACAAATATGTTTAGTAGTAACAGAGTAATGCTAGAACTTTTGGCAAATCCTCATTAATTAATACTTCTGAATTAATACATCTGTCATTAAATGACACTTTTGAATCAGTTATCATTGCGCTAATACACTGAGAAGTTCCTAGAACATCAACACCATAAGATATACTTTCAGTTATCATTGCATATAATACACTGAGAAGTTCCTAGAACATCTGCACCGTAAGATATACTTTCAGTTATCATTGCATATAATACACTGAGAAGTTCCTAGAACATCACCACCATAAGATATACTTTCAGTTATCATTGACTGCATGTACCAACATTTTCATTTATACAAAATGCAACTATAAAATTTTGAATGTTTCGATGTTGAGGTAAAAATAATTATCTAGTGTTTCCGAAAAGTGTTTTTATGGAAAATGTAAAAAATATTTATATGATAAAACAACACACAAGTAAATACCAAGAGTCTCTTTTAATCACTTCCATTGTTTGTTACGTTTGGCTTTCTTTTAATTCACTGAGCCAAATTTCCAACTGGTCACCCACCCATCTTGTCAGCATTTCTCAAAAATGAAAATAGTAACATAACAGCTAGAAGTAGACTATGTGCAAAATTTCATTGCTATTATTGTATCGACAATTCATAATATAACACAATAACATAATAAATGAAAAAGTTACATCATTGTAAAGAGCATCGCTTTCAGTTTGAAAAAGTCACTTTTTTTACAGTGATTTGAATGGGACAAATATGAAGTCATAATATAAAGCTATTTCAATCTCTTAAAATGCAATTAATAAGCACATTAAACAAAACAGAGTGTGTCCCTGCCACTCATTAGATATTCTAGTATCCAATAGTTAGATGTTTTGTCATTAATTGTCTTAAATTCATCTTTAAAATGAGTTTCTGTCAAATAAAAAAGTGTTTTCTATGGAATTTGAATAGTACATTTAAATTTCAGTTTATTGTAACTTTCATAAAATGTTCATGACGCCTCACTAAATTATTCAAAACATTTGTTTGTCAAAATTTCAGGATGATATTCTAAGAAATTCAGGGGACCAATTCGAGTTGGTTAAAAGTATACATATAATAACTTTTCATACTATACAGAGGTAAATATAATGTATGATCTTGACAGTCAAGGTCATGGAACAACCTGTGGGAAGAAATGCCATACAACAGCCATGGAAGCAAGGTCTTGCAATAACAAATTGACCTGATGCAAGAGTGACTATCGTTCCACCCACTACCCATGTGGCGTTATTTGTCCAATGAAATATAACTTAGTGTTAACTTTCAGTCAGTTAGCTTGTCTAAGGAAAATGGTATATCTGGAAACAATATTGATTACTGATTGGATTATAGACATGTTTAATTAACAGCCCGTGTATGGTCAATTGGAAGGCAAATCATGAGACAAACTTGAAAAAAAACAATGTTTTGCCCAAACCCAACGGGAAAGCAGTATCTTGTTACAATCTTAACAGTACAACTTATTTTACATTTGATCATACAACTGTGAATAAAATCCTATCTTATATTCTCTAAAAGATATGAAATGAATTCCACAACAAATTCAGTGAACATTAAAAACAATATTGTAAATGCTTTTGGCAGTAATATCTCGGCGGAGCTACAAAATATCTGTCTATATGCTGCAATTTTGTTTTGCTTGTTTTCCAACAGTATTTCTGTTATTAATGGCAGCTGTTCCTGGGATGCCCTAGGCAGTTAAACAGTACTGTACCCACCTTATCTCTTTAAGTCACTGACTTCATTCCCAACACACTCAGAGGTGGGAGACTTGTGGCTGTAGGATGAAGTTCATGACCAGCCATCACAGAGACAGGCAGTGCAGGGATTCAAATTCATGACCTCTGGATTGACAGTCAGAGTCGCAACCAACTGAGATAGACTGGACCAACAATTTAACTTGAAATGGTTTGATTAAAATGAAATTATGGTCAGTCTACTTTTAATTTCCCAAGTCTGATTCACTTTCACTTTAATTCAAATACTTCTGAAAAACTAGAGGTTTAAATTGTGGTTACCTATAGATTATTTAGAAAAATTCCATGTTCAGGACAAAGTCTGCTTACTGGGCCACAATGGCCCTATCCCCTGTCTTTGAACAAAGTTTTATTAAAGGTCTTGCTCATATGGATCATTTTATACCAATATGAACAAATATGACTTATCAGTTTTTGAGTAGGAAGATATTTGACAATTCACTATTTAATAACTTTTTTGGCCTTATTGACCACTACTGGATATTAAATCCCACTTTAATTAAAAGACCCAGTCTCAACTATTAGGACTAAACAATACTCCAGATACAAACATCTGGAGCATTGTTTAAAAGGAAAATTCTAAAATACTAGTATATGACAAATACAGAATTAACAGTTTTCCAATGATGTTCACGTAGGTGTTCTTATGGAAAAATCAAAGTCCCCTTACTGGGCCACAATGAATTCTTGCTCCTTTATTTAAATAAAATTGAAACCAACAGGGATTATTTATGTCTTAATATCAATATAGAACATTAAATCTATAGTTTTCTAAAATACTGAAACCACTCGAATCTTTTCCAAGCAGAGTGTCATAATAAAATAATGAAAAAAATATTTTTAGAACTTCACAATTTTATCCCTTATCAGCTCCTTGCTGGTCCCTTATGGATTTCAAATCCCCTTTTAATGGAGTCAGTCTCAACTGTTATGATGGAACAATGCTCCAGACATTAAGATGATTGAAATAATACCTAATATAGATGAGATAAACAGAATTTCCTGTTTCCAATTGTATTCCTACAATCATGTATGTTAAATTTTAAGTCCTTTTGCTAGGACCCAATCAACCATAGCCCCTTTATTTGAACAAAGTTGAAATCACAACTCATAGAGATATCCCATTTATGCTTAATATGAACAAATCTGCCTAAAGATTTTTGAAATTGGGAAGATAAAAACTGATAAGCCACTGAGATGGAGCTAAATTTGAACCCATGGCCATGACTGGAACAATTGTACGAGAATTTAGTCAAATAATTCTTCACACTAAATATGGCAGAATTCTGTTACAAAAAGAAGTCATTTAAAGAAATAATTGACAGACAAATAGACAAAAAACGGACAAAATTAATCAGAATACTTCACTTGAGCATTAGCTTCTGGTGAAATAAAAATGATGAATTGATTGATAAGCATAAATCAATGGATCCAATTTTTTGTATTAGAAAACAATCATTATGGATATAAATAACTAACTTACTTGTATTCTAACTCTGTAAGATCTAACTTAAACACTATTCAAAATCTATCTGGAAACATTTACTTTTAATGTATCTAAGTAAATAGCAATTCAATTCTTGAATAAGAGATTTTATGTTTTAGTGTATGAGCTTCAGTTTAATTCATTGGTATAAATACAAAGCCCCGAGCAGAAAGCATGATCTTGCTTAACTCTTTACTCCATAGATACGCGTTTTACTGCACCAATCACAGAACACCTTTGAAAACAGTACAGGAAGAGTTCAGATTGCTTGTAACGAACAATCTGAACATTTCCTGCACTGTTTTCCACTCTGTCAGTTAATATAAACATAATTCACCCAATAATTCAAAAGCCTTCTATATAAGGTGTCCAAAGGTGTCTATATTAGAGGTGTCCAAAGGCGTCTATATGAAGTAAAGGGTTAATATAAAGTAAGATATGCCTTAACATACATGTATGCATAATATGTACTATGGACAATGGTTATCACAAATGTCTAGCCAATCACAGACTAGTAAACACAATTACAGATTCACACAGACAGAGCTGTCGACGGGTTGTTCTTCTCCTGTACATCAACCATCTTGAAATTCTAGCCATATATGGAGGAATACATGGGTATTTTTGACTTGATAATTGGAAGACATTCCTGAAATTACAAAATATGACTGACATTTGAGAAACTGTTACGGGTTATGAACAAAACAATTTGCCAAAAAATGAAATGATGTATATACGACCGCACTGAAATGAAATAGCCTGGTAATTGTCACAGTTGATCACTAACATTGAGCATGAAAGAAATGATATTTATCTTTCATTTATCTAAACCAACAAAATAGATATTTTAATTTTTTATTGAGCGAGAAATGGACAAATATTTTTTCTCTATTTTGTTGGAATCTGCGGCTCTATTAAAGCCTATTTGTATGTCTTTAACTTTGTCAAAAAAAACACGATTTTTTTGGTCAATATTTAAAACACAATATATAATCAAAATAATCTGAATGTTTTGTATCATAGTGTGTACTAAGACTACCAGTTTATTTCAAGACTGTATTATTTAATTTATTTTTCGGCTGAAAGGTTTTTACAAAATAGATAATTATTTTTTTTAGTAATTTTAAATATTCACAATAATTAACTTTGGAAAGGGATAAATGTTTAATTGGCAATATTATTAACTCTTTTTCATTATATATATAAAGAAATGTATTAAGAAAGAGAGAATAAAAATTGATTGTTTAAACACTTTCATTTAAATATATTCTCCAAACAATAGTATGAATGTACACATTCTCATTAAAAAATCTCATAAATTCATTCATAATTTATTCTATGATATTACCCTTCCTCCATTACTCTTCAAGGTGTGTAACGAGTCCGTTATCTTCTCCCTGTGTTTCTTATCCAACATATGTTTTGACACCCGTTAAAAAACACAAATCAACGTATCAAGAAATGAACAAGTTCCCTTAATGCAACATTTTTACTCATATAACAATAATGCTACTATACCTGACATTTTGATGTCTTAATATTCAATTATCAAATAGGTATAAAGACAAATTTTCTATTTCAAATACCATTACATGTTTCTCAAAAACATTGATTCAGAATTACTGCTGCAAAGTATTAGATCAAAGACATAACTTTGCATGGCCTTATCTGCAGTCCAACATATGGCCTGTAGATTGTACAAAAAAACCCATCAATTTATGTGTAATCTCAAAATACAATAGCTTGTAAGTATCAATCATATTTTCTAAGCTTTATTTACCATGCAATTTCAGACAAACGTTTCTTAGTTTCCAAATGATAGAGAAGCAAAACTGCTATTTTCTTGTACATATTCTGAGCTTTTTTAATCACCATGAAGTTGATTTCTTGAGTAGAATAATAAAACACACTGTCCACCAAACAACCACTCCACTCCATCTTGTCTGAAAGTTGAGTTGTTACTTATTAACATGTCACTTACTGGCACTACAAGTTTATGTAGGTGAGGGTTGAGATGGGGTCCAACCACAACACTTAATTGTACCAGTGCGTCCAGGCCCGCTTCAAACACGTCACCATTACTGTGGGCCTACAACATAGAGACCAGAATGACAATTATCAAGCAAACTGTCTTGTGCCTACAACATAGAGACCAGAATTACAACTATCAAGCAAACTGTCTTGTGCGTTGCATTGCTTCTGACAATCATTCAGATACATCAATATTTTGTTTGATTATTCAACGCCGTTTTATGCCATTGTCGGCTAACAGAAGATCAGACTAACCATTTTTGAAGGTAAATCAGTACTCAAGCACACCCATCTCCTTAAGTAAATGATAACTCTCCCACTTGAGCCAGTGGTGAGAGACAAATGACAATGAGATTTAATATTGCTTATCAATCATCATGGATACAGTGGCTGAGTGGAGATTCGAACTGGTGACCCTGGATAGATGGTCAGATGTTCTATAGTTACATTGTCCTTAAAAATTCTACATCAAAGACGAGCAGCAGCTTTTTTAAAATAGATAATGTGTCTTTAAACATCATAAGGCAGCACCATCATGTAAAATATATCCCATATAATGACAATGTTGATCATGATTAGCCAATAAAAACTAGTCAAACAAATGACTCTAGAAATTTTTAGCTTTCAATCAGTTTTCATTCAGTTTCAATGACCATGACACACATTACACATGCACTTAACATCATTCCTTTGACAAATACATGTACCAGGGTTGGGGATAATCACATGTACAATGTGCATATTTCACCTTTGATTATCAGTGGAGATTCTCTAACTGGTATACATGACCAGAGACATAAACAGAGATAGGCAACTGCAGGCACTTGCCTAAATTTCAGGTGGTACATTTGGCATTTTCTAAATCTTGGAATTACTAAACTCCTCCTGCACCAACTGAACATATTTTTGTGATTTTGGTATCAAAAGAAAAAGGCTTGATTGTGACTTTGGATGGTAAACTGCTCTTTTTTAAATTTAAGGAAATGAAGAACTTTTTCACTTATTGTTATTTTTGTGTGATCATTTTCAGCCCATTTTTAAAGAAATCAGAAAAACTTCTTTAAAATTATTAAATATCTGTAGGACATTTCCGCCATCAAATGGAGAATAATCTTCTTCATTTTTCTTAATAAAACTTATATTTATATTGTGTGTTCTTAAAATGTATTTGTTAAATCAAGTACACTTTCATTTTTTTTGTTAAAATAAAAAAGAATTCGTAAAAATTCCAACATTTTTCAGTTTTCAATCCATAATAATTTGAACTCTGAAGAAACATATTAAACAATTGATAACTGGAAAATAGTCATCATTTTTATCAGCTTTACTTTGGTACAAAAATTAATAAATTCAGACAAAGATTCAAAGAGTTATTAAAGAAATACTAAGGCTGCAACCCAAAATACAGCCGTGTACCGATATGTTATATTGATATTAGCCTGCCAGTCTCTGTACATGGCCTAGTAATATCTACCTATAGACATTATTGAAAAAGGACTGTGAGACGTGGGATATACTCTTAAAATAGATATAAGATGTTTGTTTGATATTTGGCCAGGTCGTGCAAAATTAAATAATGTGCTATCTTGATTGTTTTATGTAATAATTTGTTATTGGATAATTTGTGGCCCAACCCTTTTGTTTTTTCATGTATACAGAAAAGTCATAAAATATGTTTAAAATAAAGTTTACATGACTGTATAGTTGGTCACTCATCACTGAAAGAATGATTAAATGTTATTTTATGACATTTATAACTAAAGTACTCTCATCACATGCTACATATTGAAATTAGAATATGTCTCTGTCGAGTATTATATCATTTTTGCCAACGAGTTTAATAAATTCAATAATAAAATGAGCACAAATACAAGATTCATTTTATCACACAACTCAGAAAATTAGTACATTTACCCTTTTTTTAGTGTATGATTTATATATTCGGGGATATGAGACTTGATTATATAAATAATATGTCATGGACAGGCCTTCTAAAATTCCAAAATGCAAATCGGTCCAGGTTTTTACTACCGTAAGAATTTCTCATGGATTTATTACACCCCTGCACCACTATAAATTACGTGATAAAATGATCAGCTTGCCTAAGCTACACACATACAGCATTATTTTGTAGTTAAAAAAAACTGTGCTTATTTAAATAAAAAGAGACAACATTGTTTACTTACTAGTGCACTACGAATTGCTACTGTAACTTTGGGCAACAGGGGAACCACTCTCTGTACCGAGTCCTTAACCTCCAACATTTCTTTGAAACCATTTCTTGCCACAAATATATATGGATGGACCGTTTCTTTCAAACCCTTTAAAAACAGTTTATTCTGATTACTGGTACTCCTTTTAGTTTATATTAATTTATTTTAATTGCGAAGAAAGCTCAGAGCTGACATGAACTGCTCGAGTCCGCATTCTGATTAGAAGCAGAACTAAGTGTTGAATTTTGAGAGGCATCAAGTAGAGCTAGGGATTGAACCCATAACCTCTAGCATAAGCAAGCCAACACTCTATCCACTACACTACTGCTCAGCATTTTCTTTTGCTTGTAGCATTCATCAAGTGAAGTAATAGTGACTAACGTACAAAGTGGAGTTTGTAAACTTCTCGGTTTCTTAGATTATCAATAAATAATTTAAGGAATATTATTTCTTTAAATAAATCTACCATTCTATCTGCTATGCTATTAAAATTTAATTACTCAAAATGACCCTCTAAAATGTATGAAAGGATTTTACATAATATTATACTGGTCATACCTATTACCGCGAGTCTAAAACTTTGCCAACCATGTAAGTAATGGCATCAATAATAAACAGTAATAAAGTTACTTAAGTGTGGCCGAGTAATAAACCAGTTGCTGGTATGAAATTGTAAACAAATGCCGACGCTAACAGAAATTAGAGCTTTGCTCATGTCTGCGATATTGTTATAATATGGGCATTAGCGGTAATAAGGTATATCGTGGTATTAGGTATACAAGGGATATATATTACTAAATCATAACACAATAATTAGACAGACATTGAAACTCAAACAATACTAGCACGGTCAAAATGTGTTAGTGCTCACTTCTATTAAGCAACCACTTGCCTTAAACAGCACTTTTCTATTTACCTTCTTATAATTTTAGTTTTAATCAACCTGTATTAAGCAGCCACCTGTCTAATGGGTTATTTCCCTTGACTTGGCTGCTTAAGACTTGCTTGACTCTAGCTGTAATTCTAAGAGTGAAATTATTGACTCTGCAACAAACCTCGGCCAACGTAACTAGAACTGGGTCAAAATGTACTTGTTCTGTGGGGTACTCCATGCAAGCTTGTGTTTCACTGAGCCATGCATTAATCTACCAAACACAAAACATGCAGTACTATATTAGTAATTCGAACATTATTTCAAGGGAAATTATTTAGTTCATATTAAAGCAAATTAGACTATTGCACTGGAAACAGTGTTACAGAATCCCTACTGACATTTGCAAATAAACGGGTCTACAAAAATGAAATAAGACAGAAGTTGTAAACGTGTTACAAGTCAGAAATGAGTCTAACTACCAATGACAGGCCGTTTTGAATTTGAATCCTCGCCTGACAACCAGTGCCAATGATGCTTGATAGTATATCCAGCTTTGTGTCACATGTGATTCGTCTCTCACTACTGATTCAAGTGGGAGTTATCAGTTACTTGTGGAGTTTGGTATGCTCAGTACTGATTAACCATCCAGGATCCCAAAAAAGAGTGATAAGGCCAGAAAATAGCTGTGCTTAGAGCTACTTGACCAAAATAAAATAGTGTAGAGGTAGGTAGGTAGGTAGGCATTTTTTTTTTTTCTCATTTTTATTTCATTGAGAAAATTCATAATAATGAACCATTATAAGCAAGTTGATTTTAACTTGTTTTTCAATTCTAAAAAAAACTACTAGTAGTTATGAAAGTGAATCAATAAGGAACAATTCAAGCATTATTTTCTTGACACATTATGCAGATTGGTCTTATTTCCTTGAGTGTG